>WBNH01006651.1:0-348776 GCA_013401255.1 Urocolius indicus | reverse complement strand
CCCCCGCCAGCGCTGCGCGCATCAAAGCGGAGGCCGGCGGAGCGGTCCTGCAAGGGCGGTAGCGCGGGCTCCGCGCCTCCTGCCGCTCCAAAGCACAACAGAAGAGACCCCCCGGAAAAGAGGAAATAAAAAAAAAAAGAAAAGAAAGAAGAAGAAAAGGCAGGCACAACGTTAAAACGTTTGAAAGATTTAGAGTGAAGAAGGAGCCGCGAGGGGAACCAAACCCCGGGCTCGGCCGGACCTCCAGCCTCCTCCAGCCTCCCCCCCGCCCCTACCCCCGGCATCCCCGGTGCGAGGCGTGCGCGGGGGAAGCCGCTGCCCGTGGGGAAACGGCGGCTGTTTCACAATTGCCGAGGAAAACAACATCTTTCTATTTCGGGAAGGAAGAGGCAGGGGGGAGGGAAGCGGAATCGATTAGGTATCTTTTTTTTTTTTGCGCCCCCCCTCCCCTCCGTTTTCTGTCGGCATCCCGGAGCGGCTACAGAGTTGCCAGGACCTTATCAAAGAGAAACGATCGGCAGCCGCCTCTCCACCGCCCCCCGCCGCCGCCTTAAAGGGACAGGCTCAGCCTGGAGCGCGCCGAGCCGCTCCGCGCCCGCGCAGCCTTCCGCGGGCCTCCCCACCGCACTCGCCGCCTCTTCCCCCCCCCCCCCTTCCCCCAGCGCAGCACCGAGGGGCGGGAGGTTTATTTATACTTTCAAGCCTTAAAAACTTCGCGAAAAGTTTTCATCTCGGGGAGAAAAAAAAAATGGGGCAGATCCCCATATCTATCTATCTATCTATTTTTAATAAATAATCCGTAGGCATGTTTTCGCTCTGCATGCTAATTAAACAGTATCTGACTGCAAGAGAACTGGCACAACAGCAAAACTCTGTCTGCAGTTGTGTTCACGTCTTCCCCCCCCCCAATCTGTTAAATATTAAACAGACATGGAATGGAGGTTTTTTTAACTTCATACAAAAGGTTTTAATTAGAGGTTGGCCCCCAAACCTGTCCTCCAGATCCAAGGCGCCTCCTGCCCTCTTTCCCTGTCCTGTTCTGAGGCTGGATTGAGGGGGCTCGGTGGGTCCCTCAGTGCCACAGGAGCTCGCTCTGGCCCCAGTCAGCACAGCTCTGCCTGGAGTCTGCCCTCTGCCTTAGCCTCATTGCACACCCAGCTCTGCAGCTCCATTTCCCTCTTCCTGGAGTGCAGAAAATGTTGCCTGAGCTTTACGTGCAGGCACAGAGCACAAAACTGAGTGGCAGAACAGGATGGAGGGTAAGGCCATAGTCGGGTGAGCTTTTGAAGTCAAACTCTGCTTTAAGCATCATTATCATCATTAATTCCTAGACTGCAAGTCCTTCTGGAGGCCTCAAATGGATTCTCTCTACCATAACACTGAGCAATGACTTTGAGATCAAACTCCACACTTGAAAATGCTTCTGCACATAAGCAGAAGACCCCATGTGCTAGTCTCATGCCTCTGGGCAGGAGGCTCCTGTCTCCCTGCACCCAAGCTTGAAGCTGGTCTCAGCATCCTGTGATTCCTCTTTTCCTAGGGAAAAGCATTGGGAAATGAGCCCACTTGCCCTCAATGGGTGAGTCTGCTGCATGTGTGCACATGGGGCCAGGGAGATGATGGCAGCTGGGGAGGGCAACGCAGGTGGCAATGGATTCAGCAGTTTCTGGTGTGCCTGAACATCATTTATAGCATCTCCTGAGAAATACAGCGGCAAAGCTCAGCCCATCATTAGAACAGCTCTTCTCTCCCTGTCCACTCCCAATGTAGGCACATCCCTATCCTCTCCACCCCAGCTCACCTCTGACACAGAGGCCAGAGCTGCCCAAGCCAACCAGCAAAGATACCCACAGCCCCAAGAAATGGAGGTGAGACAGACACAGCTCCCACTGCCAAACTTCATCCTGGGCAGCCTCACCTAGCTGCCTCCTGTCCTGCCAGCCCCCCACAGTTCCCCAGCGAGGAGGGACCTCATGGGAACAAAAAGCACGTGGGACTCCAGCAGCTGGGAAACTCCAACTCTGGTTTCAGAGGCTTTACATAATCCTAAATCACCACCCTGATCCACCATCACTACCAAGACAACAAGCAAAACACCAGAGGCCATGTGTTGTGGTGGCTCTGGACGTGGCATCCTCTGAAGCTGCCCTATCCTCAGCTCTGGGATGGCTGAATGCATCCGAGAGCATGGCAGTGAGGAGCTGAGCACATGTATTGCTGGGTGCTTGAGCTGAGCAACATAGGCTAATAATATGAAATAACATGTGGGTGAATCTGTTGTTGCTGCCTAATTACACAGTTTTCAGGCCTGGGAATGGCTACCATTAGTCACAGAAAGCAAACTTTCAGCCAAACCCACAAGGTGAGCAGCAAAAGCCATTTCTAGGTACAACAAGCAGTAATGGATTGTTAGAATTACTAATGTTTCGCTCCTGATAATGCCAAGTCTCAATGTGCCACTGTGCCAGATGCCACAGAGTCATACAAAATGATCCTTGCCTGTATCCCCTGGGCCGCTTGCGATGGTGACAGTAAGAACACCTCCAGCTCAGGACCTCCAACCACCAGTAACTGATTGATCACCTCCTGCTACTTACATCTTGAACTGCCTTTGAAATGATGTTGGCATAAAAAGCTCCCTGAGACCCATTTACTGCTACAGCAGAGAAAATTAAGCCATTATAACAGAGGCTGAAAACCTTGGAATTTTCCACTTTGGATGAAAATCTCATTAAGTACCATTTATTACCTTTCATAAAAAATATCCTTTAACCAAGTAGTTTTCCCCTAGTCCCCTTGTGCACTAACACAGCCTTGTACCAAGCAGGTACTTGATTCACTGCATTATTTGCAATGGCACGTTCATAAGCCCACCCAAAGACCCATCCAGCCCACCATCCTTTTCCTGACAGCTGCCAAAAAGGGACGTTTTGGGAACAAATATTAGAGGAGGGCAACCACCTGGGGATGTGGCTTTGTGTAGAAGTGCCCGTGGAGCAGTTTGTCCTCCTCAAAGCTGCAGTGGCCCTGTTCATCTTCTGCTTGTCCAGTCAGGGAGTCTATTTTCTCCTCCTGCCAACAGAAAAGAGTCACGTAGTGCCTGAGGTTTGAAAGTAATCCCATGAACTAGGCAGGCGGTGGCAGGTACAAGAAGGTCTTCCAGAGTTTTCTTCATCTTTATCAGTTTCTGGAAGTCCTTGTTCGTAGATCTACAGGGAATCTCTGTGTTCAGGTAGCAGCTGCAGTCATCAAGAAAGGAGAGTATCTTTGAATTTCCTTCTGATTTTCCAGGCTAAACTTGAATCTGAATGCCCAGGCTGAGCAGAAGGAAGATTAGCTGTTTCTGTTTGTTAGCCCTTCTGCATTTTAGATTTAAAAAAAAAAACCCAAACAAATAATCAGTAAATGTGTAAGAAAATGACTGGGAAAAGCTGCACAAAGTGACACCAGCCAGGCATGCTCATGCCCTCAGTGCAAAGGCCAGGCACGTCCTCTCCTTGCTGGCTGCTGCTGCAGGTCGTGTTCACAGGCAGCGCAAAGAAGCTTCAAGTCAGATTGTGGCACCAAAAAGGAATAATTTTAGATGAAAAGAGTCACTTCACAGTGAAGATACATAATAAAGAGAAATGAATTTATCCTATTTTTTTTTTGTGAGAGCTTTTTTAGCACAGGTTAAAAAAAAAAAACAGGAAAGAAAAAAGCAGTGGGAGCCATTAAAGACCAGAGTGCAGACCTAAGAGCATCGCTGACACATGTGCCAGACACACTGGGCTTGTCCTCTTTGCACCAACGCATCTGGCTCCATCACTGCCTTCTCTGCCCAGAAAGCTGATATTTTGCTTCAAAAGAGATGTCTCCAGGTTGTTGTCTTCCTGCAGAACACGAGGTCAAACGCCAGGAGTGTTGAGGCTCTGAGGATTACAGCACAGCTGTTCTGTTTGTCCCCGTGTGAGGCCTTCTGGAGATGACAGCAGTATGAGGAGCACAAGCAAACAGCCTCAGCAAAGAAGAGTAATAACTAAACTTTAGGTCATGCTTTTCATGTCCTACACCAGACAAATTCTATACCTGAGGTCAAAGTCAGTGTCTTTCGCCATGCAGATGTAGACACTGAGGTCTGGGGACACATCTTCTTTACGGACAACACCAAAGAGGTGACGAAGCCAAGAGATGCCATCCAAATCCAACCAGGCCAGAGTGCAGTGCTGCTGCCTGACGCTGATGATACTGATGCCCCTCAACAGTGCTTCCTCCCCAAAACTGTGGTGAGATCACAAGTCTGACAAGGAGCTGCTGAGGGAACTGGGGTTGTTCAGCCTGAAGAAGAGGCTGAGGGGAGACGTGATCACTCTCTGCAACTCCCTGACAGCAGATTGAAGTGAGGTGGAAGCTGATCTTCTCCCAAGTAACAAAAGAAACGGCCTCAAGTTGCCCCAGGGGTGGTTGAGATTGGAGTCGAGGCAGAACTGTTTCCCTGAGAGGGGTGTCAGCCCCTTTGCCAGGTTGCCCAGTGAGNCTGCAGTCATCAAGAAAGGAGAGTATCTTTGAATTTCCTTCTGATTTTCCAGGCTAAACTTGAATCTGAATGCCCAGGCTGAGCAGAAGGAAGATTAGCTGTTTCTGTTTGTTAGCCCTTCTGCATTTTAGATTTAAAAAAAAAAACCCAAACAAATAATCAGTAAATGTGTAAGAAAATGACTGGGAAAAGCTGCACAAAGTGACACCAGCCAGGCATGCTCATGCCCTCAGTGCAAAGGCCAGGCACGTCCTCTCCTTGCTGGCTGCTGCTGCAGGTCGTGTTCACAGGCAGCGCAAAGAAGCTTCAAGTCAGATTGTGGCACCAAAAAGGAATAATTTTAGATGAAAAGAGTCACTTCACAGTGAAGATACATAATAAAGAGAAATGAATTTATCCTATTTTTTTTTTGTGAGAGCTTTTTTAGCACAGGTTAAAAAAAAAAAACAGGAAAGAAAAAAGCAGTGGGAGCCATTAAAGACCAGAGTGCAGACCTAAGAGCATCGCTGACACATGTGCCAGACACACTGGGCTTGTCCTCTTTGCACCAACGCATCTGGCTCCATCACTGCCTTCTCTGCCCAGAAAGCTGATATTTTGCTTCAAAAGAGATGTCTCCAGGTTGTTGTCTTCCTGCAGAACACGAGGTCAAACGCCAGGAGTGTTGAGGCTCTGAGGATTACAGCACAGCTGTTCTGTTTGTCCCCGTGTGAGGCCTTCTGGAGATGACAGCAGTATGAGGAGCACAAGCAAACAGCCTCAGCAAAGAAGAGTAATAACTAAACTTTAGGTCATGCTTTTCATGTCCTACACCAGACAAATTCTATACCTGAGGTCAAAGTCAGTGTCTTTCGCCATGCAGATGTAGACACTGAGGTCTGGGGACACATCTTCTTTACGGACAACACCAAAGAGGTGACGAAGCCAAGAGATGCCATCCAAATCCAACCAGGCCAGAGTGCAGTGCTGCTGCCTGACGCTGATGATACTGATGCCCCTCAACAGTGCTTCCTCCCCAAAACTGTGGTGAGATCACAAGTCTGACAAGGAGCTGCTGAGGGAACTGGGGTTGTTCAGCCTGAAGAAGAGGCTGAGGGGAGACGTGATCACTCTCTGCAACTCCCTGACAGCAGATTGAAGTGAGGTGGAAGCTGATCTTCTCCCAAGTAACAAAAGAAACGGCCTCAAGTTGCCCCAGGGGTGGTTGAGATTGGAGTTGAGGCAGAACTGTTTCCCTGAGAGGGGTGTCAGCCCCTTTGCCAGGTTGCCCAGGGAGCTGAGGGAGTGCCCAGTCCTGGAGGGATCCCAAAGCCGTGGAGCTGAGGTGCTGAGGGCTGTGGGTTAGTGCTGGGCTGGGCAGGGTGAGAGCAGGGCTGGGACTCCAGGAGCTTAGAGGTCTTCCAACTGAAATGATACGATTCTATGATCCTCTTCTCTGTGCATACATCTCACTGCCCCCTGTCTTGAAGCCAACAACTCCGTCAACACCCTTCAAACTCTCCCCTCCCTAGTCCCTACTCCATCCCTTTGCATCTCCTTCCCTGGCCACGCAAGAGAAGGGTGAGTAGCACTATTTACTCTTTCCACCGTGGTGAAATGCATAGCCATGGTGGGCTGAGCTCTTGGGGTATAAATCATTTTCCTGACAGGAAGACCCCACTGTGATAAGCACAGCCCAGGCAGGACCTGCACAGTGGCACTACCTAACCCCAAAATCAGAGTTAGAGACGGTGACTGACGTCACCTGCTCTGTCACTCGCTCAGCGAGCGCCTGTGCTCTCACTGGTGGTCACGTTGATAACAAGATCAAAGGCTTGCACATATTTCAACAGAAGTGCTGGGAACAGTCTTGATCAAAATAAGAGGAAAGCCCTGTATACAAGACATGAGAGGTTTGCAACCCACATGTGAACCTTTGAAGTTATTATTCTTTATATATATATATACATATAAACTAGTTTAACATCATTAGTTTAAGGAGTATAAAACCAACCAGCTGTATAATCTCCCGCTATACTGCAAGCACAGAGTGTTATCCACAGGCAGACATGCTTTTGCAGTGGGGGAGGAAAAAAATAAGCAGCACTGCCAGAGATACTCAAAAATAAGACAAGAAAGCACACAATTAGTTTTTTGGGATTTGAAGTTCATTTCACAAACCGACATACTTTTGTTACCAAGTATTGCCAGATAAGTCTGATACGTTTTTCCCTTCCTATAATCCTTTTAACATTTCCATTGCCCCCTACAGACTCCTTTCCTTGATGTTTTGTTCAGCTCACTCCCTGCTATCTGCACACGCTTGGCCAGATTTTTTAGACTTAAAAGGGGCACGGTATCAGCATTAACCACTCTATGAGAGCTGATAAAACACACATAAGCACTTTGCTGTCTATTAACATTTCTGAACTGCTTCCTCCACCTGCATAGAATAGTGATTCAAAAGAGGGTGAGGCAGAGAAAAAGGCAAATTAAGATATTTATGACCAACTTCTCATATTTATGACTTATTTTTTCCACTATCCCTTTCCTCACTATGCACAGAAAATATATAATTTACTTGCTACCTTCTCATTTAAGTAACTGGTAAGAGACCAGGTCTACAGGATCTCTGATGGGCAAGTGCTTGCCTGGATGTGTGCCTCTAGGTGCAGCCATGCTATGTACTCTCTGGTGCTATGTACTCTCCTGCTGAGCTCAGGCAACACAGACCCCAAACTTCACCCATGAAGGTAGCATTTAAGTCCTGTTGAAATTTTTTATTCAAATATAGGGTTTTTTGATGAAAAACTGACCACTGCTGTGGCTGCTGAGGATGTGTCAGGACTAGATGATAATTCAGGGCCACATTCCCCTTGCTCATCTCTGCTCATCGTAGTTTTGGTTCTGAGTTGGCTTCTTAGGGAGTACACATGTGGCAAGGAGAACCTCAGTCTAAAGTGGTTTAAAGCCCAGTTCTGTTTGGGGTTCTCCATGCACTAACCTTGTGAGTGCTTATGAAGTGATTTATAGCCTCTTCGCCACACAAGCAGCCAAACTTCACACAACAACTGCTTGTAGGCAGGTGCCCATCACCCCCAGAGAGCTCAGTCCCACCACTCCTTTCAGGACTGGTGGCAGTTTGCTAAGAGCATCAACGGATAATGTGTCCCTGACCACTTGGACTTTTATCTGCCAAAAGAGTTCAGATTTAAGGACTTCCCCTTCACATTGGACACGGTTCAGATCCATCTACACGTGCACTAATCCTGTCTACGCTGCTCCCTGCTTCTCCCTTGCCCAGAGAGCACTTGGCAGCAAGAACCTCACCCTGCACGGAAGGTTCAGGAAGACATAGGAGAAACATGTGAAGGTGATGGGAGCACCAAGGCTAGCAAGGCCTGAAGCAGATTCCATCCTATTTTTTTCATGGAAACAGGAACATTTTTTCCATGCATGCTCAGGGAAGTCCTCCTGGTGCATGCACAGGGTGAGCAGGGTGTGCTGGCACTCCTGGAAGAGAACATGGCCAGCTTGGTAACGGATCGGATTTGACGGTATCTTGGCACAACCATGGAGGAAGTGAAATATATGCTGTGTTACTAGCCTGAACTGATGTGATTTGATTCTGCAATATAATCCTTTCCCTCCCTCCCTCCCCAAACCTTTTCTGGCTGGCTTCTATAGCTGTGTAAAAATGGTTACTTAAAAACTCAACTAAGTATGAAGTGTACTCACTGCGAGGAAAGGAAATCCAAATGTTTTGAGTTTAACTATTAAACATAGTTTCCAGCTAGTGTGCTCAGAATTTGAAATTAAACAAATGAAAGAAACATGTTTCAATGGTTTTATGTAGGCAATAATGTCATTAACAGGAAATCAAGGCATTGGGCTTTGCAGCTGCAGCATGAAATTTAACCCTTCCCAGGGCAGTGGGGTGCTTGCTTGGCTGGCACAGCAGAAAGTTGGGCCCTACCTGATACTGGGCATCCCAGATGTAGAGCAGGACCTTGAACATCCTGATCACACAGCCCTTAAAGGATGATAATAATGGAAAAAGCAGGAGGAGACACAATGGTTATGAGAGAATAGGCTTTCCTGGCTAGTGGAAAACTCTGAGATCACAAAGTCAAATAAAACACTTCCAGGGGAACAAAAAACCCCAAACCCTTTATGCACAGTTATTTTTAGGTGGACAGTCAAAGCTGAGTGCCCTAAAATTAGACCTGGTTTGAAGTCACTGGGATTTGGGGGCACAACATAGATCTGGCTGCCAACATCCAGAAACATATTTATGACTGTGGGGCCAACCTGCTCTCAAGCAAATACCTGATGGTGCTTGGCAGAGTTTGCCTGGGTGCCAAAGCCCTATTGATAGTGGGAAAAGGTGTTTTCTACCACTGTGAGAACCTCCATCATAATCCTTTCAAGAAAGGGTAAACAATACTGGCATCTTTGCTTCCCCTTTTCATTAAGTGTAGGGGAAGCTCAGTAAGTCTAAAGCCAATGTCACTCCAGGCTAGACCCCAAAAATGGCTCTTTGGACACGTTTCATTAAGAGTCATTAACGATTTTTTCTTTCTAGCAGAAGAATGGAAAAGACCATCAAAATATTCATATTTTCTCCTTTTGCTAGTTGTGCTTTCTAATACTTTTATAGAAGCCTGGCACTTACCTAGTACCCTTTCTCCCATAAGAAACTTGGGGAAATGGGAACCTCATTGTATCACTGACAATTGTGGAAAACCAAGGTGCTCTCAGACCCCATCCCCACTTCAGTCTCCAGCTACAGTCACTGGAACCATGCTCGGGACTTCTCCCTCTCTTCCTAATGTGTCTGAAACTGAGAAAGTCTCCTTCCATCCTGAGAACATATTTCTGGCCCTTTCACATCACCACTGACAACTATCCTCCTCCTTTTTCATAGCTGTTGCATTTGTCAGGATGACCATTCCCCATGATCCTCCCATTCCTCCAAGAGTCCTTCCAGCTCGTGAGGTTGTACAAGAGGTAGCCCATCCCCATGAGGGTCCTCTGGAGGCTGAAGCTGATTCTATCTTGCTAATATTAGACTGGAAAAAGTTAGCACATTCCCTCCCGTGTGTTCCATGTCCCCCACTAAGATCTTCTAATAAAACATGCAGATCAACTCATTAGTGATGATGCAGCAGAAGCCCCTGATAGGGAGCAGTGACCATGGCAGGAAGCACTGAGGCAAGCAAAAGGCTGCTGTCACCTCCTAAGTCCCAGCTGCTTCTTCCTGAGAGGAGCTGGTTTTGTAACAGGAACATTTCCACCTGGGAGAAGCTCTAAAAACTCCTAGAAAGCAGGAAAAGCTGACACCCTCCCATGGCTAATTCAGAGTCATGTTGTGAGAGCTACAGGACAACTAGGCTGCTGCAGTACTTCAAATCTATGAACAATACTGGCTCTGAGGGGTTTGTTAGTGATGTTTTTCTGGGTCTATTTACCTGTGTGTACATAACTCCCAACAATGTAAATGAGAGCTTTTTGCAAGCTGAAAGGTGAGCACTCTATTGTCACAATCATGCATGAAGGGTTTTGCTTGGGAAAGGCATTACAGAAACAGAGCTTTGCAATGGTGAGAATCACACACTCACAGAGTGGTGGGGGTGGGAAGGGCCCTGCAGAGCTGCTCCAGCCCCAGCCCCTGCTAAAGCAGGTTCCCCTTGCTCAGGAGGCACAGGAACGTGTCCCAGGAGGGTTTGGGAACCTGAGAAGGAGCCTCCACACCCTCCCTGGGCAGCCTGGGCCAGGGCTCCCTCACTCTTACAGTAAAGTAGTTTTTCCTTGTAAGTGGAACTTGCTGCGTTCCAGCTTATTTCCATTTTCTCCAGTCCTGTCACTGGACGCTACAGGATATGAGGATGTGTGAGGATAACTGTCATCCCCATCCATCTGCCTGGGTGGTTAAATTAAACAAGTCTCCCCTGCTGAAGTGAGTTGGGGATGGTGTGGCTCTCAGAACAATGGGGCAGCTCCTGCTCCTGGTTGGATGCCCATCACTGGGACGGCATGGCATGTCTGGCAGCTCCAGTGGGCAGAGGCAGAAACAAACTGTCAGCAGAGGCAGTGATATCTGAGCACGTTTTGTACAGATCCAGGTCTGCAAGTTAGGGCTTGCCTTGGGCATTTGTAACATATGTTTTAGCACTGAGTCCCATATATCTGTCCCGTCTGTGCAACTGATAATAGACTCATTAAAAGCACAACAGAAATGCTGAAATAGCTGCTTATTATTCTAGCCAGAACTTTAGATAATAACATAAATTCCATAGATTTAACCAACATACCATTGTTCTTTCATTACACCTAACAGAGAGAACAGCTTCTGTTAAACTGATTTCGGTTCACAAAGAGTGTAACATCAGTGCAGGCCAAAAATGAAGTTATTTAATACATTTAAAAGTATGCAGTGTGCACAAGCTTCTACATGCTCACATCTGCTATTGAAGTGAACACAGATAATGAGACTCTTATGTGATACACCTGACACCAGACAACAGTGGAAATGTTGATCCCTAGTGCTGGCTGCAAGGAAAATGACAAAAACCTGTGGGCCAGATACCCGGGGTTAATCAGCATCGAGCCCTGGCCTCCTTCAGCAGTTTTAATAAAGCCACAGTGCTTCAGAAGCACTAAATTTAGGGCTAGCTCTGTGTTTCCAAGCTGGAGCAATGGGAGAGTTTTGTGCTAGGTTGGGCTGTCATGGGGGAGCACTGCACCAGCCCCATTCAGCAGCAGAGACACTGTTCAATACCCTGGACTCTAACCCAGTCCTGAAGTGCATTGCAAAAAAATAAGTAACCTGCCTAAGAGCTCTCTCTGCTGTGAATGAGGAAATGGTTACAGCATAAAATCTTCTGTACACCACTATAAACCAGTAAGAAAACATAAAATCAAGTGATTTTTCTTTTCTTGATGACTGCAGGGAGGCTGGAGCAGCTGGGGAGGTTCTCCCTGACTACCTCAAGGTGCATGGAGCCTGGGCACCTGCCTGAAGTGACAGCAGCCCTTGTGCAGAGGGGAACCAGGATGTATTTTTTGGCAGCTGGGACACCCCATTTCCTTGGGCCACCCCCTTCATTGTGAATACTTTGTGCATGAGCTCAGGGAAATCACCCAGTTAAAAATAACCCTCCCCTGCACAAAAAAACCCACCCCAAACAGACAAAGGAAAAGGCTATTTATACTCTGGAGCAACTCCTCGGGCTGTTTCAGCCTGTGGCCACAGGAATGGCTGCAGTGGGGCAAGGCTGAGGAGCCCCATGGCAAACCCAGCCGGGGTGACAGTGGGGATGAGACCCACTGAGCTGTAAAACACTTTGACATCCACAGAGGACTTTTCTTCCTGTAACTACCAGGGGTTGGAGATGGGAAGGCTCTTGTGTACTTTAATGATTTTACTTTTAGTTCATGTTTTTAAGTGTTTTCCATGTTTCTCCCAGCTGAGCCAGGGCTGCTCCTCTATGTGCTGTTTGTACTTTCTTGGGTTTAAATGCTTCATCCACAGGCAGCAAAAGGGCCATCTCCAAATGCCCCAGAAGAAAAACACATGATTAGCCAAACAGTCTGATAAAACTCAGGGAGAATTATCCATCCACCTCCACAGACAAGTTTAAATATGGAATAATACAGATACATTTATCTTTTTTTTTTGCACATTGTTTTCTGTTTTGACTTCTTTGGGATCACTCAAAGGGAGGTTCAGGCTTTGATCTTCTCTATTGGCAATATTTTTTTCATCTAGGTTTTTATAGTTTGAGAAGAGATGTTACATGCTTGCAACAGAGACTATCGATATGATGTGGGTCTGAACAAAAAACCTGGTGTCAGGTTCTCCATTTGGAGTGTTACTTCAAGCTTTGAAGTTTGTAATGATTCAAAAGCATCTAGAGCTGCTACAAATGTTAATAAAATTAAAGCCATCTGAAAGTGAGGCTTGCATGTGCCTTTGAAAGTAGGTCTGTGATCAGTTATTACCCTCAATTACCTTGTTGTCCACTCTTTTAGCTCGAGGTTAAACTCTTAACACTTTGCTTTGAAGTGGTTATCCTTTTATCTATGACCGGACTAAGGAATTTAAGGGCAATAATCAATGAGAGCTTCATAAGAATAAAGGGGAGACAAGGCAAGGAAAATAGGTGTGAATGTTCCCTTAACGGCTGGCTGGGAGTTTGGAGGGGCTGGGGGTGACACTGAGCTCTGACACGGACCTTAAACAGAGAGAAAAAGGCGGGGGGTGAAAAAGCAGGGTATGAAAGAAAGAAAAAAGGAGCCCCAGCAATTTCCAAATCACCACTAAAAATAAAGCTGAAGCACTAATTCAGGGTGGGGCTGGGCGTGGGGAGAGCACGGAGAGGTGAAGCCTTCATCAAAGGCGCAGGACGAGTAATGAGGCACGGAGATACGATTAAAGTATTGGCTTAATCACAGCTTTGATGTCAGCCACCGCATCTTCCCCTGCCAAGCCTCAGCAGGGATGGGGATGGGTCCCCTGCACCGGGGTCCTGCTCTTCTCCTCGGCTCCCAGCAATGAACCCCAACCCAAAGCAAGTGGTACCCCGGGACAGATGTCCAGATCCTTCCCTGCAAGGAGTCCCTGCCTTTGCCTGGGAGCAGCAGGATCTCTGCCACCTCCACAGAAGGTCCTCAAGCCATCCCTACCCCAAGTTCCTAAACCTTTCCATAAAACCACTGTGGGACACAGGCTGTCATCCTTTTGTGGGTGACAGCCCCAGAGGAGGCGGCTCAGAGCATTACCCTGGCTGCTGTCTTGGTCTTGCCTGCTCACTGCCAGCGAGGATGCTGGTGACATCCTCTGTCACAGCCAGCGAGGCTGGACTTGATCTTAAAGGTCTTTTCCAACTGAAATGACTCTGTGACTCTATGACTCCAGCACACAACCCAGCACTTTCCCCGTGGAGAAGTGTCCAGCCTCCACTTTCACTCCGTCAGGGGAACACTGGGCTAAGAGCCCTGGCCAAGCTTTTATTATTCTTATTATTTTAATCTGAGGTGCCTAAAGTGAGGTGTTGAAATGCAGGTTGAGCACATTGGGCTTGGCAGGGGACCAAGGCCCCGGGTTTCTGAAGTCCTGAGCACAACCTCCAGCGACGTGGAGCAAGAGCTGCGTGTGCTCAGCATCTCCGAAGAGAGAAATGGCCCGGCTGCGCTTTGATGCGGTGCCAAGGGCTGGATCTGCGTGTCTAATTTAAGGTGCTTGGGTTGGAAAATGTTGACAATTATTGTTACTCTGAAATTAAATCAGTGCTTAATTATCGAAATTGATGGTAACTTAGAGTGGCACTTTCCAAAAGAGCCTGAGGGAGTCAGAAGGAGGCTTTCAAAGGTGGTTTAATGTCTCAGGGCCATGTCTGCCTCCTCGTACCTGCACTTTCTTACTGCCTGCTCCTGCTTCTGCACCTTTCTAAAGCCACCTGAGTGGTGCTGAGGACTTTACTGAGAGGGTACATGGTAGGACCCGCAACCATGAAGCCTCCAGCCTTCCAAAGGCACTTAGCTAATTCACAGTGAAGAATCAATTGGCTTTGGGTGCCTAATTCTCCTATAATCCTTCAGATAATCCCAGCTTCAGGCTTTCAGATACTGATAAACAAATAAAAGCACCCCACAAGAAATTTTTGCAAATAGAATAGAAAAAAAACCCCAAGCCCATATATTTCATATAACTTTCAGATACTCTGAACTAAATATGAAACAGGTTGAGGACAATAGCAATAAAATATTGCTCAAGAGAGAGTAAAAGGCACCGAGACCGTGAAGCCTGAGGCTGAGAACACTGTTTCGTAATTAAGGTAGCCTCCAGACAACGATTGTCATAGGGAGGCATTGCTCAAGGACTCAACCATTATTGCTTTCATTATAATTTTTTTCAGGAGAGGATCTTTTTTTTCTGGCTTGGCTCCACCTTCATTCAAAGCTCCCACTGGCCCCTGGTTACTAAGAAGAAAGCGTTGATTGAGAAATGCTAATGACAGCCTCCGTGGGATGCAAAGGAGCGGGCAGGCTCGTGGCAACACAAGTCCAGATCGGGAGGTCTGCTGAGAAAAGGTGACACCAGCCAGGGACATCAAATGCCTGGGATGAGGAAAACCCTGAGAGAGGTGGAGTGAAGGGCCTCACAGAGTGAGGGAGGGCAGCACTGGCTGCCAACACACCCCGGAGTGGGTGATCATTTGCTGGTTAAATGGGGTCCTGCTGGTCTTTGTGCATTCAACCATTTGAAAAAGAGCTGGCAGGAAAGATTTTTCCTAAGAAAACTGAGCTGACTTTTAAAAAAAACATCCTGATAAATCCTATATTGCAACCAAATAGCTTCTTTCCCCCCCCCCCCCCCATTTGCTTTACAGCATGAGAGGCGTAGTCTCTATGTCTCATGCTCTACACTTTCCCATAAGCTGTATCTTCCACGGAAGGCTGGGCATCAGGCTTGGACAAGGAGAGCGTGGGGCAGCAGACGAGGATGCGAGGCAGGGGAATGGCAGACAGACACCCCACACAATGACACCCACTACAGATCCCTGCTGCCTTTCAGAATTTACGTGTTCTGGATTGGGGCTGGAATCAGCCCTGGAGTTCCAGCTCTGCCATAGAGAAAAAAGTGAATTAGAAACTCCTCTCTGTAGAAAATTTGATTTCCTATCAAAATCCAAATCAGACTAAACATTTGAGATGGTCATCATTGCCCCCTCTGATCCTGAGTGAATCCATTGGGATCACAGCATCAGCTCCCTCACCTGATGTTACACTGAGCATGACCATGCCTGTCTACTCTTAACTGCTGACCTATCTTAATCATCCCAGTAATTAATAAGCTGAGGCAAAGTCATGTTCCAACATGGTCTAATTTTCAGCTGAAAACAAGAGCCAAGGATTAGGAACAAATGGGAACACCCTGAAATGGCTTCCTCATACACCAAGCCACTGTGGGACATTGCTTCCCTACCTCCAGAGCCCTCCATGCATGAACTCAAGAGGATCAGGAGTTCTCCCATCCCACCTAAGTCCTGCCTAAGCAGAAATCCTGAATTGTGGTGGTGAGGCCAGGGCTGAGCTGCTCCAGCTGCTCTGATGTTTGGCCAATTATCAGCACCTGGATACTCAGGCAAGAGGGAAGTAATGTAAGGAGGTAATGAAGGAAGAGAGAAACACTTTCAAGTTCTTTTTGCTTCTGTAATAATGCTTCTGCTAGACAGCCTGCCTAGGGATGGCTGGGACACAGATCAGCTCTAGGGGAGCCTCCTCAGCCCTTGGAAATCCCAGCTGGCTGTGAGGGGAGAGCATGGGCTCATCTCATGGAGGGCAGAGCCCCATTCCATGGAGGGAAAGCTTGTGCCTCATCCTGTAGGACAAGGCTGGCTGCAGAAACACACCCTCTTGCATTAGGGATTATTATTAGTTTTGTTTTTTCCAGCTCATTATATCACAGAGTGAGATACGTTGGAGAAGATGGCTTTGCTCTGTAATACCCCAGTCCCTCTGCAAAGCACTGAAAATGTCTGAGCACACACAGCAGTGCTGCTCTGCTCCCTGCAGGTAAACACACAAGGACGTTTTCCTCCCAAGGGGCTGGGACTGACCTGGGCAAAGGCTGCATGGTGCCCACACCCCTAAGAGCTGCTGCTGGGCTCAGAGGTGGACAAGCTCCATCTCAGATCTTCCCTGAGACCCAGGCAAACCTTATAGGGAGAGGAACAGCTTCCTTAGTTTTTGAGAGAGAAGAAAAAAACATTGCCACCAAAAGAACACAAACTCAGAGGAACAATACCTGGAACTGCAGGACATCTCACCCTCCCAGCCTCATCACACCTCCACAAAGGGGGAAAGCTCAATGTAGCAGCAATTTCCCACAGCCAGACAGGAGTTACAGGCTAATGAAGATCAATCAGCTTCTTTTAAGGCTTCAATTAATTTTCTCCCCCACCCAAGATAAACGGTCCTCTCCTAGGTCTCATCTCCCACCCACTCCTCCTCCAGCACCTTCTACTACATAAGATCATCCCTTTTTCTTCCTCCATCGGATCTAAGGAAGATGGTAGATAAGAGAGAGCAACTCCTCTCCCCGTGTTTTACCCATTTCTCTACTGTTTTGCCCCAAAAGCTCCCTGGGACAGTGTGCCCTGTGTGTACTGAGGTAGCGTGGTCCTATTGCACCTTCTCCTTTCTCTGATACATGACCCACCCACCACTGCTTACATCTAATCTCCCATCTCAGGTGTCCTTTGCCTTTGAAAGAGCAGAAGATCATCCCAGGCTGCTGCAAAACATCCTCCTGTCCCAGAGAGGAGCTGGATGAAACCTCACTGGGTCCTGCTGAAAGGACAGGGGAGGTGGGGGAGGAGGAGGAGAAGAGCAGCCGCCCTTCCCCAGGCCGCAGCGAGGTTTTGTGACTCCAAAGGGTTGGCAAATCCCCGGATAAAAGGGGAAAATATGTTCATAATAAATAACACTGAAGTAACACGTTGCGAAATACCGGCTCCCTCGGCAAGGCGGCTGTTTGCTTTCAGTGCAGCTGCTATCTGATCCTCTGCCAAACGGCGCCGGGCGCCTGCGAGAGACACTGCTCTGTGGCTGCTGAGACAACACCAAAGCACCCTAAAAACGCAACGTGCACGGGCAAGGGGGGTGTGCAGGGGAGATGGGCACAGAGGCTCAGGGCTCTCCAGCACCCCTGAGCCACCGCTGATGCTTCTGCAGAGCACAAGCACCGTGCAGTTGGAACTTCAATCGTGTGTCAGTGTAGAGACTGGGGGAAGGAGACTAGAGGAGGGGGAGGAAAAAAATAAAAAGAAAGAGGTGTTGATAAAATACTTGTTAGAAAGAAAATTGGATTAGTGGTGCCACTCTGGCCATGACGTTCTTTGAGCTCGAGAAAAGAAAATAATAATCTTGTTCCTTTTTTTCCCTTCTCTCCACAGCCCACAGAAGGCCTCACAGCCAAAACATCAGCCCTTCTAATCTTATTTTCTTTTTTCTGGCGTGTATTTTATTAACCCCTTTTCTCATTTAACTGCTATGAATAGCTCAGTGGGTAACATCCTTCTTAGAAAGTGAAAACCTCCTTGGAGATGCGGAGCAAGAGGAGAAATGCAGACAAACTTCCAGCTCCCCGAACTCAGAAGAAAAGCCTTCTCTGTAATCCTGTCTGGTGAATCCCAACACTGTACCCCAAGGTAGCTGCGAGCTCCAGGTCCCCTCTTTGGAGCAGGGACAATTGGGGAATTTATCTGCCGACACACCAGGAGGTTGTTCCCGCCTCTATAAGCTCCGTGGACACAGAGCAGAGATTAGGAAAGAAATAAACGCCCATGCTTCTTGTTGGGAAAGTGTATCTGTGTATCCAGCACTGTCAGATGGAGTTGGGCACTCTGAATTACTTTTCTTTTACACTTTCCCTCACCATGTACACTGAAATCCCTGTGCCAGGCTCAGGGGTGCTTAGGGCCAGGCCCTGTGCTGCTGCTGGCACAGGAGCTTTGAGGGGTTTTATCTCTTACCAGCTCAAAGGGACACTCTGGCTTGTCCTCTTACACCCATGGCAGGATTCTGTGCCTCGAGTAAGATGTTGTCAAACTGGGAACTTGGAAAATTCAGAGGCTGCTCTTCCCTCTGTGCAACAGTGATAGATGGCCAAAAGGGGAAAAAAAAAAACCCAACCCACAATTGAAACATCAAATCCAACGGAGACAGTCCTGCCTCATGCTGCTGTAAGTGGGAGCAGAGATTTGGCCTCACCATAAAGAAATTACCAGCTCCAACGAGCTTGTCTGCCACCTCCTTCTCTGCAAGCAGCAAACCTTCCTAGGAGAGGAGTGGGAGCAGGATCCAGCCCCATGTGAGATTCGTGTGTTATTTTCCTTGACAGCTGTGGTGCATAGTGGTAAGTGCATGTTTAATTCATTCACAATTTATGGTGTAATGAGAACAATGGATGTGTCTGAGGGAATAATTGCTTCACTGCGGGGATGCTGGAGAGTTCAAGTTGGTTGGCACCTGGACTTTGAATCGGGGCTGGCGGGGATTGGCTCCGCTGGCCCCACAATAGCCTCGATAACAAAGCTGCTGGGGATGGGGAGGGGGTTCAAAGTCACCCCACGCCGCCTGGGAGAGCTGCAAGAGCCTCTGGCTGGGACAGCAGCGGCAGGATCCGAGCCCCATTTACCAGGCACCCGGCGAAGGCTGCAGCTGGTAGCTGGTTTCTCTCAACCCGCATTTACAAGTGAATTTTGCTGTGCTGCAAAGCCATGCCCCTTGAAAACCAGCGCTTCCTCCCATCCTCCTCTCCCTCTCAGGCCTCTTCACCACTTGGTTCTGGCTGCATCTACCAAGAACCTTCTTTTGTTGGGGGTGTAAAGAGGGGGTTGACCTTTTCCAGTGTCCTCAGCAACCACATGGAGTTTTGGAGACCTCAGAGGTCATGAGCATCCATATGGAGGGCCCAGGATCTCTGTGCGTCTCCCAGCTGTCCCCACGGCAGCTGCGCTTGCAGCCCTTGAACAAAGCTCATTAGGGGGCTCCTTAGGACCCTTGGGGGTTGTTCTGCTTTGCCCTGTCCTAAAGAAGCCCTGAATCAAATCACCTCAAGAAGGCTGCAGCCAGAAGAAGGCATCAGGCTTGGCTCCATGCATGAACAGCTAATCATTCATCAGGCTGGGAGCAGGTAGATGCGTTATCTCTCACAGGCTCTTTCCTGCAGCGTCTGAGGGAGGGCAGATCTAGAGTTGACAACAAAAGAGATGCCGACAAGGTGTTGCTCAAGGCTTGGCCCACGTGGTGCAAGATCGGCAGCAGCCCTCTCAACAGCTCCTGCCTCTTGGCACCCAGCAGAAACGCACATCTGATTTCTCAAACAGACGTGTCAAAGCACGAGCAACAACTCTTCCCCGCCACAAAGCAACCCCAAGGAGATTCTCTATCAAGAATGGAGCTCTTGGACCCAGCATCACACATCTGAGGGAAACAGGCTTGTCAAGTGCTGTGAGACTCTCAGAGGGAAGGTACCATATAACCACAGAGACTGTTGTAAATTATTACACCGTTACACTGGGGAACTGCACTATAGACCATCAGCGCCTGAGCTTTTCCATACATGGACTGCACGGGATGGAGCTGTGTCCCTGTTCCCCTTCTCCAGATGGGAAAGCCATGTGCTGGGGATGGGCTTACTTTGGACATCTTTCAGAGATGCTGAGAGAGCCCTGTTCCACATTAACCCTCATGCAGAGCTCTATGAAATGTTTTGAACATATATGTAACACTTGGTAGTAAACACAGTCTGTTTTTAGCTGGGACAACATCTGGGTATGAACAGATGTGGGCAGAGCTGATGAGCAAACCCCTGCAAGGGCTTTCCTTTAGGGACTGATGGCATTTTTTTATAAGGGCTTAAATGGTTTGAGTGTATGAATTCAAAGCTGTCACTTGAGCTCAGAACCGAGAAAATTAAAAAGGTCAAGATTTTAGGCCCGTGTGTCCCCTCAAAGCATCCCCCACCTGTCTACACGATGGAAACAGCCACGGTCAGGAGCAGGAGACGAGAGTTTAGGTGCAGACAGAAACATGGATTTGTAGTCTTGACAGAGAGCCGTGTTTTAGCCCATCTAGTCTGAGGTTAAACACAATGTTCTGTCAAGCCACATACGGAGGAGAACGTGGTTTGGCAGCGGCGCCGTGCGTAACCACGGCTCAACGCAGCGTACCTCGGCGGGGCCGCCGTGGCTGCCGGCTCCCCTTTCATCTGCAGCCTGGGAGGATGGAGGAAGCACTGTCGCTGTAAATACATCAGCCCCCACGTCCTCCCTCTAGTGCTCTGTCTCGTCACCGCTTTCTCTGGAGCTGCAGCAGCTCACTGTAAACCTTGATATCTCTCTGCCTGGGGAGGAAAAATAAGTCCTTAAAGACAGACTCTGGCAGGATGAGTTCTTCACCTCTCCACGGGCAAGAAAAGGTTAATCCCAAAGGTGACTGCAGTCGTAAAATGTGAATTTGGATCAGGTTTGACACCATCTCCCACTGCTCCATCCCTTCCTGAAGCTTGGCCATGGCCTGAGCTCCCCAAAAGTTCCATCCCTGGAGGAAGATCAATAAATGCAGCCCAGATGACAGGTTGTGAGACAAATAAAACCATCCATAATTGCACATGGGTAATTACTGAGGGTGGTTGGGTATCTTGGAGAATGTTAGGTTGTAAAGAGTCTCAATCAAAGAGCCCTCAGGGCATTCAAATCAAGGCAAGCATCAAAACCCACAGCTGTTTTGGAAACACCGCTTCAAATGCGTGCTGTGGAGAGGAAGGGTTTTAACCCCCTGCCCAGTAAATAATGCACCCTGGAAGGGCTCCTGGTTACAAAGAGGCTGCACGTGAGGGCAAAGGCTGTGACCTCGGGGGTACAAACATCTGCAGGAGCCTCCAGTGACTCCCAGGACTTGAGAGAAGGTGATTTCAGCTAGGCTTGAACCACAGCCCTCACCCAAACGCTGGAAGTTGCCATCGTGCCACAGGCAAGAGAGGGAGATGTTTCCTCTACTGTATTTCCTCTGTCATTCTCCCAAGGCTGGGATCTTTTTGTGCCCATGCAGTGCAGCTCTGAGTCTGCCCTTGTGTGTGATGTGTTTTACAGAATTGCTTTTCAACAGCTTGGCAACAATTAGAAGAATTCTAGTGCTAAGTTTCAACTTCAGGAGAAACTTTTGTCAAAAAAAAAATGTGCCTGATAACTGCAACCTCTGCAAACATTTTTAGCTAGACCAAGCTAATGTATGATATGTAATTATAATGATGGAACAGTATTGCAGGCAAGTAAAGTGTGCAAAGAGGGCGTAAAAGCAGCAGAAAGTAAATGAAATAACTAAAAGTAATCACAAACTAAAACTAGAAGGCAATTAACACACAGGAAATTCGGGGGACAAATTACAAACGAAGCCAAAGAATGTGGCAAAGCCTTTAACTGGCAGACCTGACAGTTCAAGGGACAGGATTTTTCAAGAAAACATTACAATCCAAGATTATTTGCATTATATTTGTCCAGTATTAGATCAAAACAATAGACTGAGGATGGAAAGTTGTGTGTTCTGTATTTGAGCAGAAAAAAGAGAAGCTACCCAGAGTGGAGATGAAACCTTCCTATGGCAAATGATAACCTAGGAATATATGACACATCTTACAGTAGAACATGACCAAAGACTTTTCCACAAGCTGCTCTGGCAGCATGGCAGTGCCACGCTCTGCCGAACATCCTGCTTGGAGGGGAAGATCTGCAGGGCACAGGAGGCAGCACTGCTGGGTCAATATTTAAAGACATGTGGGACTTTCCCCATTATTATTGACCTAAGCCCTGAGTTTAACTCCAAACTGGATAAAAGACTCAAGCTCAATAAATAAAAGAACACAATGCAATCAACATCAGCCTATTTAATAATGTCCTATTGAATCAACCTGGTATTATTTTTCACGACATTTTAGAGAAAAAAAAATGATGATGACTGAAAGTAGCAAATTCCAACCCATTGTGAGGCTGAGGGAACATGCTCTGCTCTGCTTAAAAGGGTTTAATCAGAAGGGATGTGAACATACTAAGTGTAGAAGAGGACTTCAGTAATATTTGGGTGGTTATTCTTTGTCTAACAGAGATCTCCTATTTCAGCCAAACTCACTGGATTTGAAACAGCACATTAATTTGGGGCAGTTTTAGGAACGGTGTCCCTAGGCCATTCCTCAGTCCTTTTGGTCTTTAGATCTCTTAGTTTCTAAGCACCCCTTCAGTTTAGGCTTGGCATTGATCACCCTCTTCCTCAGGATGACTACCTGTTCAAAAGCCAGCATCTTCTGCAACAGCAACACTCTGAGGCCAAGGAGCACCAGTCCCTCCTCTTCCAAGCACTTCCCATCCTACCGTGTAACAGAATCCTTCTCAAAACCCCACGTGCATAGTGCAGAGGCCCAAGCCCAGCAAAGCTCTTCTCTTTCTCTGCAAAGAGAGGAGAGGAGCGGGGATGAGTTGGGGAGAGCTCACCCGTGCTGCCAGAGGGGGCAATCCCACAAAGCCCCTGTCCCCTGGGGCTCACATCATGCTTATGCCCATCTGTCGAGGTGGCATCACGCCAAGGCATGAGTGGGCTGGATCCTGCATGAGGCTCAGCACTGCAGGCCAACGCAGGACTGCTTGTCACAATGGCTCGGGCTCACTCCTGAGAACAAAGCTCTTGCATCTCTCCTAAAATACGGTTTAGCATTGGCTGGAGAGAAAGGATCAACCCTCATCAGAAACATGTGAAAGAAAATAGTCTACATCTTGTATTAGATCTGTCAGAATGGTTAAATGTTGATTGCACCAACAAATCACAAAGTACCACTGATGCACAAACCAAATGGGAAGCTGCCTCTGCCAGTATGAAACCCAGCTTCATGGTCCTAAAACCAGGAAAGGTTTAAACACGAGGACAGAAAATATTGTGACAAATACTGTGACAAAATTAGGTCCATCAATGGTCGCTGCCAGTGCTGTGGTGCATCTGCGCTTTCCTGGAGGCACAGCTGACTGAGGAAAGAAAAACATGGGCTTTGTGGGCTGGAGGTGTTCTCAGGTGAGGTCAATGGAAATGCTAAATAAAACATTCAAGATATCCTTTATGGTCTGTGAGCATCAAATACACATACAGGTGAGTTACCACACTGAGGTTTCATCCAACTGAGCTTTACAAACATGAGTTCAACATCTCTTCAGAGGCTGTAAGCACCTTCTGTTAGTGGGCTACACAACACAACCTGCCTCAGGGATGGTGTTCAGCACAGCCAGGAGCAGCTCCTGTCTCCCAGTGCCATTTCCCCATCCCTTCACTGCCCCACTCCAGTGGGAACCCAGGACAAGCACCACTTCATCCACTACAGCCCCGGGAAGACGAGGGAGAGGGCAGGAAGAGCCGATTAAAATCAGAGTTTTCATTCTGAGTTCTCATTATAGATTCAAATCTATACTGAAATTAGTCAGCCACTGACCTCATCCAACAACAATGAACAAACAAAAAGATGACAAGCAAGTGTCGATAAGTCTCAGAAGATGTAACATCATTCCTGAGCACAATTAAACACAGCCTTACAAACATCCAGGCTCTGGCTGCTCATGAAATCCATATGGAGTCATTAGCCTTCTTTGGTCTGTTTTTCCACCACCCTTAGATGCAGAATGAGACCCTGACAGTAAGAAAACTTATTGAAATTTAGGTGGGCTCTGAATGTAAAGAGAATGTGCCATTTCTGAGCAATTCCTTTCTGAAAAAGCTTGCCCTGGAAGAAGAGTAGTCAACACTGAATCCACAAGCCACTACAAACTAAACTCCCTAGACTGACCAGCCACATCTCCAGTGTTGAGTTAAACATCTCAGTCTGTGCTACAACGAATGGTGGAGTTCAGCAGGAAGGAAACCAGCTGGTCAACAACTGCATCAGCATCGCGTGTTACGGGTAGCTGTTACCTCTCGAGTGGTATAGATTGACAACCAAATCTCTGTTTCCACTAAGCTACATGTTTGTGGAGGATGTGAAACAAAACAGGCTGTTGGGACCCACTCTGCAGACAAAATTGCTTTAGAGAGATGCTCAAAAGAAGTCCTAGCTCTAAATCCTCCCTGTGTGAAGGTAAGCTGTGTGACCAGCTTCCCAAGGCTTCTCTGAAAACACCACCTTGAATGTTGGACATATCTGGGTTAAAAAGAAAATTCAAGTTTACTGTTGCTAGCAAAAGCATTTGGAGAACCCTCAGCAAAGAAAATGTCTCTTGTCCCAAGGAGGCCTTGAAGCAAGCAAAGCATTTAACAGACAGTAGCCAACAGCCAGGTTGATGTGATATAAGCTGCATCAGCAGGGTCAGGATTGGGGACTGCAAAGCAAGGACACAACACAAGGTCTTCCCTCTTTCCTGTCACCATCTTTGTCAGTGAAGGAGAGATCAAGTTGAGGTAGCAAACAGTAAATAAGTGATATTTACATTATCACAGATGTCAGACAACATGAGAGCTGCTCAGCTCTGTCACAGCAGGCACAGCACACTCACTCTCACACCACCTTTTTGCAGGATCAGGTCCTTATTCAGTTCTTTCAATGGTTTTTTTCCTCACAGAAGATGATTTCTAATTTAGGGAGGAAAAGTTTTATTTAATTATCTTCTTTTATTTTCTTTTTTTTTTGTTTGAATTGACCAACTGCACAGCTTCCACTGGCTTTATCAAAGTGGCCACCAGTACCAGAGCATATCTAATTTTAAGTGGGCTTTAGTTGGCAGACTTAAAAACTGATCATGCATTTTAGCTTCAGTAACTTGCAATTTCTGCACTCTTTGATAGTGCACTTTAAAGAACAAGTCTTCTTTAATGACAAAGGCTTAAAAGAAATGACCTTTCTGAACAAAATATCAAAGCTTAGAATAGTTCCTTGGAAAAAAAAAAAAGAAGTCTGAATTAAAATGACCTTGTGTTCTGAAACTTTTTCATACCATATCTGACGTCTCACTTTTCCTTTGTACCCTTGGAACGAGACTGAGTATCATTTAGCAGTGTGTGGTGCCTCTGGTACATCTTGTGATTTGGGAAGGGCTTGCAGTGCATTAAGATAATTAAAACAAAAATAAATGGGATCTCATAGGCACTGTCTATCGAGGCTGCTTGTCCTGAAAATCAAAGCTGTTCGTGTTTTGCAGAAAATTCAGTAAAACTCTGTGAGATATCCAAGGGATTGCAAATATTCTGTTCTAACCACAGTCAATCTGCAGAAAAATCATTTCTCGGTTTGAAACCACAGTGGGTAGAGATTTGGGCAAGTAACAAGAGTATCTGCTGTCACCAGTACAATTAAAGCACTGTTGCAGAAGAAAGCGGAGGACTGGGAGAAGGAGGGAGGTTGTATCCCTTTTCTTCCAAGGGCAGCAGAAATGAGCCTGTTTGTTACGTGTAACACAAGAACTGAGAGTGGCACTGAAATGCAGTGTCACCTTGATAAGGGTCACCTCCTTTGATACTGGTGAAATATGTTATGATGCCTTTTGCCTTGAAGGGTTTTACACAGAGTGAAGCAATCTTCTCTCACAGAGCAACAGCAGTGAAATGAATGAAGCATAAATAAAGCTGTGACCATACTCCAGCTGGTTTCACCAGAGCTTGTTTATGCACATGGAAGCCAACTACTGGCAGCTGGCAATTCCTTACCTAGCAGGTGAAAAGAGAGGTAGAGAGCAAGTAATATGTATAAAAACATCTCTAATGCTGCAGTTTGGAGACTGTGGCTCTAGCTTGTTACAAAAATGATCAAAGAAAAGTTAACAAACAACTACAAAAGCACTCCAGCCAACCCTGAATTTGAGTTCTTGTCAGGTTTATAAACACCTTCAACAAAGTCCTCACGGTGTATTTGATGTTGGAGAGAGTTTCCCAGAATTTCAAAACTCCCTGATTGACCAAGATCTTTTCTGAAGCCACTTTTTGATCATCAGTGAACTCACCAACCCAATTCCATAAAAAATAAGGAAATTCAGGCCTGAATTCAACAAGCTAGAACAGCGTCCACGTGTTTCTTTACGGATGTACCCTCCTTAATGCTTTCAAAAGCAAGATAACCACCCAGATATCATGCAAAAATGCAAGCAGAATAAAAAATGCCTTGTTTCCTCACACGTTGGATCTCACTGTGTCAGGGCAATGTCCAACGGGTGAATCCCAGCCTGCAGCTGTGTCAGTACTTCTCCTGGAGAGCCCAACCATCGCTGCCCTGCACCTCTCTGAGTAAATACATTTCATTTTACTGCCCCACAATTAACTAAATGCATCCTTACAAACTCCTCCTAAAACTCACCGTTACCCCAAGTGAGGCTTTGTGGCACCTGCTAGCACTCCTCCTCACTTATCAGAGCCATGACAGCCCTTATCTGTAATTAGAAGAATCACTTGTTGATTTAAGGAAGGTGGAAAAGCTGCCCAGGCCCAGACCAGACTGACAATCAGCAAAGCACCCAACAAAGTTGGAGCTTATATTTGGCAAGGAGCTCCCTGCCAGTGCTGCCAGGAGGTGGGGGTGGCTGGAGCCCAGGCTGCCAAAGCTTCTCCTCATTGATCTCCATGCCAGGTGGAGATAAGAGTGCAGCTGGTGAGCTGGGATTCGGCGGGACAGCCTTGTCCAGCCCTGGGCACTCAAGCAGTCAAGTCTCTCCAAATTCTGGCTAGATTGTGGCCTGTTGAGTGCTGTTGCCACTGGAGCAAGGAAGGAGAAGTGGCCATCCCCATCACCAGTGACACAGAAGGTCTCGCTGCTGTTGGTAGTGCCACAGCTGGGACTTGGAAGACAGGAACTCGTGTCCCTGTCTCAAGCACTCAGACCATTAACTGTGCCTTCATACAAATGCTGCTGGTAGGATGGTGTCTAGGAAAAGTAAAAGCTATTCTTGTATTCAGCAGATCTAAATTTACAGATTACAAATGTACTAATGTACACCCTGTCTCATGGATGGCCAAGAGATAAAGAAACCTTTCTCTGCCTGGGAGGCAGAGTCTGCTACAAGGACGAATCCCTGTCCAGGTCCTTCGGCTTTCCACTGCTGCTCAAACCTCATCCCTGCAAACCCATGGGAAGCTTGCTTAGATTTACCAGGATGATCCATGAGAGCCTGCATGTGCCTGTGCAGAGCCAAGGCCGCATCCCTCACAACTCTTTCAGTAAAATCCAAGACTGTGCTATCAGTAAATGACAAAGGACCATCCTGTGACCAGAATACACAACCCCAACAACAGATAACAACTGGTAACAGTTTCCTTCAAACACAGCATGAAAATATTTTCCCAGTTAACAAAGCCATACAAAACTCTCATGTGCACTTTGGATACTAATGTGAGTGAAATGCCCAAACAGGACAATAATGGCAAAACAAAAGAGTCCAAAATAATAGTATTTTAATATTATGTAAACACATGGACACAAAACAATGTCAAAACATGTTAAAATATCTTGCACAATAATAATAGAAAAGGGGATTTTCTTCATGTATAAAAGTGAAAAGAATGGTGGGAGTGATAACAAAAATATTAGCAGAGGAAGCTCTATTGGCTCAGTAAGCAAGCTCAGCATGGAGTCAAACACACAGTGTATTGAAAGCATAAGTCTGAAATAAGAGCATGAAAAATGATAATGGCAGGAAGGTACAACTAAGAACATGCTGGCACAAGCAATGGATGTGTTTTCGTGAACTTCAGACAATTTACGTGCTAACAAAACAGCCCCTGATCTCTGCATTTCAATTTACAAGAGCCAAATCTTCAAACCTATTCAAAGCAGTCCATTTGGCAATCGAAGAAATCCCACAGCTCCAGCAGCTACCTGAAAAGGAAGAGATTCTCATGAGTTATGGCTTATGAGTCTCACTCTGAGAATACTAGTGGCTGAAGCCAGGGCTGGGTCTGGTGGGCAGCAGGCAGGCTGGGTGATGAGCAGCACGCAGGGGAGTGTGCCAAAGCAGCAAAAAGCAGCATTTCAGTGAGTGAGGATCAGGTAAATGCTGACACAAAATTTAGCATGACTGTAGTCTTGGAAAAAAAAACAAAACCAAAACACAAGAACTGGGAAGGAAGATGATTTCCCTGAACAGAAGTAGCACAAACATTTCTCCAAGTGTATGAGCCAATGCTGTGGTAACCCTGCAGGAGAGGAGTAGCTCCGTGCCATAATGGCTCTGTCCCTGCCCTCCCTCCTCACCCGGACATGGCTGGGGCTCCTTCCACCCTCAGCCTTTTGGTTCTCTGTGGCCTGGCTTGACCTAATCGTAGGTGATTAATCATCTTTTTAAACAGCTGAGAATAAGCTTGAGACAAAATGCATCCCTTGATAATGCTGCTGCTGCTGTTGGAGTCTAGAGACTGCATTACAGCTTTGCATTAATCTAACAAAGTTACCTATGCTGGACCTATAACCAAGAATCTAAACATTTTCAGTTTCCAGTTAGCTTTAGGCAGTCCTTATTAACAAATAGTTTAGGATTAATACTTGCAGACAACTTTCACACTGCTACAGTTCTTACAAACGTTTCAACACCTCACAAGTTTTTTTTGACATCATTTTTACAAGCACCAATTCTTGTTGGCAGAAACCCTCCTGTGAGAGATGAAACCATCACCAAGGCCTACAAACAGAAAACCAAAAAGATGGAGTGGCTTTCCTAGGAAGTTTCCTTTTACTCACCTCTCCACGTGAATCACTGACTCTAAAGGCACAGCAAGGCTTTTTATTGCTGCAGCACTTGCCATAATTTATATTGGAGGGTGTAAACCTCTGAAAAAAAACAGAGCCCAGGCTGATGAAGATCCGGTACTTTGAAGATGGGATCTGTAATATTACGAGTTGCATCATTGTTTTGTATCTTAAAAGGAGGTGGCATCACTGCAGAGCTGCAGCTGTGTGCTGAGCCACTGTCTCATCACGACCGTGGAGGCAAAGCCCAGACTTGTAACGCACCTGCGAGTTCTCTAATCTTGCTCTAATGGTACTGAGTAAGCACTGGGAAAATTCTCAGACGCTTGTTTACTGAAAATAAGGATCTTTTAAAACTGCCACCAGATTGGAGTGTTTTAATTAAGCTGTAAAACTTCAATAACTGGGATCCACAGGTGTGAAATGGTACAAATTGATCAAAGATAGTGGCGTACCTTCTGGCGTGGCTGGCGTTGAGCTCTTCCTGGAGGACACAGACTGTCTTCTGCAGAATATTTACCTGTAAAATATATCTCACATGAAAATGGTGTCCGAAATTCTAATGAATTCATTTGAACCCCTTTCATAAAAGGTGTTTTTCTGCTCTGTCCTGCCCAAATAAAATGCAGCAACACTTCAGCTGCGTGCTAGAATGAATACCTGATAGAAGATTGCCATCATGGCCTGCCTGGCCCTGCTCCAGCTGCACTACTCCTTTAGGAACAGAGTCAAACCAGTTTTTAAACTCAGATGGTGGTACCATATGGGTTATGGGAGGGTTTGAGGGCTACAGTCCCTCTCTCAGCTCCCATATGACGCCTGTGCTCTCATCCCTGCCCTTTTGCTCCTGTGATGAAGGTACTTGCCTGCTCTTCAAGTGTATGAAAATCAATGTTTATTAACACTGCAGCCCCTTTCACCAAGAACAGACAATTGGGCAGCTTTCTTTATAACAAAACTTTGCCCAAGCCTCAAGTACTTTCTTTGTTGTTGTCGTTGTTTATTTTTATCATCGCTCAGTGCTTTTACCCAGCCTATCCTCTTCATCCTCCTCCAACAATAAATAATCCTGACAGGTGCAGAGATTCCACTGCCCTTCTTGTCTGATGTTTTCAAACAGGAATTTCAACAATTTTCAAAGAGCAGGACACCTGTGCTTCAGAGAGAGCCCTGCTTCCCAAGCAGGCTGCGACGACAGCGTACCGCTGCAAACACAGCCAGCAGCTATGTATTTCTGGGATAGCACCCAGGTTTTAATGTGTGTAGTTACTTTTACTCTTTTGAAATGCTGCTGCTGCTCACAGAAGCCCTGCAGGTGAATATCAGATTCTACTTCTGTTTTTTTTTTTTTTTCTTAACTCATTAAAAGGTGTGGTATTCCTACATTAGCTCCAGAGTAACGCTACCAGACAGTGCTGATAGCCAACCACACTTTAAAAATAGCTTTTTACTAGCAACTGGAAATAGATTTTCCCAGTAGACCCTTAACTCTTTGTTTCCTGCAATTATTTAAATGAGAGAGAGCATCAATTCCATTAAGGATCCCTTGATACATAAGGAAAGTGTTTACATAGTGTTGTCACCACTAGCACACAGGAATATGAAAGTTTCCCCTATGAAAATTTCCTACTTTGACTAAAGGTGCCCAGGGAAAATGTCTCATGCAGAACAAAAAAATGCTACAGAATAACCCCTATGCATTTGGGAAAAGCCCCAAATAGATTAAATTACCAACCATCTCCACAGAGAGACGTTGCATAAGAAAGAGAAATGGAGAGGTTGTAGATCTATAATTGCTTGGAAAATGATCCAGAAAATTGGTATAAGGTGTGTGCTGGTATCAAGCCTAAACTTGTATGCCATGTCCTCAGGACTTTTGCTCTTCCCAGAGCTCATGGGCAGCTCTGAGTCACCAGTACTGCTCCATCTTTCTCTCCCTTTTTCCCTTCAGCCCAGAACAGATCCCAGTCCTTCCCAACACATTTAAATGCACAGTCCTGCACTGGGTTGTATGTGAGCACTAACAGTGTTTTCTTTGGATTACCACTATTCCACACCTGTGATCACCTCTCTTTGCAGCTATTTATCCTTCCTCGTGTGTGTTCAGGTAGTGATGACATTTTGTTTTCTTCCATCTGCTAATATACTGAGTAGGAAAGCATCAAATGACTTTTGTGGGTACCACGCACAACTCACACACACCCAACTCATTAGTAGCTCCCTATTTACAATGCCATTTTGATATTTCTATTAGCCAATTTAATAGCCTATTTAATATAAATAGAATGGGTTCTGCATTCTAGATGAGCTACTGTTTTGCAATATTAAGGACTAAGCCTTACAAAAGTCTATTACAACCTCTTTGTATAGGGAAAGGAATATCTCCTTTGCTTCACTACACAGGCTGGAAAGAAAACAAAGTTCTTTCTAATTCTCTCCTGCACCCTTTACATGCAAACTTTAAGTGATTCCTTTAGGAGAAACAAGGTGAGGAAGATAAGAAATAACTGTGTGCTACATTTGAAAGGTTGCAAAAAAACCCACCTAATATGAATTTAGCATAATTTCTCCTTTTAACTACTAAGTGAAGCAAAATCTGAGATCAGATGATACAATCTGGTAGCTCTCAAGGCTTGTGTGAAAGATGACTGGGAAGTATGTGAGTGCTGCCAACATTTGGATTTGACATTTACTCTGTATTTTTGACCAATTTTTAGATAGTCATAATTTCTTGTCTAGAAAACATGGTTTTTATCCAGCTCAAAAAGATGGAGCTGAACAAAAAGAATTACCTGAGATTTTAAAGATATAATGGTGTCTTCAAGTTCCTGTCTCAGAGACGCTGGCATCAGACCTTTGAGCGTGGTTTCATATTCTTGTCGTATTTGGGTCATCTGTAACAGAACAAAAAGCAATTTATATATAGATGGCTACTCTTGGAAGCAAGGTAACTTTTTTGCTTCTTTTGCCCAAATTGGAGCCCAAGTAAATGAAGAATTGTGATATCAAGGAAAAAAGTAAGGAGAGAAGAAAGATCAGTAAAGACCTGCAAAGAGTAAAAGAGGAAAAAAACAGGAAGAAAGGAAAAAGAAAACATAAGAAAAAAGAATATATGGAGAAGAGGAAGAGAATAATGACCTGGTGGCATCTGCACCAGGTCAGTAGAGTGGTATTTGCCCCTCACTCCCTTAGACAAGGGGGTTTACTGCTGTCTAAGATTTTCAATAAAAATTCTCAACTTCCACGTTGACTTTTTATTTTATTCATCATGCAACTATTCCTCATTACACTTCATGCCTTCCTCAGCTTCATTAAGCCTATGAGACTTCTAAGAAATATGTGTGAGCACCTTAGACTTGTTACAAGATCAGATGCTCACACCAATACATCTAAAGGAGGACATTTTAGTTCATAACCTTATTCAACAGATGCTGAGTAAACAGGACAGTTACAAAGCAGTTACAGGAAGGCAGATCAGCTGGAAGGATTGTGCTTCAGATCCCTTCAGTGCAGATGTATTTGCCAAATCTTAACCCAGGAAGAGTGTGAGGAATCTGGTTCAGCTCTGTCCACAGCGCTGCTCGCACACTGGGCTGAATCAAGGCCTCACATCTGTACTTAACTCCCAATAGGATTAACTGCTTAATTCAAATTAAGCAAGTACTTAGGTGTTTTTCTGGATTAACAGTTGAATATGTAAATAAAGGATAAAAGGGAATGGATATCAGATTAACTTATAAAATATCTTGAAACTTTCAAATTGAATCTCTTTTTTTTCCCCTCCCCCATGATCTACCCACCAACACCATTTTGTGCTAATTTTTGATTTAGTTACCAAATTGCTTAAATCTACCATTGCAACCACAAATCAAAACGTCAGCCTCACATCTGAGGAAGCCACAAGTTACAACTTCCAGCTCGCGAGGAGCACGCACATGCTCCTCCACGTGAGAACCAAACACAAAGGTCACTACAAGATGTGCCAGTTACCACCTTACAGAAAAAAAACCAAAACCCACTGTCGTGCCAAAATACGCATTATGCATCACACAATTATCAATACAAAAGGAATAAAGCAATCTGATGAAACTGGAGGAAAATTCCTTCTATGAGTCATTCCTACGTGCGGAAGAAATCTCCAGATCTCTATGCAAATAGGCAATTAAAGGCTTTCCTTGTGAACTGCAAGGGGTGCCACTATGCAAAGCTCAAGGGAAAAAAAAAAGATGGTGAGACAGGAAACCTTGTTTGAACTCTGTTTGTACATAAGCCAGTGATCGAAATTTATGTTTTTGAAGGTTAGTTGCTTCGATAAATTCATGCCACTATTTCTATACAGGCTTACAAAGCCATGCATAGGGGCCTTGCCAGGATAAATATTTTCTGAGCCAACAGCTCACTTGGGCGGGGACCTTGATAGAGCAGAAACATGTATTTGAGTTAATTCAGCATGTTACATTTGTTCTTGGTGAGAAGGGAGGTGAAATGGGCAGCTAAACCACAAAAAGCTTTTATTTCCTAAATTTTAAATACTAAAGATATTTTCTGTGATAAGAGGATCTGGATGATCACCTTGCCAATATGTTGGGGTGATCCAACCAGCACAGAAACTCCATTGCAGGGGCCTGACTCACACTCAATCTCTGTGTTTACATGCAATGCGGATGTCAGGAGCTGAGCCTGGACTCTGATATGACCCACTACACCGTGATCCAGCCATGCCTACAGAGCAGCCAGGATTCACACCAGCTTCCTCAGACACCAGGCATGCAGCAAGAACTCCTTCTTACAATTTTTCCTAGAGGAAAGTCAAAATTTAAGTAGATGCAATTTTAATGGAGTGAAATAATAATTGTGCAACAGTCTCCTTTCAGCCAGGTCACTGGTTTGAAAAGTTTAATCTGCAAGTGTCCTCTAAACACGTGTTTTCACAATGCTGTTAATGTTTGCTATTAAGTCTGCAAAGCTGCAAGGGGAGAGGTCCCTCTGGACAAAGGTGTTTCTTGGAAGGCTGGGAAGAAACACACAGTGTGCTTTAAAGTATGAATATGTATTACTGGGTCAGTTGAAAATGGAGAAAGAAAATGAGAAACAAGCCCTGGTAGATGAAGTATTGCTTGGGGCTGAATTCTTACTCTTATTTCAGAGAGAAGACACACATTTTTTTTTTTGGTAGTGAAAACTGCTCTTTGGGATACAACTGCAATTTCTTTGTTTGCTAAGACAAAATATGTTACTTTCAACTGAGCTAACTAATAATTGCATCACAGTGAGATGAAAATAAGATCCCAGCTGTTTCCTGTCATATTATGATAAACAACATGCTGATATTTTTGGCTGAAGTTACTATCAAGGTTTATTGACCTAAGAGATTAAAATATTGCATGGCATAAATCTAAATCATTTCTTATAACTGAAAAATAACATATAGTGGGCTAATCGAGACTCATTTTAATGGAGGAAGGTTTTTATTTTGTAACACTGATTTTTGACCAACGAAAGCCATGTCTGCAGGGTTGGGTTTTTTTTTTTTTGGTGCCTTAAAGGCTTTTTTGTTCTTTTATAGCCTCAAGCTGCCTCCCTAGGATCCACAAATACTGTGTCTCCTCTTGCACTCTTGAGAGATGTTTAAAATTGCAATTCTTCAGTCCTCAGGAGGGCTTTAGTCTGCTGGATGAGGATAGCTCTATTTCATTTACTGTTGTGTTCATTTTTCTTCAGTCCTGAGAAAGCTGGGTTTTTTTTGAAAATTCATTTTGGTGAGTTGATTTAATCCACGAACCCCCAGGAAGGTTTTATAGCTTTTAATATTAAGCTGCCACACTGGTCTTTGTTTATTCAGGTTGGTGGCTAACATATGAGGTTTAAAGTTTTACCATCAGTCATCTCTGGTGTCAGTGGAAACAACTGAAAGCTGAGGTTGACACCCATAGCTCATGTATGCTTAGGCACACAATAAATTAGAGACAAAAAAAGAAGAGACAAATATTCACTCAGTTATTTGTATATGGGATTCACTCAGTTATTTGTATATGTTATAGGGATGCCAAAAACAAGGAAGTTATAATGTCACAGACTACAATGAGATCTTGTCATAGTCGGGCATTGACCATTCTCAAAAGTTGGTTTTGATGCCCAGAAGAGAAATATCCAAAACTGAGCTTTCTAAACCAAGTGGTTGAGCCTGGCCCAATGCTTTTCAGTATCTTAAGATGAGTTTTACTTTTACTACTTCAAGGAGTCTTCAAATGGCACAATTCTGTTTTGCAGCTACTTGTTTTTTCCAAAAGCTTCAGAGAGATGTTTGTGAGGCTGGGTTAGAAGCAGATGAGAGCACAGGACTGACCAGGAACGTGTCCCATTGGCACCTAGCTGCATTGTAGTCACTTTCCTTCCTTTCTGAAAGAAGCTACTTAAGTACATTCAGAATTACAGCATCTTCGAGATGTCTAGATGCCTTTTAAGCCCATAAGTGAAGAACAGCCTGCAAAGCAGAGGATATTCAGAGGATGTTCAGCCTCTCTGCTTTGCTATACAGCCACAACCATGCCATATCTTATTCATGTTCCCAATAGCCAGCTCTCCCCTCCGTAATTGCGAGCTGTCTGTGATGCTGAGTTTATCATCCAGAACACACTGGCCCTGGTGCAAAATCATTAGAAAAAAATAAATCAAAACCTCCCAAACAAACACAATCTTCTCCAGATCTCCCAACTGTAAATTACTTTATTTGAACCAGAGGAGCATAAGAGAAAAGCGAAAGAAACTCTGAAGTAGACTTCATTTGCCAAAGCAAATGAAGGGCCCACAGAAGAGTTGTTCCTTTACAAAAACAAATCTTGTCTTAAAGGGCATGGAGTTAACATATTGTTTATGTGAGATAAGAATCAAAAGGCAGTTCACTAAGGTGTGGGGTTTTTTAGCATCTTAATTTCTGCCTGTTTACGGTGTTTGTGAAGGATGATTCCACATGTGCCAGGAAATACCAGAATAGTGACCAAAAGGCATCATTAGGATCATGTAATTATTAGCAATGTCTCTCCATGTTTCAGGGGGAGTAAAATGAGAAATGTAATTCCCTGTCTCTCTCAAATCCTCTCCTGCATTATTTAAACAATGGTATGTTGTAACACTGTTTCAAAGAGAAATCTCTTTTAAAAGGTCGTGCATCTTTTCTGCAAACACATCTCTGATAGAAGATGTGAAAGACCTGCTGTAATAAATCTGAAGACAGGTTAGTGGACTGAATAGGTAAAAATAATTCCTTCAGCCTTAAGCAAATCATTTAATCTTAGACTAAGATCTCATCCTTCTAAATGAGATAGTAATAATAATAATATTGCACAGGTCAACTCTATTGAGATGGTGTGAGGACTGCTGAAGTAATTTTCTGAAAGCTCTTTGAAAAGGGCAAATAAAGGACAAATTATTAAGTTGTCATCCCAATTAAAAGAACCCCAATAAAGAAAAAAAACTCCACCCAAAAACCAAAGAACAACCCAAATGATGTCAAAGTAATGATTAATCACTGCTTGTTTGTGCTCTTCCTAATTGCAGGGACTTCTCCTTTGCTTCTCAGCACTCCTAAACTCTAAGTGAGTATAGCTCTACTCCCAGGAAACTGCTCCGAGCCTGGATGGGCCCCTTCCTCCATCAGATTGCATGGGGAGATGCTGGGAAACATCTACAACCAACCCAATCTACCAACATCTTTCCATTTCATGTCTCTCGGGTTGCTGCTGTAAGAGAATATTTCATTGGAGCTTGAAATCTTCTGAAATATTTTTCCCTAATGAAGAGTCAGACGAAGTATCTGTTTTTTTTTTTCAATGAAGAACAGGGGTTGGAACATTTGTTTTTTTTTTTCACAATATGAGCAAATATGAATAGCTGCTGCTTTGTAACCCACATCCACTCTTCTTTCAGGCAGTGGGAATTTCTGTACTTGCCATGCAACGCATGTTGAAACGTGGTTCTTCCAGATTCAGAGGAACAGAATGCGATGTGATACAAATGTTCCTCAGCGAAGTAACGAATGCTATAAATTGCATGAATTTGGCTCAGCTGAAAACAGTAACCAAGCAAGATCAGCTGAGCAAGTTATTTTGTCAAGTGTACACCGTGTTGTTCTCCACTGAGGAAATACTGCTGGAGAGCTTCCTCTGTTCTGACAGTTTCAATAAAACATAAATTGGTGGCATAGCCATCCTCTTTGTTTTTCTGTCTTTAGCTAGTAAACCGTCTGAGCATCCAGAACATTTTTGCCTTGTTGTTTTACTAACCCGTGGGGAGCTCCAGTTATGCCGAGCTGCCTGCTGCACACTGAGCTTTCTGCTCGAACTTGGGCTTTTTCCCAACCTGCATCCAAGAGGCCTTATTACTTCAGTGACTTGTATTTCAATATCTTTCTTTTCTTAACCAAGGTCTCCCACCTGGAAAATCCTCTGTTTGTAGTTAAGCAATCTGAGTCTATATAATTCATAGCTGCAAAGGAAGGGAAGGCAGGCAGAGCTTTTCACAAAAAAACACCAGTGGGCTGCACATGGCAAGAACAGCATTCTTGGGATTACACGAGTTGGAGAGGAATAAAAGCTTTCACTGTCAACACCACAGAACAACCAGGAATGTTGTGGCTAAAAAACTCACGCTGTTCTCTCAGCCTCCCCCTCTCTAGGGTTCTGCTATTGTTCCATCTGGGATTTGGAGGATCCCCGACTTCTTTCCTCTCTGTCCAAATGACTCATTGCAGATGCCATCTTTGTCCTTGAGCACTGTTTCCTTCAGCTCTTGTCAATGCCATCCTTTCATTGTCTGAAGAGGTTGTTATTGTGCCAGGAGGGTCCTCCCCTCTGTGGTCTTGGAGATTCAGCTCACACTCCCCTGACCTTGAGGGACAGAACCTAAACCAGCCCAACCACTAAGCAGCACTGCTGGGCTAAAGCTGAAAACACATGGTGTTCATTTTGAGCTCTGTTGATTCCTAATACACTTTCAAGATAATTAAGTCTGAAATAAAGCTTATAAGCATCTTTGACCCCAGTACTGGAATGCATTTATGTATTTCAGTTTTACATCCTAGCAAGTGTTACCTTCTGTATAATCCTTTCCATCCTGGGGTGGTTCAGCATGTCAGGGTTTCAGTGTGTGACAGGCAGAGGTGCTGAGTGCTCACCAATGACAGGGAGAGCTGATGAGGATCAGCAACGTGCAGGATCAGGCTCAACATTTTCACACTGACTGTGTGAACAAGCCAATCTTCGTAGATAATAATCAGAAGCTCCTTTTACTATCACCACTTCCCCTCTTAATAGCCTCAAGTTGCACCAGAGGATGTTTAGATTGAAGCTGAGGCAGAACTTTTTCCCTGAGAGGGGTGTCAGCCCCTGTGCCAGGCTGCCCAGGGAGCTGGGGTTGTGCCCAGCCCTGGAGGGATCCCAAAGCCGTGGAGCTGAGGTGCTGAGGGCCATAGGTTAGTGGTTGGACTCAATGATTTTAAAGGTCTTTTCCAACCAAAATGATTCTATGATTTTATTATTATTTCAAGAAAAAAAAAAATCTAATGAGCATCTAAACTGGAAAACAAGCTGCCAGGTTTACAAAGCAACACAGTTGGTACAAGTCTGCCCAGCTCTTGGCGTGGGTGAGGATGGGAAGTGTGGGAGGCAGCATGGTTGTGCTTCCCGGATGGGCTGCTGATGAATGGCATTTGGTGCTGACTGAACTGCAAACAAAATCATACTTTAGAATTTCAATGGTGTTAAAGAAAAGCACAAACCTAGCCTTTCCCAGCCCCTTCTAGCTTCATCCAATCACCTCATGGCCCAGAGAAAATGGATAGGACAGTTCACTAACTGAGCCTGCATTACTGAGAGCCTGCACGTGAGATGAGGTGTCTCTGCTCCTGTGTCATCCAACTGCCTCTTCTGTGCATTCCCACTTCTTATGGTTTGGGATTTTTTTGGTATTAAAAACCAGCATCATTGTCCCTCGTAGTCCAACCTTAAACACTTAAAGAAGAACAGAACTCCCCTAATTGATAATATGCAAGCAAACCAGATACTCTAAAGTTGTCCTGCTTTCTTAAAAGAAAGGATCTCTTTCTCATCAGTATTATTTAAGACAAAGAGCTAGAAAACTGATGTTTTTAAATACCCTCTAATTCCTGCATGCCAACATATGCTTCTCTTCTTTTTTGGTAAAAATTCTCTTTTTCCTTTTAACTATTTGTTCTGTAGATTGTGTTGTACTGTTTTTCTCCAGCTGGCCATTTCATTCCAATAATTCATTCTGTTCTATAAAGTAGGTATGTATGTGTGTATTTTCCAGTTGTGTCTGATTACCAAAGCTAACATTTGATCATTGACTTCCACACATCCATCATCATCATCTACCTCTTTTCCCTTTGACAGTTGCACAGTTGGTGAGAGTCTTCTCTCCCGCAGTTCCTGCCATATGGAGTTCCTGGGAACTTTCAACTCCATTGATTTCCAGCTCTTTTCAAATCCCACCTGCAAATCTGTTTTTCTGTGCTTGAATCTCTCAGCTCCTATCTCCTGCTAATCTGAAACTTCATACTATACAGTATAAGTTACTACATTCTGTCTAATTTTGCATTCCTTTTATATTAAGCAGATAAAGAAAACACTATGAAATACGTCAAATGCAAAGTTATGACTTATTCTAACAGACTCAGCCTTAATTAAAAATTGAGGGGTGCTTTTGTATCAGAGTGATTAATGAATATATCAGTGGAGCTGCTTGTATGTCAAAGTGGTAGAATTGTACTACAAATAATGTCAGTAGTCATTTTACGGTACCTTTGTCAACACTGCCACACATAAACATCCATGAAAGGTCCCTTACAGAGACATAACCAGAATCAGTGTGATTCTTCCCCAACAACCTCTACTGGGAAGTCTGAAAAGAGAACAACATACTGAGAAATGGGTGTCTGGATCTGTGCACACCAAACTGCCTGACCAGTGTGCTTTCACATTAGGTTCTTCACTGTTTGCACATGGCTGACATCATTCTTTCAACAAAAAATGTTTTAAACTTGAGATTAGTTCTCAGTTAACAGTTAGAATATGGGATGTGCTGTGTGCAGATGTCAAACCAGCAGATTTTCAGGTGCTAGCCTGAGGGGCTATGTCCCTCTCTCTGTCTCCTAGATTTTCACAACATATATACATACATGAAATGTTTTATGGGGGGAAAACTGCTGAAGTACATGGTACTCTCCTGACTCCAGTGCCTGGGGTGTTGGCAGAGCAATGGATGGACAAAAGGATCCTCCTCAGCCATGCAGAAATGCAGAAAACCAAGCAACTCTTCAAATACAGCCTCTCCAGTCTGTGCTGGTTGCATACAGAAACTGCAGGAACTATTTTATTGTGACAATATTTGGTGTCGCTGTTCTCGAAAGTCACAAGGGAAACTTCTATTGAATTCTCACTCTCTTCCTCATTGTACTGGCCCAGGCTGCCCAGGGAGGGTGTGGAGGCTCCTGCTCAGGAGGTTTCCAAACTCGCCCGGACACGTTCCTGTGCCCCCTGAGCCAGGGGAACCTGCTTTAGCAGAGGGTTGGGCTGGAGCAGCTCTGCAGGGCCCTTTCCACCCCCAGCACTCTGTGATTCTGTCCCAGGGGCTGCTGAAGCCCAGTGCCAGCACTGCCTGCCCAAGGGGTTAATTGCTAGCTCTGCTGGCAGTGACAGTGCAAGGGCTGCTCCCTGCCAATAACTTTGGTGCTTAACATCATGCAAATCTAGACTAAGCTTCCAATTTCTGTGGGACCAGAGATGGGTGTCTGGGGGAAGATTTTGGAAGTGTTTCAGTGACGTGGGTTGATGCAACCAGAGCAAATGGCAGAGTTTCATCACTACCTCCTGTGCCTGCTGACTGCTTGTTTCTCTGCAAAACAAAGGCTGCCTAAATCCTCCTCACCTGCAGCTGCCCACAAAGCAAAACTCTGAGTTTCAAATACTTATCCTGGAACTTTCTAGCCTGATTTTAGATAACTCTAGCATGTCCAGAGAAAAAAACAACCATTTGAGAAAGTCTGGAAATTCAAGGCAGGGGCCTCAGAAGCACTGCTTGCCTTTCACAATTATCTGGGGCACCTGAGCTAAAAACACTGTAACAGGAGAGAGGTTGAGTTTGGAGCAACCTTCCCACAGTCATCCACCCACCTCCAAACGGAGGAAACTCCCCTGCTTCCAAGGGATTTTTCCAGAGCATATATATCAGGGCAGGATAATGGAAGTCAGTGCAAAGACTTTCTGTGAATTTATCTGATTGTATTTAAAACTCTGTGATATCTCTAAAAAAAGTCTGAAAAGAAATACAGAGCAGAAGCCCTAAAACTACAGGGCTACCAGTCATTGTTGTATCAAGAGCTATTTGGGACCATGCCCTGAACATAGGCATATGTTGCTCATCTTTGTCTTAGTGATGCTTTACTCACAGCTCCACAAATCTGCAGGCAGTAGCACTATTCCCATCAAGGCGAAGGTGTGGCAAATGTTTGAAGTTCTCTGTGCTACACAGCAACTAAAATTTCAGAATGATGCATCACAGCCTTCATCTGAGAACAAATATATTTAGTTGGCATGGAAACAGTAAGTTAGGCTGGATGTGGTAAATATCCAGCAGCCATCAAAAATCGAGCAAGTCAGAATAATAAACATTAAAAATGAAAACTCACTGAATGCTTTTGAATTGTTTCTCTTTTACAATTATCACTCCTGTTTTCATTTGAACATGAGTAAAATTCACTTAACAAACAAAGCTGTTTCATTTTTCTCCAAATATTTCTACATCATCCTTATTCAGATAACTCCTTCCTCCCTTTTTTATCATCTATTTCAGAAAAAAGAAGAAATTCAAAGGTTGGAAATCTACATTCATTCTCCTTCATTTCCTCAGTAATGGTCATGGATTGAGTGTAATTGATTTTCTGTCTTCAGAGAATCTCTCTCCTTTAAGTCTCTATTTGTGACTTGACTGCTTGGAGGAGTATTCCTATGGTTTGAGTATCTACAGTGTTGTCACTTCAGTCATTTGCAAACACAAGGAACTTTTTTCCTCTCCACTATCCACAATTAGAAATTTTATGTCATAATCAAATCACCTTTGTAGTTAAAAAATAACAGATCAAGGAATGAAATAAATCAACAAATAAGTGAAATGGTTTTGGTTTATTTTCTGAACAAATATTCTTGCCTGTGGTTCTTGAAAGAGAGGTTCTTGGAGCTCTTTGGTGTACTGAGTTGGGGTGATTACCCTCACAAAAAAGAATCTGAAATAAAAGGAGGTGTTCTAAAGCAATCTAGGTAATAAAGAAAAAAAGATCATTACCATTAATTTTTATACAGGCCCCAATTCAGCAAAATTTGTTTCACATCTCTGAAGACCCAGATTCACCGAGGCACACGCTCAAGCTCTCAGTGATGTGTGTCATTTTTGATTACACCTTCAGAGGATGTGCAGTCTGCTGTATGAACAGTTCAGATTTCTGAACTATGACTGACAACTGCACAAAGCCACATGACTCAAAAAAGACAAAACATTTTTAGTAGAACGAAAGATCTTTCTATCAGAAATCTTGTCTTACATTAGATCTTGACACGTCTCAGAGACAACCAAGTGATATACCACAAGGGTACACGATAGAGGAACATCACCTAAATGGGATTAATTGACAGGAAGAGAGTTCTCAGAGTTACACAGTACTGGGATTTGAGAAACTTCAGCACTGCTCTGCAAGAAAAAGGTTTGGACACACCCAGATTTTCTAGGACACTTCCCAGACTGCTTTAACAAGCTTGGGACTATATATCAAACCCCTTATATATAAGAAACAATATATTAAGTGTAAGTTACACTTTGTTCACTTCTAACTTGCCACTTTTCATGAATAGAGTTGGATATGCCTCAAGAAAGTGGACAATTAATTCTTGAAACATCTAGCATTTTGACATGAAGAAAGATGACACAGTTCTGAGACCTGAATCTAGAAGTGCAGCATTACTGAACACATGGACCACTGTCCCAGAAAGCCATGCCATGCAGAGATGGGACAACTTTTATGGAAAAGGCAGAATTATTTAGGTCAGTCAAACTGGGAGAGGTTCCCAAGCACTTTTGACAAACATATGTTCATCTGGACTGGAACTCATCATTCAGATCATGTTGCCATACTGCATCAGTGATGAAACACCACAGATAGAGTGTGATTGCATCTACTCACGCTGCAAAGTGGTTTGAAAAAGTAAACAGCAGTAAACACAAGTTCATACAAGAACATGAAGTACTGGAATGAAAAAGTTCCATAAAAACAACAGCTCATCTTCAACTGCAGCACCACGCTTGCTTCTAGACAGCTCAGGGCTTGCCATTAGAATCCTTCTAACATATTTCCCCCCTCCTCTCCCTTATTTATAAGACAGTTCATCTCTGTCTCTCTGGATAATGATTATAAAGAAAGGTTAACTCTCTGCAATCACCAGAGGGTTATTGTAGCAAAGAGTTAAGCTTTGTGGATCTGTCAGTCACTCTTAGAGACTGAAGAGTTACAAGGACATTGCACTGAAAGAGAGACAAACATGGAGCACTAAGATACCACCCAACAAGCTATAACGAGAAACAGCTTTTTATTTTTAATTAAAAGCACAACAAAATGTTTTTTCATGTCTCATTCATTTGTTTGTTGTTGTTATAGAATCAAAACACAAGACTTTTCCTTTTAATGAAAACCAGAAGTTGTTTAACCCTCTCTCCTCCTTATTTATAGACACATAAAAAAGCTCAGAAATGTGGCCTTTGTAATAGTGCCAGCACAATTTTTGATGTTTTATGCAATTCCAGTTCAGATAATATTTGGTAAAAGCAGAAAACATGTTCTAAGTTACTGCCTTAAATATTTCATCTCCCTGATCGGCTGATGAGTTGTTAGTTACTGTTAATACTTGATGAATGTGTTTACAGGTAGTCTGGCAAAGACACAATAACTGGAAATGTGTCAGAGCTGTCATTTTTGCATTTTTCTTCTGGAGAGACAAGCATAACTAATAGATTAAACAGTTACACAGAAGACACACTAACAAGTTTCAAACTGTTTTTCTGCAAAACAGACCAAAGTCCCCTAAACAAAAACATGTTCAGTGGCTCCAGTTCCTTCAGAAAGCCCCAGTGGATGGATGGCAGAGACAAACTCAGATATGAATGTCACCAGAAGTCTGCTAACATATTATCTACCACCTTGTAGGAAAAGCTCTCAGGTGGATGCAGCAGTGTTATTTAAAGAGCATCTCTGTTCCATTTATACTGGGGAATGGGACACTACCAGTTGTGCTAGTCCATTAATTCAGTGCGGACAGGACAGTTCTGTGGGTTGGTTGGGATGAGGTGCACATGTTAAGAGAAAAACTTGAAGGCAGAAAGGAGGGACCGCCTTGTGAATCTGCAAGGTTTAGCCTTCTACCTCTGTATTTCACAGATCTGTTTGGTTATTCTTCTGGATCCTCTCTCAAATTGGGTCAGAAAAAAAGCAAAATGGCCATAGAAAAGATTAAAGAAAAAAGAGATTTGGAAGAGGACTCTTAGAGTGTGCAAGCCAGCAGCATTCCCTGGGAGGGACAACCATGCACCACATAGCTAATTCTCCCTCTTCTTTTCCAGAAGACTCTTTGAAGTCAAAATGCAATGCTTGCAGGCCAGCTCACTCATTACACCAAAATCCTTCAGTGCTGCAAGAATTGCAGCTAAGGGTGAACCTGGCCCCACATCTGGGTTTAGAAGGCAGAGGGGGAAGAGAGCAGAACAACTAATCATCATCTCCCCTGAGAGGAAATAGATGACTGTAAACAACCAAGGGCAAATGAGGGTTCCCATGTGCAAATAGGGTGACAACAACTGGGGAAAAGAGATTTGAAATGAATGCTGACGACTATTGTACAATCACCCCAACTTACTGTTTCTGCAAGAATTTACTTAGAAATGCTTTATAATGGATAGATGTTGCAGATTCTGTTTACTCAGCACCAAATAAAGTTCTCAAACGCTGCAAAAACTGTTTCTTAGTAGAAATCTGTGCATTTGTGTGTGATTCAGATACCCACCACCTGTGTACTTTCCTGAATACTTCCATTTAATCTGTTTTGAATGCAAATCATTGGCTTTCTGTTTCAATATCAGCCTGTAAACTACATCCAGCATTTTGCTTGAAGCACACTAAATCTCTGATTTCACTGAAAACGTCCAGAATAATATAGCATTATTAATCATATGGAACTGTTTACAGACAACATGCCGAGACAATGAACGCATAGGATCAGGAACAAAGATTATTTTTAGCTCAGTTATTGTCCAATTATAATTATCTTCCTACAAGCCATTCAAAAACAGGTTAGAATAGTTTCAGAAACCTTTACTAAACCAGTATAGTCAGTTCAAAATAAATGCATCATTTAACAGCCAGAAGAGCTGAAATATCATCTTCAAATAGAGAGCAGGAGATAAGTGTTTGCCTGTAAGGTTCAGACACTTTAATTCTATTTCACTACCAAAAAAGAATCCAGAAAAGAAAGCTAGCTGAAAATTTTGCAGGAAAATATGTGCTTTTGCTTTGAAGCAAGGTATTATTTTTAAACACTGAACCTCCTTGCCCAAGGGAAGAGGACAGCAATCAGTACCTGCTCATGAGACTCCAGCTCCCTGCGTTGCAGCTTCTTCTCTGCAGCTCGTGCCTGAACGCGATAACTTTCTACTTCATCTTGTAAGGCCTGAAACAACAGCAATGGATGCAAAACACAGGTGAGAAATGCAGGATAACATGAAGACTTAACAGGTGATGTCTTTCAATGAGCTGATTAAGAGAACAGTGAGGTATCAGTACAGCTCTTCAGCTACAGTTGCTTACAGCTGCTGAGACGTGAGAGACCCAGCTTGGCCACCCTTACTGAGCAAAGTGTTTCTGTCCAGACAGGACCATTGATTGAACAGGAGTAGTTAAATCTTTGTAGTTCTATCTTATTATAGGCTACAAGTACTCACAGCAAAAATGTAATAAACCTCCTCAAAGTCTGAAAGGGAAATGGAAATGTTGCAATCGCCACAGTCTCAGATGCAAATGTCTCAGAGTTTTGTTATCTTCTTATTTGTACAACCTGTACTTCCTAAGAACAATTTTTCAGTAAACCAAAAACTTTTCCTCTAAGCCAGAAGAATAATCCTCTCTCTGGAAAACCATGTCTGCAATTTGCAGTGGAAATGTATTCCATATTACTGAAATGGGATGCTCGCCGAGATGAGGGGCTCCCTTCCTGTCCCCTAGCAAAGCCTAGCATCTGATCTACAAATGAAGTATAAATGGCAAGAAATAAAAGGAATACTATGATCATGTCACTTTACCGCAACTATCTAGTCTTCATTTAGTTCAGAAATAATCACTTCTAAACCAAGCTCATAAAATGCCTTGACAAATTTGTTTTGTCATTATTGTTCTTCTTATAGATTTATTTTTACTACAGCAGTCCCTCGGAGCCTTGATCTTTTTATTATCTGCTTCACAAAAGAACAGCCCCGTCCCAAGGAACTGATAGCCTAGGTTGGAAAGAACAGATACACACCAAACAAACAATACAACATTGCAAAGATTTTTGTTTAACGTTTCCTAGTCATTGTTGGATGTTTGAATACACACCGAACATTTACTTACACATTTACTAAAAGCTTAGTTATGTTGTCAGCTTGAATAAAGGCATTGTTAACTGCAAGTGCTGACTTGAAGCAAAGTGCACAATGTGGATGTGAGATTGACATCAACACAGAAGTGGCTTCAGCAGGAGAAAGGGAATATTTGGAGTTATCTTTTGTATGCCAGGAAATGGGGGCACTGCCCACCCATCAGCTGAAAAGCTTGCTGCAGACACAGGTCTGGACCTGGGAAGAGACTCACACTGGAGATATGCTATAAATGACACCAAAGGTGCCTCCAGTGCTGCTATTTAAAAAGCTGAGCTGCACTGAGGCCTTCTGCAGAGTGCCCTGGAAAGGAGAGACGAACGAGTCCATGGACTCATGGTGCTCTGTGCAGAACACATCACATGGTTAACATTTGCTTCCTCCACGGAGAACACTGGTACATAAACCAGGATCATTCAAAATACTTGCAGTGCAAAGATTTAACAGAAAAACAACCCTTGCTCTTTTCCACAGCACTGAAATACTGTACTCTCAAATCATTTACAGGATAAAATTGCTATTGAGATAAGATAAGAGGAGTACTTATGATAGATCTTGCACATTGTTTTGAAGTGATGCCAGGCATTAACTTTAAAGTCTCATAGCTATAAGACTATTACATGGTTGGATGCCAAAAAATTTAACTAGACCCAAGCATGAACTTCAAATCCGCCCAGGGACTTTTACACTATCACTGCTTCTGAGAAATGTTGCAATTCAGGCTTTGAATACATAACTTCGATACTCAACAAGATTTGCAGTACCAGGAATTCACATTAATATAAGGAAACATATGTGTGAATGGTAGGCTTTTTGTTTTCTTTCTGTGCCTCTAATTTTGTGATACAAAACAACCATACTTTGATGTAAAAACTAAAATGATCACATCATGCAATGCAGAAACGTGACAAGGAGCAGGACCCTTCCGTGTATCAGAAAGATCACCAAAACCTCAATTAATTTGATAAAAGTCCTGCCATGACTCCAAAGAGTCCAGACACAATCGGCACAAGATGACTCTCAGGAACATTCACATGTTTTGGATAACCTACAGAGAATGATCTGTCTTCTCCTGCCACAGGATCGTCTTAATACAGTCCACACAGCTTGGCATTGGTGAAAAATTAGGAGGAAGGAAATCTCTCTACACATCAGTTGTCTTACCCAGATTCCCTCCTTGTGCTCAAGATCAAGTTTCACTCTCTTAAACATCTATCAAGAGATAGTGTGTATATATACAAACGTATTTGTACATATATGTCCAGATCTGTCTCAGAGAACAGATTTATGTCACACCCCATCACACAAAATCTGCAAGTGCCAAATATAAAACAGGAGATCAAATTGTTCCTGGTAAAGACAGCAAACACATGGTGGCAAAGAAGAGAACTGGTGCACTGCTGATTCCATCCTTCTCCATTTTTACTTTTCCTATTTACAAGACAAACATACTTTGCAGAGCACAACACGAGAAGTTGCTTTAAACCTGAGGGTTTACAATGAACCTTAGACTAATTTAACTTGGGAAATGCAGATGCCACACAGTCTTTATTAGGTCCACTTGCTCTAAGTAGTGAAGTGTATGCTTTTTGATTCATTATGACAGCAGACAAGGTCTTAAATAAATAAAATTTAGAAATAAGGCCTTTTTTTTCCCTACAGCATATAAGTGTAGTAAACTATCAAGTCTTCAAATTATCCATTCAGCAATTGTCAAACCTAAATATACTATCTGAGTTTACAGATTTTTCCAATCACATCATGGCTGGCTATTAGTACATTTTGTATTGGGATGGCAGAGAAACAGAGTAACTCCTCTGATCAGTCAAAAGCACCTCTAACTCAGCCTTTTTTGGTGAACCTGGCCCAGTTGGTGTGTTGCATACTAGCTCTCCTCCTGGTGACTTTGTAGAATCTAGTTTTGTGGATAAAAGATGTTCCATGAGTAATTAATGCTCATTTGGGTTTATCAGCTTTCCTATCAGCACAAGGACAAAAAAAGTAAAACCAAAAAGACCAGTATTTGATCAAAGCCACACCAAAAAAAGAGTAACATCAAAAATCTCCTGGTTGCTGTGGATTCCTGCATATGATTAGCTCTGAAAATAGTAATTAGAAGTAAGCAAGTTTGTTGCCCATGATTTTAATTTCGTAGGAAGAATCATGATGTATGTCATGAATAACGCACCCTTTTGAAGATCACACTGAAAATTCTCTCTATTGTCAAAAAGCTTCCTGTGCAGTGGCCAGAGCCTGAATGTTGATGGCTGTTTCTCGAGCTACCAATACCCTCTAGATCTGACAGAGAAGCTTCTGTCGCAGACAACACTTAAAACCAGCAGACAACTTACCCCAGGTACACCACAGAACATCTCTTTTGTAAAATAAACAATGGCTTTTGTTTTGTTTAGAAATGCAGTTTACATTCTACAGCTTCAAAGTGTCAGATTTTGCCCAAAGAGTAACAGAGTTTATGTTTAAGAACTGCTGAGACGAACAAAAAGGATCTAAAAAAACCCAACAAAACTCACCCCAACAGGCCAATTTTTAGGTGTCAGTGTCTTTTTTTTTTTTTTTTTTTTTTCCCCTGAAGAGAAAACAAAGCCTAAGCTATTTAGTTATTTTTTTCCAGGTACAGAATCCATCCTCTTCCCTCAGTTTTGTGAAGCTAACTTACATCACTCTTAGAAACAGTATTTCACTTTCCCCCCCGCCAGTTAAACTGCCTTTCAAATGCCATGTAAACATGTTTGCTGTTGAAAGTCTACACCACACCTGACCTTGGAAGTGCTTTGTGTTGGCCTGAGAACAAAGAAATGAAATGTTTTGCTTTCCAGCCCAGATATCCTACACTTTGAAAAGCACTTAAAAATGTAAATGAGATAATAAGCTCTACTGCAACAATGTGGGTGAATTACAGCTGTATAAAAGGAACACTCAGTTGATTTATTCATAAAAATGGAAAGGATTCTAAAATAAAATCATATTGTAAATGTTTTGACTGCATACAACATTGAAACAGGAGAAGGATGGAAGTAATGGCTTTGAGAATTCACCACGGGAACCTTACAGTCAGAATTTGGGACCTAATGTGGAGCTGGTGGATGAATCCATCACTGTTGCTGTGATACCTGCAACTGGCTGACATGAAAGGAGAAAGGATCATCTGAGCTTCTTTTCTGGGTAGGTACTTTTTTTTCCCCCTATTTATTGTGGCTTGATTTTCACCAGCAAAATGTTCTGATGAAGTTTATTTCAAACTCAACTCTGGTCATGGTAACATGGAATACTTTGGAGACAACAGAGTAGCAAATGTGGAGTTAGCACTGCAGTGTTTGGCCTGTGCAGCTCACAGAGATGCTGGGATGATGCACAAGACTGGAAGAATTCAGCCCAACTTCTGGGTGCCTGACAGAGCTTGCAAAAGAAGGTGTTTTTCTGCAAAAACCCAACTTGTAAAGTAGATAGTTTTGACAAGGAGCCATAGAGAGGCAAAAAGGTATGATGCCAGCATTACAAAATCCCTTCTCGAGGCAGGAATAAATTTTTGGCGTTAGTTCCAGGGCTTAATCTAAATCAACTAAAAGCTGGTAAGAGAAAGAGTTCTAAGAATCACCAGAACAAGTATGAAATGGTAATATATGAAGGATTTAGTCTTTAATAGATGAAAACTGATTTGATTATCCTTTAACCACAGGATATTTTTAAAAAGAAGTGTTGAGTTCCCTGAAAAAAAAAACCCCAGTTCTGGAAGAATTACATGAACAGAAGTCATTATTGCTTTTAATTACTTGGTATTGATTATTACTCTTAAGACACTCTATCTAGAAAGTCTGATGCTTTGCTTCCTCAATCTGAAATAATTTGCTACTTTTGGTATGTTCCTGAGAGGAGAGACAGGACTGGATTCCTGCTCTCATCACATGAGTGGCAAGTCTGGGATCACAAAGATTTCTCTCTCTGATACAAAGAGCTGAATAAATAAGTGACATTTACAAGGAAAGGAAAATCTTCTAAAAAATGTTAAATACCAACATGTTTTCACTTTGAAACAAGAAGTGTCAGCAGGAAAGTCCCTGCTCATCCCAATCAGATTATGCCAGATAGTGGCAGAGTCTTTTTTTTTTTTGGGTACATCTGTCATCCTTAAGGGCTGTGCCAGCAACTCTGCACACATGGATGTACCTCTGTACCATGAAAAGACCTCAATAGTCATGACCACTGCAGAGTAATACTACAACCAAAGGTTGTAATGGTTGGCACATTTCATCTTCAAAGAATTTTTCAAACGTTACTGAATTAATATAATTAGTTAATGAAAGATGCAGTAATAAAAGCTACCATAATTGCCTACTGTAGTTTTAATTATCTCCTTACTTTTGCCCACAGAAGAAGGCTTCCACTTTACATCCTCAAAACATGTGCCAACAATAATTCTAAACACAGGCTCCTCTTTAAGTGCCTTCTAAATTCAAATTACATCCATTGATGTGTTTTCTCTCCCCGTTCATGAGAAGCAAACCTAGCTCTGCAACTCTGAAGACAATCTATGTGAATATTAACAGAAATTAGAGCAAATTTTGTTACAGAAATACAAAAAGAGATGCTTTAAAATTTTGTCATGAAAAAATCTGGAGTAGCTTTCTGTCTGCAGGACGTTGCAAGGTGGTCAGATTTGCAACTGTTATTCAAGGCCAGGCATCCCATCACAATTAATTACAGAATGTTTAAAGTAATCATTCTTTTTTTTCCCCTAAAATATTTTATGGAGATAAGTGAATTTGTCTGGCTTTATTACCACTATAGGTAAACTGGGAAATTGTATCTATGAAGATCACTGATGTAATGCAGAGCAAGTTATTTGTAAAAAGTGAAATGCTAATGTTTGAGCCAAGTTGTTGGTGCATCCTCAATGCTGTTTGGGTTTTCACAGAGTTTATGTTCGCTGACACTACTCCAAACCTCTGACTCTGCTTGTTCTCTGTACTGCATTCCAGCCCACAACTGTTTGAAAACCTCTGTACTTAAGTTTTCTCTTGTTTTTGGTGTAAAAGCAAAGGAAATCTTATGGTTTTAACCCAATACATATGTTTTGTCGTTCACATATGGCAAAATTCCTTTCTGGTGGGAACTTTTTCGCTGTTGTTGCAACACACTATATATCCAAGAAGTTCCCTTTGATGTTGAACTATTGCTCCACTACTCATTATGCTACCGATCCAATATGAAAGGCAAAATTTCTGTGGTTTTTGTTAAAACAATAGCTTTGTTTCTGCAAACAAAGTTTTCCACAACCTATATGCAGGGGCCAACACTACTGCAACAGAAAAGAAAATCCATTATTTTATCCTGCGAGTAGTTACAGTGTTTAATAACACGAGTTGTTGTTCCACCCTATAGGTAACATTACAATTACTATTATGACCATACAGAAAATTGATGCTTTATTGCTCCTCAGGAACAGAAATTAAAGCACCTTAAGCAATATTTTACATCTCTCCAACACTTTCCAGTGCTGACCTCTCAGCCTTTTATCATAAGTACAAGTTCATTATCTGGGTGACATTGCTAAGAACTGTGTATGGGTGAGGGAAAGAAGTCCTGTGAAGATATATCTCCATGGTGTCCTACAATGCAATGACAGAACACAAACTCTGGGAGTCTTCTGGGAGTCTTCATGCCTAATATGTAATTTTAACCACTAAACACCACTTCAGGAAGAGTGAGCATGAATTACAACATTGAATCAAAATGCAAATGGTAATACCTTTTTAAATGTGTCCCTAAAGGACTTGGCTGCCCATTTTTTGCTATCATTACGGAGAAAAAAAAAAAAATTCTTTGGTCAGGAATCAGATGAAAGGGGTAATTTCCAAAGGCACAGAATTGATCAGCTCTCATTGGAATAATGTGAGCTCCCAAACACTGGGCACATTTGGAAATCTGTCCCGCTTTGCTGGTATTTCAAAATAGGAGTGGAGAGCTTGCAAAACCACTCAAGCTGTGGGCTGTGCCCATTCATACAAGTCCAGCAGCTCCTTTTTGCACCAGTCTATATTGCTTCTGAGATTTGCCAGTAGGAGATGCCGTTGGGAAGTACAATATCTTCCCTGAGGGACTGTGGGAATAAAGAAAAGGGTTCGGGCTGGAAGTGAATAATTTGACTTTAGGAACAAAATCAGGTCTCCCTAGTAGTAGTGAAAAAAATGTTTAAGTAGATCACTTAACATAAAAGAAACATAGATGCAAACATTTTTCCAGTGTGGTAAGCTCTAAGGCTACACTATTCTCATTTTTCACAATCCATGGGCAAGAAACTGATTGGCAGTGTATTATATAATCTGCCTTTTGAGTGAATCATCAACATTCGTTCCTGTGCAGCACCTTAACACTTTGATGGATCCATCAGGATAGGTGTCTTTCATAGATCCCCTGTTAGGATTGCCAACATGCATATTTTTTCCTGCTTTGTTCTTACAAGATATTGGTGTGTTTTAAGCACTTTCTGTAAATACCTAGTTGAGCTAACCAGAGATTCTTCTGCAAAGTCTTTAGCCATATATCCTTAAAACAGTAGCACCAGCAGAGCTCTTTGTAGGCTTCAATTTAGGCAAGGGCTGAAGCATTTTGCCATGGCACTGTAAACTCAATTCTTTTGAAAGGCAAAGGATGTCATAAGGCAGAGCAAGTCCTGCAAAGATAAGAATTCAAAGAAAACAGCAGTAAAAATTGCAAAGTTAGGCATTTTCATCAGAGGGAGCCAAGAAAGGAATTGTTATCGCTTTTAGTGGCTCAGGTGATAGGAGAGGGGAAGGGAGGTAAGGTTCAAAAAGCAGTAATAAACTTGCTTTCATCTGCTCTTCTCAACGAGCCACAAAACCCAACAAGCAGTTGCCATGTGTAAGCATTGCTTTGTCTGTTACCAGGACACGTTAAGCTGTCGTGACTGAGGCACTTGGAGAGCTTGTCAGCTCAGAAGATTTACTCTAATATTTACGTGAAGTATTTTGTTAGTATGCTTTAAAAGTGACTTTTCCTTTGGCAAAACCTCCACAAGTTCCATGGTCAAGAGCAGGGGCAGAGGTTGCCAAAAGGACAAAACTGCTGAACTTTTTCCCTCTTTGACTCTCAGAGGTGTAGACAGAAACACCAGCGGTTCACATATACCAGATAAAACGGATCTTTTAAACCCAAAGATACCATGACATCTTAAGCACACACTTTCTTATGAAGGAAAAGTTCAAAACTTCCATTTTAAACCACTTATGAGAGGATTTACCAAGATTCTGCCTAATGTTCAGCTGACGCATTGTCAAAAACATTTATCATGAACCTTTTGAAGTTCCTTAGGCTCCCCTTTAGTTATTAAAACTTGAACTGCAGAGTTTGTTATCAGCCTCAGAGCACACACAAAATACAGCAGGTATTTTTTTAAGTCAACCTCGCAGTCTGATTTTGAGACTATTATACAAAGTAAAACGTTTCCAATCAGGTTAATGTCTGACAGGTAATGCTGAACAGGCGTCACTGCGGGGCCTGATTGATCCACGGGACAATCAGCATTTCCTAATTTGCTTTTTATTAAACACTTTGCAATCAAAGGGAATGGCAAGGAGTCTGCCATTCTTAGGGTAGGTTTCCTGTGAAAACCTGATGTTGGCTTCAGCATTTTCAGACAACTTCTTGAATTTTTGATGCTATATCGTAAGAATGTCTAAAACATTGTGTCAATGGATACGCTGTGCTAGGGAAAGAACTGCTATTGTGAACACCAATTAACTAGTAAAACATCTGGTTTTGCTGCTTGCTGTATTTTTACCAACAGCTCTGCAAAAACAAACACCAGGGGTTCAGAATCAGAATTTCCTGCCATGATTTAGAGAATGCCTGACTCATGATAAAGCTTATTTATCAATCATTTGCTGAACAAGGCAACCTTCTCGCCGCCGGAGGTTTCATTCCCAACAAAGTTTATCACCAAACTGCTATTTTAAGTAGGTGTTTGGAAACTTTACACCTGGAGATGGACCAGAGGTTCCAGTAGAGCCCTGGTTCTCTACAAATGTCTCCTTAAAATGCATTCCTCATCATAGATGCATGAAAACTTGGAAATATAAACATTTCTAATAGGCTTCTTGTTTTGTTCTGCTCTTTTAAAAACTACTTATGAAAGGCTTTTCTAATCAAAAGGTTAAAATACTCCCAAAAGTGACACCAAGCCCAGAAACTGTATAGTGGGGAAGGTTTTAGCCCAGACTGTCATGAGTGCTAAGGGTACAAGGACTCAAAAAGTAACCACACGGAATCCAGAGAAATAAAAACCATCAAAGACTATTAAATACAGACAGCAACTCCATTAAGTGCTTCTTGCTAGAAGATGAATAAGTATATTGAGAAAATGACCCTAAAACTTCAGCCTGTTCTTCTACTCTTTCCTGGCATCTGCTATCAGATACCATGTCCCAGAAGATGGAGAAAGACAGACTCCAGTCTGACTCAGCACAATCATCTTTCTTCTCCTTAAGCCAAAACAACCTTTGCAGTTTATCTTCTACAAGACTCAATATCCATGGTACACTTCAGCCATCATCCAAAATGCCCTGAACAAAAGAAACAACTCAATTGGTATCTTCTGTTTTCAGAAATGTTTGATGAAAATGTTTCTGCCCAGGTAGAAAATTCTGCTGCTAGAGCTGGACTGGTTGAGGGACGCTTGATCAATGCAAAGCAAACGACTGCCAAACCTGTTTGGCACATCTAAAAGGAAGGCAGCCTCTTTTAATTTTCTCTATTTTTTTAATATGTAAGTAGTTCCAAATATTCTTATATGGATGACATTTTTTAAATGCAAAAGCATTTAAAATAACAGAAAACAGATCAAGTTCTAAAGCGCCACCAGTTTCTCATTTGTGCAGCTCCAAACTAACATCTCTCATTAGACCTGTGCAGCACAAAGAGCAGAGCTTTCCAGCTACTTTATGCACACTCAAACACTTTTCATTATCACAAATGAGACATAAACTGCAGGAAAAACAATCTGCTGTGCAGTGTGAAAGAACTAAGAATGCTAGTATTGTTAAGGTTGCATAAATCTTGATCTACTTTCAGGATCTGATCAGGAAGCACAAATAAACTTGTCCTCTGCAGAGGTAGGTTTTGCAAACAACAAGTTAGAGAGGGAGAAGGGACATCAGCCTTCTCACATACACCATGAAGGCTGGATTATTAGAGACAGGTGCTAGCAAATGAGTCCACAGCAATGCCAAACTTGACTTGCAAATGCACATTTCCATACAACACAGGAAGGAAGAGAGACCTGGTAAGGGAAAGAAGAAAGGGAAAAACAGCAAGTAAGCACTTAAGGCAAGTATGAATGTTAACAATGATGACAAAGACCTCACTGTATTCTTTGCCCATCAATCACTTCACATTTTCCTGTGTCCTCCTTGCTTTTCAAACTCACACAAATATAAGTAGAAGTGATGTGTTTTTCTCATAGGAGGAAGAAAACAATACATCAGGTACAAGTTGCTTCTTGGAGCTTAGAGCACAGCTGTGGTCAGAGGTGTTTCCAGGTCTGCAGACAATTAAAATCCACTGATATGATTCAAGTAGTTGCATAGTCTTCAGTAATTGCTGTTTTACCTTGCCAAATTACAAGTGCAAAATTATAATGTGAGTGATAGTAACATTAAGAACAAAATAGAAAGAATTTAAATATTGCTGTATCACTAAAAGCAATGCTTTTTTTTTCCTGAAGCCAGAGAGAACCAACACACATCTTACATTTCTCCCCCAAGCTGCCTGCAGAGTTCTGCCTTGGTCCAACTGTGCAGGTGTTCCTGCAGGTATCTAACATCTGGTGACCTGCATTTTTATTTATACAGTTTGATTCTGCCACTCCCAAGCTTCTCAGTAAGCAAACAAAGTGACTTTTCATGTTTAGTTTTCTCTTGTTTGTACTTTCACCCTCTGTTACATAACAAATGTGAAAGAGAGCTGCAGGATAGAGAGTGCCTGGGGCTTCTGGCGTGGGTGCAACGCATCCAACACTCGCCTGTGGGCATCATCCCTCCCTGAATAAGCACATCCTCTTCCCGTGGCTCCTCCAGGTCAGACCCTGGTGGAAGGCTGGATGCAGGGTCAGAAAGGAACCATGCTGCCAACAGGAATTGAAAGGCTGAGCTGAACCATGGTACCACGCATGGGTACTCATGGCAGTCCCCAAGCAGTCACACAGAAAATACAAAGGAAGATGTTGCAGCATTTCAGGATGAAACATATTTTCAACAGCTCTAGTGCAGAGACCTAGAAAAACCTTCTTCTGAAATGAAAATGTTGCACTTGTGGACAGGGACTCCTAGGACTAGCATTGCTTCTCATTTGGCAGGAACACAAATGCTGTGCTTTCCTAAACCACAACATATCTGCATGAAGCTTTGGTGCTGACATGTCTTAACTAATTATTTCCTAGGAAAAGGCACTGTTTTCTATTCTCCTGATTTGGTTCTAGAAGAACATACGTTGGCTCATTTTTGCTTCACAAATGATCTGATTTGTTTTCAGGACAGGATTCAATGATGCTCTCCTTCCTTCTCACATCTGAAAGATTATTCCTCTGCGATGGTCTGAACAGGGAGAGAGCAAACCCCAGTGCAAAACTGAGCTGTGACTTTACAGCAGATCTCAAAAAGGAAAGCTAACAGTGCATTGCATGTTTTGTCTTCTGAGGTCAATATAGAGACAGATTTGAAACACATGATCTCATGCCATGCTGGGCCAGGAAAATGGCATATTCAGGGCACAGGTTTCCTGCATAAAAATACTCGTGAGGTGATTTGAAATGATTCTATTCAACTGCCAACAGCCCTGGCAGAAAAATAAACAAGTTCTGGAGATGAGCTGCTGCTGGAGGCAAAGCAGGAACCATTAAAAGAGCTGCCCTGACCTGTGAGGAACTGGCCTTTTTGCTTTGAACTTGAGCAGATCTTAATGAATTCTTCATAATTGGCAATCTGGGGTTTTCACTGAGGATGTATTTCTCTTGAGGTGCCAAATGCAGGAGACATTCAACATTAGAAATACAAACTTTTTATCTCTTGGTTGGCTGGGCAAGCTGGTGAAGGCACAGTTCCAGCAGGTATCTTCATCCCTACTGCAGATAACTATTGTATCAGAGATTCACACATAATTATGAACATACTGACTTAATTGAAGTTTTTTACTTCAGTGGTGTGAAAACTTCAACTAAAAATAAGTAGAGACAGTTTTAGTAATAGAAGGAGTTAAAAGTGGTTGTGTCAGAGGAACAAGGTTTTTGTTGTGCTTGACTAATCTCTGCTTTACTGCTCTTCCAGTCCTCTGTTCTCTGGCAGTTTTGAAGGAGACGTTGCCAAGAAGCTCATTTAGAGTTCTAAATTTTATCCTGTATGCAACACTTGCTTCAGTTTCCTGAGAACAGATTTCATAGCAGACCCCTGAACAAAAAAACAGGTGATCTCCTTCTGGTCCATAAAATAGTGTCTCCACTGGAGGACCTCAGGCTTTCTTGAGGCCAAAGATACAAAACCTATTGATGTCTGCACAGAAGAGCTTAAGAAATATCTTCAGTCTTGAGGTTCCCAGTCTTCCCTATAAGCTTCAGCCTCAGGTTCCCAGTCTTTTTCATGTCTGTTTTCAAAGGTCAACAGATAAAATATTGACTATATCAAATCCTGTTCATCAATGAAAAGAATCAACACAGTGTAGATGGTTCATGAATCAGCAACAATAAATCATTCCTAGGGAAGGGATGCCAAGCTCCAAGGCAAGATGGAGTATGCACATTCAGTGCAGAAAAGTGTATTTTCTCAACAAAACTAGCCTTTTTTTTTCACCTTCTCATCCTACATGTACTAAATGAACACACACAGCTTCCTTGCTGCGAGGCAGCGAGGTGTGCTGGGCCTAACTGAAACAGTTTACAATACGACTTTTAATGGGAAAAGGAACAACGTACGATATACAGGAAGAGAATCTTTTCTGCTTCTGGACTCTAGTGTTATTTTAGCTGCCAATAGCACACAAAATTTCCACTGAAGGGCAAGTCAAACCAATTTCCCTTAGGATGGAAGCATCCGAAAACTTACTGAGGTTGTTATATTAGTGCCTACGCATTCTTTAGGCAGTTGAATCTATGTCAAGCCACAAGAACTGGATGATAATAACATTCAATTAAAATGATCTCGTTCTCCTAGGCAAAAAACTCTTGGCTAAGAGATACATCTCACATTTTCTAGCTGAGCAACAACAGCGTGATTGATGCGAGACAGAAACAGGATCGGTTTCTATCAAGAATACGAAGGCTCAGGTTTGGTGACAGTATTTGTAGCTTTAACCTCTTGCACAACTTTGTGAGATTAAAAAGCCACTTCAGCTGAGCATGAAGCTGTGAGAAAGGCAGAGCTAGAATTCACAAATACACAAGTTGTGCTAATTAGACAGATGTTTTGAAAAACCCAAACTTTACAGTTTATGCGTTTTTGTATCTTTTGATGTTGTACTTGGTGCTGCTTCACACCACACAGGGCTTACTGAGAAAAGCAGAAGCTGCTCCCCTGCTAGGCTGTCTGGGTGAGTTTGCCATCTGATCTACTGAATACACAGATAAAAGTCGCTGCATACTTTTCCCCCTTTTCAAGTACAGTACCGTAACTTGGAAAGTTCCTTTATTCTCAACTTCACTGATGCAAGAAAGTGGCAGAAATATGGCAGCTTTGGCTGCTTTCCGTTAGTACCTCTTTGTAACTAATCTTTTAATGCTAAGGAAACAATGGGTGTTTTCATTTTGCGTGGAAAAAACCTCTCTAGTTACACAAAATAAAGGCAATGCCTTCCAAAAACTGTAAGAGTGCTACTGACCACTTGTTTCTACACTGCTACCTTGCCTTTAAATACTGGTAAATAGCTACCCTGTACAGGTATCAGATTCACCAGGTTTCTCTCATTACACTTGAGAAAAGCCCAACTCTCATGCAAACGGTAAGTTTAACAAAGATATTTCTATTTCACTGTGATTTGCCATTCAAAAGTGTCAGCCAGTCATCTTTTAAAAAACACCCTGCTATTTGATCTGCTTCAGTTTCAGTTACACGTAAATCTGGAGAGCAAGGCAGAAAATTCTATATGGAATCTGAAGATTTCTAAAGTCAACACTCATTTTGGCAAGAGCATTTTAATGCATAAAGCTGAAATCCTCAGTGACTTTCTCCTGCTGATATCCCTGGAGCAGCCAGCACCGTGACTGCTATAAAACCAAAAGCAACCTGCGTTAGGACACAGCTTTGTAAAAAAAGATGTTTACACAAATAACTGGGAATTGTATAGTGATGCTGGAATCAGCCAGAGCAATCTGGTGCTATTTCAGCTCACTCTTGGAATGAGTCACACCATAACAAAGATATCTAGAGGGAAATATAGGTCGGTAAGTAGATGATATCCACATCCCCCAATCGCTATCTGCCAAACTCTGCAACTTGTGTTACTGTGCCAGGCTCTCAAAACCTTTACTACAGAGTAATAAATGTTTGTGGACTATGGAAGGCTTGCTTTGAAGATGTCATTTTCTCCAGTAATCTTTTGTTGGTTGAATATATAGTTCACACATATTGTGTTTCCACCTACACGGCTGGAGAAGCCCTGCAGTCAAGGCTGTTCCAGGAGCAGGGAAGGAGGCTGCGTTCCAGGAACTCACTGGAACTGGAACAAAGAACAGCCCTTGGAAAGTCTACACAGTCCTATGCACAGACTGTTTTACAGCTGCCTTGGGTTTGAAGGACATTAGACACTTGTTTTTATCTTTATCTTTTTTTGTTTTCCCCTCAACTCTCCCGTAAAGTCCCAGACTTTTGAGCACAGGCTCTTCCTCTCAGGCAGTCTGCCTCGTAACTTCTGGGTATCTTCCCAGCTCTGTCTTTCTAAGCACCAATTTCTCCTCCACATAAAAGACCCAGTGCTCTTTGGAGAATAAACCCTCTTTGAAATGCAACAGCAAGCTGTAACTGTCACAGCAGCCTTAAAAAACCTAATTTTCATTTTCTTATATTATAAACACTGTTTGCTCATCTTTATTAGCTGTGTAGGCTCAAGTCAGCACTACTTAATGCTTAGTAATAAGAGTGTTTTCTCATTACCTTTCCAATTGCCTAGGACCCTACTCAGGATTATTACTCCTGTCTTGTCAGTTAAAAGCAGTAAATTTTATGGCTTGTTTTGAATTCCTTTCTGTCGTTTTTCTAGTGCAAAATGAGTGTAGTCCACTCCATCAAAAGGTACTGATAGCTTAGCTATTGAAGACTTTATATTTTGTTCTCCCTTTATAGAATCTTTATTTACATAATTTGGAGACTGGTAGAGGTAAGATGGCATTCCTTCTAGGGCTAAATAAGAATAGAATTGACTTTTTGCAGCAAAGTGCTTTCTGGAGGGAAGGAAAAACACTGGGGACAACAGTGATAATGTGGGAAAAAGTAAAAACACAAACTTTTAAAACTGTTGGATAAATCCGGAGTGCAGTTCAGAGGACCAGGCAAGCACTAGTTCTAGTCTTTTATAAAACTTGTAAGAATGATTTTGCTGTTGGCCATGGTAAGTTCTTCAATGTGTTGAGACATGAAAAGTCAAGAAAAATGCCAGAGTGCAAAGCTTGCTGTAGGAAAAAAAAAAGATGACTCAATTCTTTGTCTCACAAAGCATGTCAAAGATATTATAAAGTACTTACAGATGCTCATCCACTCGGATTGCCTGATTGGCCAAACATCTGAAACCCTGTAATTTTGAAGAGGAGGTACTATGCTTCAGACAACAAAATAATTTCTGTGGCAACAGGAAAAGAGATATGATTGGGAAAAGGAGAGAGCACTTCTAAAAACTAGAATTTCAGTTGTGATCAATAACCATCTATAACATGAAAATCAGTCTGGTTTTGTTATCATTCACAATGAATGTATCAACAGAGCCTTTCAAAGATAAGAATATAATGAAGTCAAGAGACAGCATGAGCAACAGTTGAAAAGCTTGAGGCTACACCCTCATTTTTCAAACAGACAGAATTAGAGTGAAACTAGCATTCATATAAACAAACACTGTGAAAAACAGGTGCCTCAGAGTTTGGAGCTCATGTAAAAGAGAAAGTGATGCCATAAAAGACCTGCAGATTTCATTTACTTGTCATTTTGAAAGACAGGACTTCCTTTGTTGATCAAACAGAACATAGGAAATTACCAGCAAGATAATGTTTTTTGCCTGGTAAATGTTAATGCTTGCTTTATAGTGCTGAGATACAAATGTTGGTGCCCTGTAATTCCCCACTAATAAAAAGACACCACAGAGTTATTAGTATTATTATAGACTAAAGTCAGCAACAAAGAAACAGAGATCCATGAAGAATGACTCTATGTATTTAACATAAGATGGTCCTTTAAAACTCCATGTTTCACCACACCAAATGGTTTATCATGGTCTTGTTTAGCCACAAAAGCAATTAGATGGATTTGAGATCCCTCTGGAGAACTTTGGGACATACTTATCTCTGAAGATCTTCAATGACTGACAGAATTTGGCATGTCTGTGGCCATCAAACCACCACAAACAGTAATGCATCTTCTGACCAGTTGCCTTATAAGACATTAGCCAGTGACAGCTTGAACATTAACTTCCTTTTAAGAGGCACAGTTAGCCAAAAAACCCTGACATTCAGTCAAGTTAAAACACACAATATCTTTTAAAAAGCTTTTAAATAATGTGAGTCCCGTTGACAAAAGTGTAATACACAGCTATTCAACAGGAGTCTAGATTACAACAGCTAATCTTACTGCATCAGTGGATGCTGGAGAAGAGAATAAGTCAAGACTCACTTAGCAAAAAGTCCTTGAAATATTGTAGGTCTTTCACTACTAGTTTTTTGACACAAACCTTGCACAAAGTCAAGACTCTACCCTCCAGTGTCTCATTTGTAACACAGGACCACGAATGCTTCTTCTCTGATCAGGTCAATTTAGACTGTATGCTCTCTCATGCATTTCTTCCCTTAATAAGCACTAATAAGGATATCTGAAACACAGAGTCAGCTTTGCTTGGGACCTTCAAACCAACAAGTCAAAATTATTTATTTCTTCCTAAACCCAGCATTGGCTATTGCAGAGTTCAATGGTGTATTCCAGTAAGACAGGACGCTTCTGTAGGACCATGGTCACTCAGTTAATATTCACATAGCTCTCTCACATGCATTGTCTTTTTATCATTTTGTATTACAAGTGGAATTTGCTAATAAACACGTTTTATAATGAAATGGAACTACAGGCAAAATTAGCTTCATGGAATTTTTATGAACTACAGCACAGTAACTATTTTGTTATAGTTGCATTAAGACATTTCACTGTGATGATAAAACCCTCAATCCAACCTTTGCTGAGAGGAACTTATCTTTTTGCTCCAAGACACTACAGCAACTAACAACTACATGATGATGTTGTGCATTTAAAACCAGAAGCTTTCTCCTTTGTTCTGCTATGGTTATAAAACACACTTTTGATTTTTTTCCCCTCTCAACATTTTTAAACAAAACAAAGAAAAACAACTGTTTCAAAGTTCTTCACACAAATGGGAACATTCTTATATGACATTCTTTCCTAGAAATCTTTTAAGTCTTACTTATTAACAGAATTAATCTGATCACAAGCTGGCTGACACACAAAGTGTTGAAATATGTCATCTTCAAACCATGTTTTGCTAATGAAATTTTGGTGTTAATTCAGGGGATAGAACAGAATCCTACAATCTGTAACATGAGCCAAATGACAAATGTGGTTCCTCTGGCAAAAAAAGCATCATTTTCTCCCTTTCTGTTGTGGGTTTGTCACTGCATGCTCTCCATCATCCATCTCTTTCCAGAATCTACTTTTTGATGTGGAGTTGGCCATCAACCTCTACAATAAAGTGCTCTGAACATGTTTTGCAGCTCCAGTCCCAGGAACTGTTTTGTACTTTCAGTTCCAGAACCAAAAAGGATTTAATAAAAAAACCTCTTAAGGCTGGGATTTCATAAATAACCTCAAGGTATCTCTACAAGGCATTCGACTTTATGCTAGAGCCAAGTCTAGACAGTAACCACTGCCAAAAGCAGCCGAAAAGTTAGGTAAGTGCTCTGGCCACTTGGCTGTATTGAGCTCCAGGTTCTTGTGGCTAGATTGCTATCAGGATGCAAGAAAGCTAGTTTAAATTTAGCCTTAATAAGCTTGTGCTACACTTCAATGACTGACGTAGCTCCTGCACAGACATTCTCAGTTAGTTCAGCACCCAAACCCCTACTGGAGGTGCTTTCTGAAACCCCAGTCTAAAGCATCACAAATGGGTTAACAGACATGGCAATTTAAGCAGCTTATCCAAGCATCTGCAGGGCATTAATATAATTGGGCTCTCAACTAATTCTGTGGTCTAAACCCATGGCTCCTGATCATTGAAGTGCAAGCACATCACAGGAGAGGCTCAGCACAGAGATCAGGTGAGCTTTGCTGGATTTGCCCCATGACAGGACAATTGCACTGTCCTTGTTCTCTGTTCCAAAGAATGCAAATCCTGGCAAGTTTAAAGCAAAGCTATCTACATGGCACAGAGGGGTGAGCTGTGCTTTTGGGATGATTCTTTGTTCCAACATTGTCATAATCCCAACAGGTTCAAACTCAACAGCAGCAAAATGGCAGTGACAGGAAAAGCTCGGTTGTTCAACACCTTGTCAGGCCACTGCTTCTTAGGTCTTTGCTATTAAACATTGCAACACGATGGCATGTAAATTGGTTACCTTATAAGCCACAAGAAAGGAATGTATCAAGTCAAAATGTTATCCTGATTTTATGACTCTGACACCACAAAGTCTGACTTTGGGCCAGAAAAAGCACAGTTAACACCGAATGCCAAGGACTTTAAGCATTTGTCTCAAACTGACCCAAACCGAGGACACCTGAAGCCAAAAAGGGCTGCTCAGATGAGGGTTTTAGGTTGTCAAATGAAGCAAAATGCTCTTAAAAGCTTCATTTATTCTTTTTCACTGACGTTTAGGACACAGTTTTTAAAAATAAATCAAGATTAATGAGACAGATACAATTGTGAAATAATAACAACCCAGAAACCTTTCACTAGCAAAGAGAGTCAGGAATTTGAATTAACATCCAAATCATAGATTATGGCATCCACATCTGGATATCACTTTACTGAATAAATCCAAAATTTCTCTGAGAGCCAGTTGGTTTCTGTAAAAATGTATTTCTCCCTTTGAAAGGAAATAATCATTGGAAGGTCTTACAGGAAGTCACCCAATACCATATAAAGGAAATTACAATCTGTTCCTCAATGTGGGTTTAAATCAGTGGTATATTTAGCCAATAGCCATTTTTTAATGATAATATTTTTAATAGCTTATACTATATTAGGTCTTCTCAAATGTTTATGCTATATTAGGAATTGCTTTGTTTTTACAATGTTTTTTTAATCATCCCTCAAGGTCTTCAGCTTGCCCTAGGTTAGATGGTGTTCCCCATCTCTAGGACATCTAGAATTCCATCTTCAAGAACATCTTTTGGGTCTTTTTGCCCCAGGCCAATAAAGAGCAAAATATTTCTACATATGCTTGTCTAGAAGTATTTGTGGTTCCTAAAAGCACTAAGTGATTGAATATTGAAAACATCTCTTTGTTTCCAGACACACATACAGCAGTTCACCTTCCTAAGAATTTTCTGTTTGAGTATCTCAGCAAATCTCCATTAAATCAGTAGTTTCAAAGGAAGACTTTTTAAAAAAAGTAGAACATTAATGACACTAAACAAAGTTCAAGCACTCTAAGCATAACAGCTTCTGCAATTTCTTCTCTAAGTTGATCAAGTCCTACAAAACATACTCAGAGCACCAGTGATAAAATCTCTGGGACACTGCTGAGGAAACCTGTGCAGGATTCCCCTGTGGTTTTTATATGTCTCATTACATTGTGAGGTAATAATATGAAAATTAAGTTCAGAATAGCTGAGGACAGATTTACATGGAGCAGGATTTCCTACATCCTATAATCAGCAGTGTTCAAAGACTGTTGTTACTGATAGCTGAACTGTTCCCACTGAATGCAACTTAGTTCAAGGGAATCTAGAAATTCAACAGTAGCATTTGTACCAGGTGCTAATTAAAAAAGCTGGTAAGTGCTCTAAAACATAATTTCAAATTATATAACTTAAGAAAGTATCATACATGATAGCTTGACTTACAGCAGGTTTCTCACTCTGTGGAAGACCCTTCCATTGTTACAGGGTTTCTGTATACTCAGATGGCCACTGGAAGGAGAACTACAAATAGTACATTTTCCTAAATGGCAAAAACCCACTTGTACCCCAAAATTAATGTGATTTAACTATATACTTGCAGAGCTTAGTGATAATAAAAGCCATCTCTGGTGATTAAATTTAGATAACAGATTATAGCCAACATTTTTATGTTTATTCTTTTGACAGAAGAGACTAAAGAATGATCACAAAGAAAATTCTTTTCCTCAACAAACATATAAAATAGCAGACATAAAATCATGAAACGGTTTATGAAAGAAAGGAAAAAGAATCCTCTGTAGATGAGAAAGTAACATCAGCCTGATTTCATTACACAAATCATTCAAACACAGAAGAAGACATTAACTGTACCATAACAGAACATCAGATAGTTGCAACATGTAAAAACTCCCATGGTTTCTTTTCAGCACAAAATGTTAGGAGAACTGTCAGAGTTCAAGTTTTCATTAATTTCTTGATTCAACAATGTGATTCTTTGTTTAGTAAATGTCTTCATGAGGGAAAAAAGGAATTTCCTTCTCCTATGCTTTGAACCAAGGTGTCAAAGCAGCAAGGAACAGAGTTGTAATAGTCAGAACCTGTAGACTCTTAAATTCTCTTTGAAAAAGGCCATAGAATGCAACTCTGCTGCAAAATAGGTAGAAATGCAATGAAAAACAAACCCCGTAAATAACAAACATTTTATTCCATTTGTATTTGGCAGAGACTTGGGTTTTCAGTGAAACTTAAGAACATTCCATCAATGCAGCCTTAAATAAGGAAGATGGAAACCAAGCTACAACCTGTGCCACACTGCTGGCTCTCAGGTAGTGCAGCTTAGGTACCAAAAGCACTGTATAAACGTGTTGAAAGTATGTGAAAATACCTGAGTCAACATTAAAAGAAAGAGAAGAGGGAAGTTTCAAGTATTTGATTGAAGTGGATGGATTAGACTTGCCAAACCCAAACGTTTTATGCAGGCATACGATCAGCTAGAGGAAAGAGAACCTGAGTCATCAGCTACATCAAAGTCAAGGTCCAGTGAATGGAATGAGTGAGCGCTGTGTGAACAGGAATGATACCTGCATTCATCTGCCCACTGCAGAACTTTTAATTACACTCCAACAGCCAGTAGCATCAGTGCCTAAAATCCCCAGATTACCTTGATTGCTCTGTCATTATCTGTAATCAGCTGCTGCTTCTTATCTTCAAATTTCTGTACCACTTCCTGGAGCTGCTGCTCTGCGGCAAGCTGCTGCCGGCTGTTCTCCTCTGTCAGAGAGGAAATGGTTGTCTTAAGTTCAGCTATGATCTAAAAAGAAAACAGCATGTTAAATCTCTCCTCAGTAGAAGGCATGTATTTTGCATGTTTTTATTCTGGGTAAAAGCATGGTCTTGGCCAACTCTGCTGTGCAAGCAAAATAGTTGGAATTAACATATTACACACTAGCGAGCATGAAATTCCATGCAGAGGAAAGGAATATAGTAAAGGCTGCAAGTGGCAAAAATTGCTGAACACAAATATTTGGAAGAGTTTTCCACTACGACATTCCAAAATATTTACTCATGAGAACAAAGCAAATCTGTGATCTTCACAACAGAGCATGTTCCCAGTCTTCCACTGTACTGAAACCAGTGCTGCAGATTTACAGAGGGACAGCAGTGTTTGTTTTCTAGAAGGATAATTTATAGCTTGATACTGCAGAGAAGAAAAAAAACACCCAAATTTACATACTGCACTGAAATTTAAACTTGGTAGTAAAATTTCTGAGGTGCTGAAAGGAGCATAGTCTACTTAGCAATACAGTGGGGATCTGATTCAACGTCCAGAACCCTTAAACTAGACCTCTGTGATTCATTCATGATTTGTTGAAATGTACTTGTTTCACCTTTTATATCACTGTGGGAAGTCATAACTAAACCTGCTCCTTCAGGCATATTTATAGAATTTTATGCTGACATACAAGTCATCACCCAACAAAGCACCTAAACATATGGGAGAGTCACTGCCATTAATGCATATATTCAGGCTCAAGGTTAAGCTGCTGTAGCAGCATATTATAGACTAATTCTAAAAACACTTCAACACACAGGCAGTTCAGGGAGACACTACCAGATTGCTCAGACTTGTATGCTTGCAAGTCCCCTTCATTGGTAAAGAAACATGTAGCTATCCTAAGGCCATAGTTATTTAAAGAAAAAAAAGAAGGAAAGAGAGGTGTTTATAACTGCTGATAGGACAGGACTAACATAACAAGGAATAGTCTTTACATGAAGGCATTAGAATCACTAGTGAAAGGGAAAAGGACTGATTAAAACTCTCCTGTAAATGTATTTGTTTTACTCTCCAGAGAGTAACAAGGATTATGAGTAGGACCTACATGGATATTTCTGTATTTCTCTTCGAAAAACTAACGTATTCAAAAATAAACCATCCAAAAAAGAAGCCTATTTGCTCTTAATGAGATCAATGGGTCAAATTTCAGAGCTTATTTGGATAGGTGTAACTCTTTAAGGAGATTTGAGCAGTATCACTGGTTTTGCAACTTAGATCATCATTCCCATGACACAATTTGCACAAATTTGGCTTTGCATATGCCATGACATAGCAGGAGAAAGTGAGGGATCATGTCGGTTATTAAGATAACAACTTGAAGCCATGCAAACCTACACCTTGTGTATGTTCCATTTTGTCACTTTTTAAAAAAGAAAATAACAAATCCTTTAATATAATACAAAAGTGAGATTTAAAGCTTTTGCTGGGTTAAGACCCTGGACTAGCACAGGAGTCCTGAAATGCATATAAGGAAATTTCAGCATGAATTGATGGAGAAAGATGTGCTTTGTGCAGTACTTTTCAGAGAAAGAAAAAATAAAATCTGTTTACTTTGTATAAACTTCAGAGGAAATTTCTTGAAATATCTTCTCTGTGTGGGTGTTAAAAGTGAATGTTCCAAGAGGCCACAGAGAGTAAGATTAGACAGATGTTGTCAGCAACATGACCACAAGAAAAGTTGCAATTGACCTATTATTAATACTCAGCTACAAAACCCCCTATGTTCAAGTAACTTCAGGGATTTGATTCAAACCCACAGAAGTAAAGAAATTCAGACATCAGGGTGAAACTCCTTGATTGTGCCAAATGGTCCTGCCATATGATGTATGTGTTGTGTCTGCCACCGAAAGCGCCGAGGAATGCCAGTCCTGGCCATTGGGTCCATCTCTCCCCAATAAAGAGAGCAGTGTATTAGCTATAGCAATGCTGAGCCTGAAAAAAAAACCCACCCCAACACATCTCAGAAATGTTCCATTTTGTGACTATTCTTCCAAGAAATTTCCATCTGACAAAATTTATGACAACATTTAGGTTAAACAGTTATAACTGTGTACTGCACTACCAAGGTGTTCCCACTGTAACAATTAGAGAAATTTCCCTCATCCCTTGTTTAAAAATTCAGAAATGCTTAAATTATCCCATCTGTCTTCAACAAATGGACCATTATTGTATTGACAGTAAACTATGTCTGGCATAGAGAGGCTGATATTTAAAGACACTCTCTAGGCACTCTCTAGGCACGACAATGGCATAAAAATGACAATGCCAAAAGGTAAAATAGTGTTAGTAATGAAAGGGATCATCTTCCTTAAGGTCTGGCATGCATAAAATGTTACTTTTTGAATTATAGCAATTTTCTGCTACTCAGGTTCAGATGGCAAGATAGAAAAGCCAGAGTTTTTTTTTTTGCTGTTGTTTCCTTCTTTCTTTACATATAAAACTCTCAACATTGCTCTCAAAAAAAAGAAGGCATTGAGGAGAGCATTCTCTTTCTTTTATCACAGAATCATGGGACTGGTGAGCATCGAAGAGACCAGCTTGCAGCAGAGTCACCCACAGCTGGTTGTTCAGGATCATGTCAAGTCAACTTTTGAGTATGAGTAACTCCAACGATGGAGAACTCTCAACCTCTCTGTGCAAACAAATGTGCACAAAATACACCTTGTGAAACAAACATTTAACAGTGATTCTGAAAAATGCAGTCTCAAAAACGTGGTGTGAAAAAATGTGACAGTGCAATGCAATTTCAGTGAAATAGTTAAAGCCAAAATTTTGGACAGGTTTTGCAGATATTGAGACTGAAATGTAGCTGAAAAGCTGAAATCAGGAGCTTTAAATTACATCAATGTGCTTGTAATAAAGTCTGCCATTTCTTTTCATTGTTTCACTGATCATCTCTGCCTAGTTTGGAGGCTTCTTAACCATTCTTTACAGAGTTTTTATTGATTTTAAAAGACTATTTAAAAGACTATTATAGCTATTGCTGAAAACACACTTATGGAAGCAAAAGGCAGACATTCAGCTGTGGTTGGGAGGAATGAGAAGAATGACACCTCCACATAAATCCTCATGGCTGTTTTCTTATTATTAAAAGCTCAACTTCTGGTTGCATCTCCATCACTTTTCACACTTCAGAACTACCTGTCAATCAAATTGAAAGTTGAAATATTTAAAAGTCATCCCGTCTTGTCATTTTGAAGCATATATGTAAATTCAACACACATCATCATCTTCTGTGTTCAAAAGACTACTCTGAAGAACAAAAACTCAGGTCAAAACCAGTTTGCTTTCAGGACACTGACATTCTTCAAAGTGTTCTTTTTGGCAGAAACGTTGAACTGGCTAGAAGCAACAACAAACATCAAGAGGGCCCAGTTGGGACTGCTGTCCTGCCATTAGCTGTGCAGGCAAACATCACCTCGTGACATCAAATTCAAGTCCTAGTTGTACAACTGCTCCTGATTTTACAACATGTGCTGGTTGATGGGGCACCTCACCTTTCCTTCCCACTGACTGAGGAAGGATTTGGTCTTCTTTGGTCCTCAGGAGGTGAAAAAGTAGATGAAAAAAGATGACATTTGGGACTCAAAACCCCCCCAACTAATTTCTTTGAGTCAGCTTAACGTTCTGTGTTTTTTGAAAGGTTAAAATCTGCAAGACAGACACCAGATGTTTGATCTGGGAAACAGTTATGGCTTCTCTTGATCGTCAAGACCTACATTTAAGAGCAAAAGCAATTACACTTTTCATCAAGTTTCCAAATCAAACAGATTCATGTGAGGTTCCTGCCTCCTCGCTACCTACCTGCGAGGATTTAGCCAGCTTCTGACTGCACTCCTTCTCAGTCTGCTTCAGCCGGCTGTTTGCCTGAAACACACACACAAAAGGCAGCCAGATTAGCTCAGATGAACGTGTACAGACACTTTGCCACCGACCCCTCTGCTTGGCACCTCATCCACATGCCTATCGCTGAGCGGCCGGGACCTGCGCCAACTCCAACGCCCTTTCGTGGCAGCCAAAAAACGGCAAGGGCTTGCCTTTGATCTCAGGCCAACTATTCATCACTTAAAAGAGGGGAGAAATTGTACCTCTGCTGCCAATTATTAGAAAAACATAAAGACTTCTGTGGAAAAAAAAAAAAAAAGTGTGTGTGTGTGTGTGTGGCTGGGGAAGGAGAAAACACACACACATGAGTTTATCAGCGTGACTTCATTTCTGACGGGAGGGAAAAGGCAAGGAGAAAGTCCCAGGGACAGGCTGCCTGGGTACCACACGACATGAAAGGCACAACTTTATGTCTCAGCTTGGTGTCTGCAATTGCTTTTTGTCCCATTGCATGGTCCTTACTATTTAAAGGTGGTAACGACACTGAAAATCATCCCAAAACGCAGCTGAATCAAACAGGAGCTCTTGGACATGCAGCTCTGTCCTTCTAGCCTGCTGTTTTCCCAACTCAGAGATGAAGAATAAAACTAACTGAAAACATGGCTGCTTTGTCATATTGGAGTTCAATAAGCAAATATTTCTATAGTTGCAAGGAGAAACAGCTCTTAAGGGCTTTTTTCATAAAATGATTTCATTTCAGAATTTACTTATAATAATAATAATTTACAAATGAATTCTATTTCATTTCAGGACACAATCCTGACCTGTGTTTTTCCTGCAAAGTGCCACGGTATCATAGTGATAGGCCAGCCTCAAATGGCTGTCCTCAGATGAACTGCTGAGCGCTCTCATATTCTTGGCTCTACAATTTGAGGACAGGTGTCTAAAGAAAAATATTTTCTTAGGGGGGACAGAATATTAGGAAACTGAGTTCTGAAGGGAAGTTTAAGCTGATTAAGTTGTCAAAAATCTATCTGACCTCGTGTTCAAATCTTTGATCTGTCATCCTGAGTTTTACAGCACAGCATCCAGCACACACACACGCTCCTTCCACTGCCTGTGTGCCAGCGCCTGTTTTGGAGGACCACAGAAGCCACGGGGGCCCCAGGAAGCCTCTGAACCTTGCTTTGGATCCAGTTGCAAGACCGAAACTCCATTTCTGCAAACACCAGGGATTTCGTTCAAGCAAATAGTCTTATTGATTTTACTGGACTATAAGTTTAGCAGCTTAAAGTTGCAGGGAGTGTTTTGAGAATCACCACCAAGCACAGCTGGGCTCAAATCATCCTGTACAATCCAGGCAGTTATGTATGGTGCAGCTTAATATAAGTATATTACAGTCAGTTTAAAATTATCTTTAAGTTTACATGATACTGCAATTTAAGATCTTGAATCTCTTCAAATTCCAAGATTATGAAACATATGAAGACCTTTATTTCATGGCTGTTGGTACTAAAAAAACTTACTCAAAAAGTCACTCAAAAGCATCACCAAATTTGTCCATGATTTTTGAGCATATGTTTTGGTTGCTTTTTGTTGTAAATAGAAATAATGGCACTACATATTGGTTTCAAACAGCCTATACAAAAGAATTCTGAGGTAACAAAGAAATGAAATTTCATTTCTTCCACATTTATCATTTAAAATGTGCCACCAACTCTGTGCAGGTGTATTGTGGGGCTGCATAAATAAAAAGGGAGCAACCACACAGAAGCAGTTATGCCAGAAGCTCTATGCATGCTACACTGCTCTGTGTACTCATGTTAACACTCTTTCCACTGTACTGTCACCTCATTTCAGCTAATGTTTTGCCAGCACTGCATAGAGTGACTGAAAATGCCAGTTTATCTTTAGGGAGAAAAGTAAAAAATAAATTACAGTAATAGTAGAAATTACTGCTACTCCCAGAAAGGGAGAGACACCAGGCAGCAAGGCACTGCAAAGATCACATTACAGCTGCTCTCACTCAACTTGCCTGGGGTAAAAGATTTCATCTTTCATGGAAGCAGCTTTATAACCTCCTGAACCCATTGAAGGCATCTCAATAAATAATAAAAAACCCACTCATAACTTCCATAAACAAATTAGACCTTGTTTGTTCACACTGAGTAGAACGAGGATGACCTCCGATAGCCATGACAGAAGTGATCCAAAGGATTGATATGCTGAATTTCAGTGTTTGATTCATGACTGAAGGCAAAGAAAGTATATCCTACCAGTTTATTTACAGGCAATTACCACATGTTATTTTATAACAGCTTTAACAAATTCCAATTAGCAAAATATTTATAAGTTGTGCCTCAGTCATCAACAAAGCACAAATTCTTGCATTTCCTTGCAGCCCCAAACATCCTTATTTGAGAGGTCTGATGTTCAGAAGTACTGAGCTACCAAAACTTCCACTGGAGATGGCAAAACCACATTTAGATGGGCTTTAGCTGTCTAAAACTGACTGTCTCGACCCTGTGGCACTGAAAACCTGCTGACTTCAGCTCTTCTCTCTAGAGTCACACCACCACACAGTCTTGCAACACCACAGACTGCACAGGTGGCACCTGCAATGCTCTACAGAAGGAAGTTTCCACAAGTTACAGCACAGCAGTGAGCTGCAAGGATCTAATGATGGTGATGCACTTGAACACTCTCTTCCATCTTCCTTTACTGCAGAACTAGGAAACTGTTCCCTGTTTAAAACCTACAACTAAACTAATTTAATACCTTTTTGACTATAGGCTGTTGCTCTGCAGACTGGAGAGGTTCAAATCTAATCCCCTGGGGCACACAGAGCACTGTTACACAAAAAAAAAAGCACCTTTTTACTCTCTTTTTTTGTAAAGGAATGACTTACAGCAAAGTAAATACACATAGCTGTGTACAGTGAACACCACAGAGGATTTCTATTACATTTCTCTTGACAAACTAGGCAGTTAAAAATGGCATGGTGTACACAAGCAGCAGATTCCTGGGCTCCTTCTTTTATAACAGGCTCCTCAGCTCGTGTATTGTATAAAGCATAAGCTACTTCTATTTTATTTTAAGGGCATTCCCTTGCTTTCAGGTTACATGCTATTTCAGAAACATAATGAATAAGATTCCAACTGGAAGGTGAACATTTGGAGGGTCAGCCAGTATTCATTAAAGTCTAACTCTTTTTATAGTAATGGGCAGCACTGAAAAATATAGCTAATGGTCTTAAACTAGTTTTGTGTGTGTGAGAGGGAGCTGTTGAAATTCACACTCTGTAAAAACTTGTCAGAAATCTCAATTGTAATATCTATTTTTGTAATAAAAAGGTTGAAATTGGATAAGCCATAGAGGAATTCCACTGATTCAGAAATTAACTTCTGCTTAGTTTCACACAGTTAATACATATTTTAGCTGAAATTATCTGATTATGACAATTTCACATGCAGTTATTTTATATTACAGAGGGAGAACTCCTGCATTAAAAAGATTATGTCCTTGTTACAGCTAATTGGTTTTAAAAACCAACTGTAATTCGACAACAAGCCTTAAAGCATCATATTGTGGTTGCTGAGCAAAACTGCTTCAACCAAGCAAAACTGCTTCAATGACTTCAACCAAACACTTCACATCAAAATTAAAAATGACGTTAGCACTACAGCCACGGTATCCGAATTCATGGGTGCTACTCCAACTCTGACTTATTGTCCTCTTTACTTTTCATGTAACAGAACCACCTTACTAAGAGAGCAAAGGATCTGTGATGGGACTACACTTAAAAGTATTCCAAAGTTTTTATGTCATTTTTAAGGTATGAGATGTATCTAGTGGAAACAGTAGTTCAAGTTGTGCTATGGGGTTAGGAGACAGATGGACAACTTCATCCTCCATCAACATCCATGAAAACATTTAGGACATCTTGAATGTTTAACAAAAATACAGCTGTTAAGAATTTTCTGCAACAGTACAAATTTGTGTACAGGGACATGGTTTAGTGGGATTTGGCAGTGTTAATATTCATGGTTGGATTCGGTGACCTTAAAGGTCTTTTCTAACCTAAATGATTCTCTAATTCTGTATCTTCCAACTTTGGAATGGTGATTTTCAGATGGACAGTTAGATTTCAATTGTGCTACAAAAATAATATGAAAACTAACACCTGCAACCCAAATGTGGGGAGATCTGTAGGATTTAAGGACACACAGTGAAATCCTATTCATCTCTATGAGAGTTACATTGTTCTGACTGATTTAGAACTGTTTTGTTTTGATTTCAGTCTTCCCAAAACATGAAAAAGCACCCCTCTCAACAGGACTCTCAAATTCTCACATGCATCCATAGAAAAGTAAGTTTAAGGAATCTGGTTATGATACTAGCTATGGAATAATCACTTTTCAAAATGCTTGCAACTTACTGAACGATGGCCATACATAAGCAGATCCTCCATAATTAGTTAGATAAAAGTGTAAGGGGAAAAAAAAAGAAAGAGAAGGAAAAAAAAAAAAATCAAAGGGTGGGGGAAGGAGAATAAAGAAAACTTGCTCCAGGGAAGAAGCAACTGTTCTCTGATGTACAGCAAAGAATTTAACATCAAAGAACTAATGTAAATGGGGCCCATTTACCTTAAAAAACAACACACCACTCCACATTCTGGAATATTTCTATTTAACTTTGACAGCATTATGCTTTGTAGCAAAATTCAAGATTGTGTAATTTGACAGATGTCAAAAGAAAATGACCTTCAGAACAGGTAACTGTAGCAATTTTGGTTATTATGTTAGAACACTCTGTACAGCATCTGTTTAAACTTCAGAGATTAGCAGATCACCTTTTAAGTTCATCTGATTGCACAGAAAAAATTCACTTTGACCTGAAAGCCTGAAACATGTATTTTCCTTATGTGCCTCGGATACTGACAGTGGGTGACTTCCTATGCCAGTACCCTTGCTCTTGCTACTGCTCATCACCAACCAGACACCAAATGGCAAGTTGAATCTCTGGGTAACAGTGGAAATAGCATCCCAGCTCATATACATAATTTGTGCCTCACAAAAGACCATTAAAGTTAGTTCCATATCCAAAACGATGTTAACAGAACAATTAGTCAAGTACCGAATGACTTCAAGGGTTTTGAAAATGACTGATAGAAATCCAACCTGTCATACCCACAAATCTTATTCATATTCTGTTTTACAGTCCAGTTTTGCAGGTCTATACTTTTTTTAATTCATTTTTTAAACACAAATCTTTATGAGCTAAAAACAAGCCCTCTCATTCATTGTAATTCATTGTAATGAATAGAAATGAATTTGACACTACCTGTTATGGAGAATTGCCTTTCTGCAGTATAGTGCTTAATGGGGGCCTACTGAAAAGCTGCTTGTGCAATTTGTGCCTCAGGAATTTCAAGTCCTTTCATTTAAACCAACAATGTCTTTCTAATCATTTTGAAATGATGTAGAGGAATTAAATATAGACATTGTACTCTTCCAAAAATTCTCCTACAAGACTCCAACCTCAATGTGTCTGATGCTGAAGTGGTACCATCCTTACCCTGCTACACAAACACTCGCTTCATCTCAATGGATTTCCTGAACATACATTTCCCAGCAGTACTAATACTGATTTCTATTCAATATTGCAGTGAGTCAGGCACTTCATTTAAACCCAACTGCACGGTTTGACTTAAGATACAAGCTTTGTATACAAGGTTTCAAAAACAGATGAGTAGTCAGGTTTGCCAAGTGAAATTATTCAATACCTGAATTATTCTTTATACAAGACAGTACTGATGCATGCACCAGGCATTTAATGGACAGACAGTGAATTATAGTTCAATCTGAAGATATACTGTGACATTCTGCCAAAACAGTTTGGAGGTAGGTGGTTTTTACATTATGGCACAATTCCTTCTTTTCCTCAACACTCAAATAAGAGAAACTGTGCAAACCTAGTGAAGATGTTGAGACTGCAACTGCAACTCTCCACATTAAGGTACTGAAGCCTGGTTTTCCAGCCATTACATGCCTAAACCTGGTACAGCACAAATACATTCCTGGATTATGACTTTTAATATTTCCTGGTTTTCTTCTGTTCTGTCCAACTAAATTCTGATGGTGATTTAAAGTGGTGGCAGTTTCTTTTTCAGACCCTTAACAAATACAACATGCACCCAAAGGGAATTATTTGAGCTTTTACAAGCTGCCTGTATTCATCAGAAATACTGAGCACCTCTGCTACACAGGCACCTCACTTGCTCATGTGCACACTGTCTCTCTCTCCCACTCTAATATAAAGAAGTTTACAGAGTAGGTTGTATCACTCAAGCCCAGATGTTTTTGCTACCCAAACAGCTGACAGCCAGCAAAACCACCAAGAGCTAGGCTGCTAAACATCTTTGAAGATGCAAGTCAAAGCAGAAAGCAGCGGTACTAAGGTGTGACGCTGATCCAGGACTTCACTCAAAAAACTGCTTAATATGAGCTTTACAATACATAACTCTCTCACAAATTGGATATTTCTGAGGCCCACACACTTGATGTGATATATCAGATAAGTTTGCAAGCTTAGGTTTTGGCAAGGAGAGACCATAAGGCTCCTGAAAGGACTGTTAAGGGGTAAGAATATGATTTTTATTTGTTAGATACTCCATCGCTGCTTTAAGTCAAATCTGGTGGCAGTAAGAAACATAAAGAAGATAATGACTAGAAACAAAAAAAGTCCTACCTATGTATCATTTTGACATAGAATCTATTTTAATACATAGAAGGAAAATAGGAAACAAAAGGACAGACTTGGTGTTACTTAGCTAACTCATTATCAGAGAGTTACATCATTAGGTGAGAGTCCAAGAAAAGTAAAGCTTCTACAGTTGGAAAGAAAAGCACTGAAAATACAACAAATCCCCTAACAAATCTATAATCTGAAGCAATCAGTGTTTCTTAGCAAGATTGTGCAAGATTACATTTTGTAGTTTTAAAGACAACAAAGGTTCCCTGAAAGAACGACAACTTTGTGGAGCCACAAAGCATTTCTGTACCGATGACTAACTCTGTGCCAGTCCAGTAAAGTCTCAATTCAACACAGAATGGAATATATTGCTCAATCATGAAAGCAATTAAAAATATAAATAAGACATTGCAAGACTCTCAACATTCCCAATGTTTTAATTATTTATCCCTTCTCCATCCTGCAGCTGTAGGTCAGAATTAACTCCTCTGAACTCAACACAAGAGAACTCTTTTGGGGATTTGTACCTTATTCATTTTCAAGAAAACACTCAAATTCATTTCCGATTCACACAAGGACTGCAACAGTTTCACCTAAATCAGATTTTCTACAAGTTAAACACCCCTCCTACACTCAGATGTGATTGTGAAACTACTTTGATCTCTGTTCCCAAATTTATTGCTCTGTGTAATCCATGACAAAATGTAATGTGATTTACTGTATCTCTATACCGCAGCCCAGCAGCTGACAGAACTTCATAATTTAGCATATGAAAAAAAACCTTCTGGCACCAAAATATATAAATCATAATTGAGGCACTTTAGTATCACATTACAATGAAGCACATGCAGACTGATCATAAGAACTTCAAAACAATTAGAATTCTTTCTCACCAATTTAATGAAGGTGGGTTTTACTCCATGACATGTTCTGCAGCTGTAAGCAAGTCATTTTGGAACACTTTTGTTTCTTCACATTAAAGACTCTGAAGGACTAACAACATCGTTTTGTCCCTTTCACTATTTCCCAAACACTCCTTTCCCTCCAAAGAGAAGAAATAATTTTAAAAAAGCCACCTGCAGCTTTTGTCTATTATAAAGAAAGAGCAAATAAGTGTAAACAGTGTCTTTAAATTGTGCCAGAATTTAAAGACACAATAATGGTGTTTTATATTAGTTTGGCCTTAATACCTGAGCATTTTTATCTAAATAAAACTATAGCAACAAATTCAGATGTCTAAATACTGACCTAAGCAGGGATGTGATGGACATATTTCATGGGGCAGCTTTTTGCTTTTGTTGACTGTTGGGTTTGCAGGACTTGAGAAAGTCTTTATGTAGGCAATGTACTACCCCAGAAGCTTTCAAGAAAAGTAAGAGTGTGGAGCTCATGACATAGGATAGAGAAGAGATTTCCTCTTAGTACTTACCAATTCTAGGTAACAAATACTAGTTATGTAGTTTGCATAAACAAAACCATGAACCAATGAAATCAGCAGTGATAGCTGCAGCTACTGGGATCCAGCAACAGGATCTGTCCTCTCACTCCTGGGTAAGCACCCAGACCCTGTGGCATTCATTCAATAGTTCTGAAGGAATCTAAGAATGAATTGACCAAGTTATAAATCTCAGATTACAATCAGCTGCCACACTGGAGAACAGCCAATGTTCTTCCTAATGTTATCATGTACCCTGGGACATAAAGACAAGTCAAATTGGTAAGGTAGAGAAAACTGTATCTCCATGCAATCAGCCTTCTGCCAGACACACGGTACTGTGAAAAAAAAAAAAAAAAAAAGAGAGAATGAGGTAACGATTCAATTGTGCCTTAAAAAATACTCAAGTTAAAAAAAAAAGCAAGTGTGTATTACAAGATAAATTTGGTGTGCTGCAGTTTGTTTGGACAGTGAAGAAAGGCTCAGGAAACTATTGAAAAAATAATTACAACAGTCACTCTGCCACCAGAAAAGCCTCCTGCACTCTGTAACCAGGAAAGTTAAGATTGAAACATCAGCTGTACTAAAAGCATCAGGTATGTCCTCCTGAGTCCAGCTGATGGGCCATCCAAGCCTCTGTCCCTTCCAGAGGCTGCTCATAGCAACTCTATAAACCATTGTATTCCCCCAGCTCCCATCACTGCCATGTCAGGGGAGTTAGAAGTTATATCTCTGCTTACTCCCATTAGTAACTGCTTACAAACATGCTGATCATAAACCTGTTTCATCCTTTTTTGAACCTGCTGATATCTGCCTTCTCAACCTCCATGGAAGGCAACTGGAGCAGCTCGCTCTCCGATGTTTAAAGAACCTGCTTTTACCAGTTTTAAATCAATCTCCTCTCTGTTACCAGCAACTACAGCCAAGTTTTTGGACAGCAAATAACAATTCAGCATTCACCTTATCCATCACCTTCATGATTTTATAAACATATACTAAGGGCTACAAGCTGGAAGTTATAGAGTAGATAAAAAGCAGAGCGCACCCTGATGCAGAAGAACTAGAAGTGGTTTTTGGGCACAGACTTGAAAAATAAATAGGAAAGAGAGAAGTTAAGAAAAGCCACCTGGGGATATTTCTTAGATAGATAGCTTAGAGTAATACTGGTTGGTTAAAAGAAAACAATCCCCCCCAAAAACTAACCAAACTTCTCAGGCAACTAACCGACTATAACTGATATGACAGAGAATGAACAAAGTGCACTGAAAGACAGGGCATATGATAGAGTTCTAATTTTATCAGCCCTTGGCCTGTTGAAAGCTGGCTTTTTATTTCCCCATTCAGCATTTAGTTAAATTTTGCTGATTCTTGTCTTGTTCTCATTTCATAATGGTATTGCATCAGTCATTTTAATTTTTAACCCTATGGGGTTCTTTGTGAATGCAAATAACATGGTGCTCAATCCTCTCTGCAAACATTACCAATGATGTTAATAAGTAAGCGTAAGGTTGACAGGTGCTCAGGGTTCTCTCCAGTGACAGTTCTATCAGCTGCTCTTGGTTACCTCTGGAATCAGATTTATAAATACAATTGATGCAGGCACAGATAGAATAATAGAATAGCAGGAGTTGGGAAGGACCTTTAGAGATCTTGTCTGTTGCTTTCTGGTTTGTTTTTCTGAGTTGTTTTTGGGTTTGTTTTTAAAGAAGGTGGAAGCTGAGTAATTCTGTGAGTAACTGAGACTGTTTCTTTGAAATATTTCCAGTAAGGACAGTGCCATAAATTCCATTTAGTCTCATCTAAGTGAAATATCCCTGAGATTATTCTACCACATTTTTCTTCGTGTTTGGCTCTGTTGATTGAGGACTCCTCCAAATGGCTCCCCTAAGGGATGATGCAATCCCTGTGTCCATGTTCCTGGTCCACTATCATCTTTCTTTTTCTTTATAGGAATAAAAAGGAGAAGTACAAAAGAGGACACACTGGAGAGGAAATTGGTCTCTCTCTGCATTTGTGAGAAAAAAAATTATTGTGAGTCTTGCTGTACAGGTACTATAAAGAAATTAAATAGTATGTACTTCTTGTGCTAACATACACTATCTTTCCCATACAAATGTTTTCTCTTATTGAAATACACTTATTTTTTCTCGATATTCTAGGCTATTGGCAGATTTTCTCCACCAAAGCCAAAGTACTATGCTCATTTTTATTAATATGAGTTGGTGAATCTGTAACACTGTGTCAGAAGTGTTCAAGAACCAAATCTAAGAAATGAACACAGACTTGATAACACAAAACCAACAAAAATATTGCTATCCTGGAACAGAGAGATAATATCATTGACAACAGTTCTTGGATTATAATGAAAAAAATAAGAGACTTGGGAAATATCCAACTCCTCTTGGTAAGAATTGGAGGCCCTTTAGAGTATTCATAGCTAAAGCCTAATCAAAAGAATCTATGTAATAGATTTAAACAAGTACTTGAAGATTTTACTCTAAAAAATGGTACATACACAGCAACTGAATGCATTCAGCAAGGAAAAAAAACATTCAAGGTCCCTTCCAACCCTTAAGATTCTGTGATTAGATAGCAATTCAATGACATCATGCTACTCAGGAAGAATACGTGTCCACATTTTACGGTTGACCTACTTGCCCTCATGTAAATAAGCAGGGTATCCCTGAAGGAGTGTGAAAACAGTTCCCCTGGATGCTCACATAAACGAAGGTAGCTATGCTATGGCTATTAGTGTTCAAGTTAATGAAGTGAAAGGTGCCACTGTTATCCTATGAAGTTTAAGCTGGAACCTACAGAATTGCTGCAGATGTCATTTCCAGGAGATCTTATATAGAAAGATGGAACCTTTTTTTGGTAGTTAAATATGAAGTTGGCAGAACATGAGCTAGAGAGACAGTAGACAACAGTGTAAACTAATGGATAGTATGCAATGCTTCTTTACGAGCAGAAGTAACTGCTTAGAGGAAACTCAATACTTTTAATAGTTTCTCCTGGAGTATCGCTCTGAAGATGTCATATTCTTCTCTTCATCTTGTATTTCTTTGCCAGTGCTGAACAATATGACATCATCTGTACGAGTACTGACAATAGTGCCAGAACAGATATTGTGAATTAAAGACATTCCTATATATGCAGTATGAAGGTATGTCCAGTGAGTATGTCCAACTGGGCTGCATCCTAGGGCTGTACTTTCTAGTTAATTAATCCAGCATCACAAAGCATGATGCGAAATGGAGAATAAAAACACTCTGAGAAGCATCTGAACAGTACAGTATCTGCAAAGTAGATCTGTATGTAAGAAGTCACTCAAAAATTAAGCATCTCATTATAGGACACTGCCTACAGATTTTTTTAAAGAAGGCCTAATTGCAAGAACATTGCATTAAAACACAACTATTATATAGAATAGTTGTTCTTAATTAGAGAAATGGTCACTTCAGACAATGAATTAACTTTGAATTCCCCAGGCATTTCATTCTTATGTGGAATTCCCACCAGTCATAGGTGGAGTGATAGTAACTAGTACAGACTAGAAAACATTATAAATGTCAAATTGTATTTAAAACAACAGAAATCTCAGAGTACAAGTAACTGCTACATCATTAAAGTCTTCAAGTATGATTTGCACGGCTCTGGCCAGGTTGCATGCCATCTCTCCAGAGTGAACCATTTCACTACTGGACTGAAATCAGAAGAATTGCTGTCCAGAAACTGAAGTGTTTGACTTTTTTTGACTACAGCTTCATCCTGTAATCAAATATCGTATGTGTTCAGTACAGTCAATACACAAAAATGTAAATTACTTCTCCACAAGAAAAGCAGTACTGAAAAAGAATTAGATGTTCCTGGAACCTGTATAAAAGATTTCACAGGATGAGTCAAAATGTCTATTTAAATATAGAAAAGAAGTCAATAAAAAGCTCAATGTTGAAAATTATTTAGAGGGAAAAAAAACCCCATCACACAGCCTTCTTCTCCCATTCCAATTTACTCATGTGCACTGCTCAAAGAGAACTTTTTTATGAGCTGTTTTCAGTGTTCCAAGGTTGCTTCCTTTGAGCATTGTTAGCATGTCTACTGATCTGCTTGGGTCATGCTTTCTGAATGCTCATTTTCTGTGCCAAGAAAACACCACAGATGAACGTTACAAACAGTTGTGTTAGCCAAGCTTCACATCTGCACACACTTAGAAATGCAGTTTGTCTCTTGCTTTTAGGAATTTCTGGCAAACTTGAAAATACTCATAAGCTTTGTACAGTCCGTTACACCTGGCTGATGACTGTTCATGCCGGAAGGGCTGCTGATGCAACCTATAACACACCTGTCTCCCTACTGAAATCAGCCTAATTACAGTACTTTCTGTTCTCTAATATGTTTATTTCTTAAGGAGTTTATGTTTCACTTAATCATAACAAGGTATGACTTCAAATAATAAATAATAAAATTACCATTACATCAGCAAATCACTTGATATACTGAAATGTAAGCAAATTAAATCTATGCTTTGAAAGGAAATCAAAATCATTACAATTGAATACAAGTGTTCTTCTGAAACGTTATTTAAGGTTCTTAAACTAATAGTGAAGAAATAAATCACATCTATTCTGAAGTTATTTTAATATTAGAAGCAGATAGCAGATACTATGGAAGTACTGAAGTCCTAAGAACATAGTAAGTACTGTTTCAAATTCTCCATGGATTCTGTTTGATTTATGTCCAGCATGGCTTATCTGACCTTAAGGATATTAAAATTTGTTATCCTTACCTGATAAGGTGTTTCTGAGTTCCAATATAGCTACCAGGTTACACCTTAATAGGTGAGCATCGAGGTGATTATGTGTGAGCAGGCTGTGGCACATGATCTAATAAAATGCAAGGCTGAAGATGAACAACTGCACTGCCCCAGCAAAACCAGCTACCTCTGTGTTGCATCAGCCCAGTACATGCTGAACCACTCCTGCATCACCTCAGCTCTGTTTCTACGTACCAGGCTGATGATAAGAACCTTGCTAATAGAAGACTTCTGACTCTCATTCAAGCAAAGCCCTCGTTATTTTCAGCAGCACTCCTGCAGTTCAGGGAGCAGAGCTCATCACAGAGAAGTCTCAGACTTGTCCACAACAGTCCATTCTACTTGTAACATGCATGGATAGGTCAGCTATAGCTCACTTTCTGACAAAGTGGTGTTTATGTTGTAAACACTAACAAAATGAATCAAAATATTATAATAAGCAATGTGCTGTCTTTAAAGTTTATGATTTTTAAGCAACAGAAAATTGAAGACCTCAGTAAATTGTGTCCCTAAATATTGAAAAACTGTCCAGAAATACCAGCAAATATTTAAATGTCCAGTGCACTTGGAATGAAAACTGTTCCTTGATCTCTGTCCCTAGCTCTCCTTCCCATCCCCTCTGCAACAGGGCTATGGGGAGGGCAATATCAGATTAATCCTGTATCTCCTGTTACTCATTTTCACTTCAATTTCTCTTTTCACTTAGGTGTTAGCCATTCCTTCTGTATTCCATCATGTTCACGTGAACAACCGTCCACACAGAAATCAGTATCACTCACAAAACAGACCACAGAGGAATGAGATCCTTCACTTGGGAATGGACTGACCTTCAGAAAATCTGGACAGTCAGATGTTCCAAGACTAAACAGTGAAATCCATCATCTCTTTGGATTTTTAAGCAACCTTGACAGAATTGGCAGGGAAAAGTAAATTCAGAGGACAAATTTACTGCCATATTGTCCTAAATGTCAAGGTAACAAGATCTGCTAGAAAAAATAAAACCCCAAACTTTTAAAAACAAGTTTCAAGACTCATGCTGCAATTAAGATGCTTTTTTTTTTTCCCTCTTGGATAAAATCTCTTTCATAAAAATTCTGTGAACTTTAATAGGATCAAGATTTGAACTAAGTTAGCTGAAACCGTAACTTTTGAGCTTTAAATGGAGTTAGCTCTCTAAACTCCTTTAACTTTTGGACTTTGTGGCCAATTTCCACAGCTTTACATTTGGAAGACAGAAATGAAGCAGAATGGTAAGTGGAGATTTGAAGGTAATGAAAAGTATTTTCACATGTCTGTGAAAGAACTTCCAAAAAAGATACTTTTTTTCCCCCGTCCACTCGTATCTTTTACTCAACATGTGCTTTTCTGATTAGAGGTAAAAATAGGGAAGTAGGTTAAATAAAAAAAACCACCCTATTCAATAGCAGTTAATATAGCTTAAAATTAGCAATTTCTTTTGAAAAATAGAAAAAAATCCAACAAATTAAAAAAAAAAATATCTGACAGAAATGACAATTCAAGACTATTAAAGATATTGCCCTATGAAGGATTATTTGTAACTTTAATTTGAGGATATGAAGAAGTTAACTTTTCTTTTGCTATACTACACATGTAAAAAAAGATCAAAGAAAGAAAAGAATTGAGATTCAAATTCCATTTTTAAGCAAAAATGACAATGTCTTCCTGAGTTAAAATTAATCCTTTAATGATGAATTTCAAAGGTTTAAATACTTTCTGTGACCTTGGCTTTAAATAATTATGCCAAGCGGAGCTTTCCTTACATTCAGAAAAGATTCTGAATTGTTGATCACAGCCATTTTAATGGCTTCAGGCTGGCTGATTTCCAACATAATCCTCCAAATGCTGTTTAAAATTACAGACCAAGAACCGGATGCAGGTAAATGAAATGTCACTTTCACAAAGGCTGTTCAAACAGTATATGCAGATTGTTAATTTGTGCCACTGTACATCACTTGGCAAAGAAATGGATGATTTATTAGATCAACGCATAGAAAAGATACTTCAACAACTATCTGCTTACATATACACAATGTTTACCATAAATGCTAAGTAGGGGTTTTTTTCTAGCTTGGCTTTTGAAATCAAACTCACATGTTTTATCTCACATCACCTCTAAATTAGTGAAATACCTGAATTCAAGACACATCTACAAGGAGATGCTCAGCAAGCACTGATGCACAGTCAGTGACCCCACTGAACAGAATGGGAAGGGAAGCCTTGATGTATCTGAGACATTAATTTCTATTGTTAAGCCTTTCACAGAGCCCTTGCTCACCCGAGGCACACAGGCAAAAGTAGATCAGCCATTGTTAGCAACAAGACCCAATTTCTTTGCAGTTTTAGCCTGAACTTTTTCCTCCTTCAGAACTTTCCCTCTTTTTAAGGGAGAAAAAGCTTGGTTAGACAGAACCACCCTTTTTAATCTATCTATTCCAGCAAAGGAGAAGTGATTAGCCTAGTCCTTGGCTGGCTTTGCCTTTGAAATCATGTGGATTTTTCAAGTCCTGCCAGCTCACGAGCACCGTTCTGCACTCACCACAGCTGGAAGGTGCTGCCCCAATACTGCTCCCACGGAAGAGAGCTGCAGCAGCGACCACTGCTGCTGTGTGTGCAAAGAGAAGTCTTTCATTAGAGAACCACAAAACTTTCCATACTTGTGCCGTGACTGTGGCATCCAATGTCAGATCTACAGCACACGTCTATGTTTTCAACGGAAGTGACCCTTCAACATTTATCCTCAGTTAAACTTTACTTATCTGACTTTCGGGGTGATTGCCTCCCTTTTGCCATGCCATAAGAAGCAGGCCTAAATGAATCTCTTACCTTGTCCAAGGCCTTCTCTGTTTCTGCCACATGAATCTTTTTCAGGTCTAATGCCATTTTTTCTGCCTCCACTTTCAGCTTATTCACTGTTGTCTCATGGTCTCGAGCTGCCCTCTGCTTCTCCTCTTCCCACTGATGGCTCATCTCCAGCAGCTGCTGCTTCCACCGAGCGTTTACCTGAAGAAGCTCTTCTCTCAGCCTGTGGATTTGGTTCTCCATCTCACAGATAATCTGAAATAAAGAATAAAGTAAAACATACACCACAAAACAAAACCCACTTAGTTTTCTGAGACAGGCTATTAAGCTGGGGTAGGAAGCAGACTCAATCCCCTTTCTTGGCCTCTATTGCTGTTCTTCCTCTTCACTCAGGCAGATTAATACAGCTTCCCTCTGCCCAAAGCACAGATGCAGAAAGGTTTAACTTTTTGGAGGAGGTGGCCTCATAGGTGAAGGAAATTGGTTTGTGGCAGATAATCCCTACATATAATGCCCATGCCTTCTGGTTTTGTTTTTCCTTAATAGTCGCCTGTCTTCTAATGAGATACCAATGTATCTATTAGCAATTATTTGTCAATCACTCCTACAGATTATAGACTATATTTCATTATAATGTGCTCATGTGCACAACACTGTATAAAAGAACATAAGCATGCTGAGAGATGATGACAGGGGACAACACAGGGAACACTTAAGACTCTGCAAATACAGTATAGCTAAGACACATGACCTACAAAATACAAGAGACACACTTCAGAACCCACAACTCTCTTTTATATGATCACAGATGATCCTGCAGTCCTCAGGAGACAAATACCTTGTGTGAGGCAGCAGTGGCATCAGAAGTGGGAGCAGAGGAGCAGCGGGGAGCCAGCTCACCACCTGCTTCATGGGGGGACTTGGAAAGATTAAGAATGAAAGTTACATGCAGTGAAGTTTCATTGCTCCTGAAGTACACAGAATACTCAGGGCTACTTTACAGCAGTAGTATACACTTATTCCTTTAGATTTACACTTGCATACAACTTTTAATAGTTACTTTTCTAACTGCATTTCTTCTGCAGCTTCTTACATGAAGTATGTGAGCATCACATCTGGGACATAAAACGGTTGTCCTTATAGCTAATGTTGATGTTTGACCTTGCAAGCTCATACATGTTCTCATGAGTAAGTATAATTCTGAAAACGAGCATTTTCATTAAAGAGCTCATGATTTCCCTCTTTCTTCTCCCTCCTTCACAAGGAACTTTGCCATTCCCTGGAATTCTTTCATAGAGGATGTGACAATATTGAGATGAGAAACTAATGTTCTACCAACCAGATGTAGGTGATTCAGCTCAAGCTTATTAAAGGTTTCACAAGAAAATCTGATGAAAATTACTGTATATTTCCAGACCCCATTGCCTGGGAACACTAGTTACTGATTCTGAACTGCTCTCTCTTTCCAACTACTGTTTTTCTTCTTTAGGCATTTTTAATATACTGTCTGCATTCAGCTAAACCATCTATTTGCAGTCTCTGAAAACCACATTACTACAAATCTTTGAAAAAGAAACATTCATTTCTGACCAAAGTTGGGAAATGAATGACTATCAGATATATTGCCTTGTACGTTAATATCCCAAGACAGATAGTTATAAATACTGTGATCTGAGAAAGAAAAATTGAGGCTTGAAAGCTTGCCTGTTTTTTTCTATTTGAACTATATGGTATAATAAAAGACACGTCACCTCCTCTCAAACCTTCAGTTGTGTCCTTCAACTATCACAGCTGTAACATGTATTAAATAATATTAACCATCTCAGAAAGTTATCACAGGACTGACTTCTGCTTCCATGCTGTTTTAATTACTCATTGGCATTATTCCCTACTATGTCCAAGGTAAAATTTTGTGTGTGTGTGTGTGTGCGTAGAGATGGAATGAGCACATCATTTGTATACAGAAGTATAACACAGGCCACATATTTTGGCTATATCAGCATTATCTCAAACATATGTTTCATATAGTGTAATCTACACTAGATCCTTTCCTGATCTTTTCCTCTACACATGGTTAATTTTTTATTAAATCTGTATACAGACTAAAAATGTCACGTGAGTTTTAGTACATAATTATCATCTACCATATACTTTTATAATCATTTTGGAAAATCATGTCACCTCAAGATCATAAAAAAAAAATATAGGCTAACTGGCTTCTACTTAACCAAAGAAATGCTACATTTAAAAAGATAACAGCTACAGTTTCTAAAGGATGATACAGTCTGAGTTCAAAACTGACATAAGTAGTATTTGGGTTCTTCAATAGCTGTTCCAATTCAGGCCCTGACTGGAATAGTAACAGTTATCTTTTCATCTGAGAGAGTTCTTTTTGAGAGCTCATTCCACTTCCACTACCATGTTCTTTTTTTTTCCTTCCTTCTTTTTTAAAACCAAACACTTCCTTTCCCCCTTATCCCCACGTAAGTGAAACCAAGATACTGTGTTGCTCAGAAGCATTCCAAAAAGGCTGATAAAATATTTAGGATAAGTAGCCATGGCTCAGTTCTTATAATACAGGGAAAAAAATAATTTATAAATCATATTGTGAGCTGAAATAGAGACTAGGTGAATTCCTGACCCAACTGTTGTGTCTGTTTTACTTGGTTCTATATTCAATAATTCTTATTCAAAGCTGCTAGAAAACCAAATAGCACTAGACAGTGCTTTCTCCTGACAGAGAAAAAGTAACAGCTCTGAGCCTTCAGATTCAAAACTGGAGAGCCAAAAGACAGTGGGCTAAATGTTATAGCTAGAGTAACAGTAATTAACATGCAAAGGAGCATTAATGTTGGACCTAATAGATGGCAAAACCAGATTTGGTTCTATTAGGAAAGAAGAAAAGAATCTGAAGACAGGGTGATGGCAGCGAAACTAACATGATTAAAGGAGTCCTTTTCGAGCAACTTCACTGCTAGTAAGATGATGTTAAGAGACATCTAATCTCTGCAAAGTAACTGGAAAAAGCTTATATTGGGGATCACAGACACAGTTCTTGTCAATTACTTCAAAATAAGTCTAGTTCTCACAGCCAGATTATTTTTTGCCATAAACAAAGTCACCAGCAGAAGCAGCTTACAACCGACCAACTTGCTGCATAAGACAACTTTATGTGACATGGATATCTTCAAACTGCTAAAGGAAATGAATCTCAAACTTTCCCTCACTAAGGTTCTGCTATTCCACATGCCAGGTTTAATAAGATATTATTAGACTTAAATGTAGGCAAATTAGTACTACTGGGAAAAAAAAACCAAAGCAGCAAGTGACATAACTCTCAGTTGTGAAAAGTCCATGAAACATAAAACTTCAGAGCAACACTCATTTCTTAACAATCCTGTGGCAAAAACAAAAGATGCAATTACAAAATCTCACTTCCCATGCTTAAGATCTGAAGGCATGATGCTTGGTTTCTTTGTAAAACTGAATCCTCTCTGTCAGTATTGATTTCCTGATTTTTTTTTTTTTCCTGGCTGCTCAAATTTATGTTTGTGAACCAAACTGTTTGGTAATTGAGTACAAGAGTTCCCATGAGAAATACACATCTTAGCAAATTATTCTGCTGCTAAACATAAGAAATAAAATTTTCAATGTATATAATAGGTCCAAAATCGTATTGGTACTTGCTGCCTTTATTTTGCTTGCATAAGTATGTGCAAAGGAAATAAGAGAGATCTGTATCTCTTTTATAGCAAGAATGCAGAAGTTCATAGCAATTCCACAGCATGGCTAATCCATAGCAGCACACCCCAAAAAAGTAAGCACTTTGTAGAAGTGACTGTTAATCCCCATATAGGAAAACAAACAGAAGGAAAACACAAATTTACAGAGAATCCCAAATGGAACAAAAATACAAACACATCAGCTGTGTGACAGTGTAGAGATCTCATACGATTTTATATGGCATACTCTTATGTATGTACATGCACGTATGACAATTCCATAGCTGAAGAAACTGCTAGCTATGATGGTGATTGCTATTTCTGTTTCAAAGGAATAACTTAGAATTCTAACTAAGAATATCTGTGCTGAAATAGTGTCATAAAAAGGGTGGGTCATAAGCCCACAGCAATTTGCCTGTGGGGAAAAAAATAGACTTGAAAGAAAAAAAAGAAGGTTGCTCACTCACTTTGGCCTGTTTAAAATGTCAATAAATGTCCTGCATGTTATTTGGAAGGAAAACATGTGCTCCTAATTTTCAAAAGTAAATTGCATAAGAAAATATAAAGTTGGCAAAAAGATTAAATTAAAATCTGTTGCTGATGTCTGAAGCTGCTGCAGTTACAAGCAACAGAGATGAGAAATGGACTGAATGACTACAGCATCATAGAAAAAATATTCTCTTCTTTTTCAGGAGCTCTTACTTCAACTTCACGAAGCATTTACTTGGAACACTTTGTAAGGTAGAGGCTGGAGGATGACTACATCTTTTATACTCACAGAGATGGAATACATGGACTGCACTGTCTCCCTTTAAATGTATTACACATGAAACCACATCCACCCCATCACCATATTCAGCTGCAAACAGTGTTGAGGGCATTTTAAAGTCACAAAAACAAGGCAATGCAGAATTACAATCAAATCCACTCTTAATTTATCTGGTGAGGCTCAGATCTAGAGCCATTTAGATGTTGCTTCAGCAGTTTTTACAGTAAGTGACTAACACTTCCCAGAAGTTGCAATAACCCTTCATTGCTCTTCACTGCTGAGTGTGCTCAGGCTGCTGAAATACTGCATCACTTTTTAAGTCTACTGCATTTCAAGTGAATCATGACAACTCTTCAACATGAGTTTTGAAAGTTTTCTGCATTGGGCTAACTTGGCTTCAGCTGCAGATGACTGTAGAGGTCTCAGTTTGCTGTGTTTCAATTTACTTGCATTTAACACTTTAAAACTGTCAATAAAACCCCCTCAAAACCTCTGAGCAGTTGCACACACTTAGCTCAGACAGGAACTTTTAGGTAAGATGATCACAATGATTCTTTCTAGGATAATAACCTAAAATTTGATGATGAAGAATTGACAAGAAAATGAGAGGTAAAGTAGAAACACTCAGTGATTCAGTGGTGACAATGACTACCTCATGACCAGTGCAACATCCCAGAAGAGGTGGATGAAATATCTCACCCCATTCACACTGTAATTGGTTACATATTTACTGTAAAATATCTTAGAAGGGATTATCTGTTGAAAGTGAATCTGAACAGCTTCAGCTTTCTTATTAATAAACAAAGTTTTATGAAGTGCTGAGAAACAGATACTATAAAGTTTCTTTACCATCACAAAAATAATTAATGGATCTAACATAAAAGAAAGCTAAAAAAGTGAAAAAACCCCACATTGTTTGTTTGCAAGTCTAAGCTGAAAAAAAGGTACAGCTGTAAGAACTTCAATGCTGTGTACTGTTCACTTGTGCTTAAAACAAAAGTGGTTTCTACTAATGAGTCTTACTGCTACAGTTGCAGCACGTCCCACAATCTCATTCTGGATTTAGGGAACTATCTCCATGATTTTTACCCATAAGAGATAAAAGAGTTGGGCAGTCAATTGAAGTACCAAGGGCTTGGCACAGTCCTAATGGCTCTCTGATCTGTTTGTCCACAAAGCATCCTACTGAGTTGGACTCACTGGTCCCAGTCTACCTGCTTTTCTCCGTGCCAGATGAATTTCAGTCTGCCAGTTCAGCCAGCTGGCAGCTACATTTGTGGCTCCTCTGTAATATGACAATGACACAAAGGGTATACAGCAGCACTGAAAGAGGAATCTTTTTGTTTAAGGTACAATAATCTAAACCTGAAGAGATGATATGTCTAGACAGATACTTTAAAACATCTTTCAATTAGCAAGAGTCATTTAAAACTTAGTAACTCAAGTTTTTAATGTCAACTTCTAAATAAAGCTTTGTCATTAACTCAATTATGTCCTTTTTAACCAACTCTATTGGAAATATTTTCTACACCATAGCAATTTCCATTAAATAAGTTAAGAATTTATTATCCAATTTTTCTCATGACTGGTAGAATCAGGAATTTGTCAATATTACAAATCCTTAAGGTCACACACATTATCACGTGGGTAACGATGTGGCAGAGCACAAATTAGCAGCGAGAGGTAATAAACAGCTATTTAGCTTTCACAGCACAATCTATTACACTGTCAAGTTTAAATGCCTTTTGGGTAAGAACCCATAGACCCATAAATATGGTAATTAAGGAAGCAGATAAATGAAATGGTGTGAAATGAAGTGAAAATGAACAACAGTTCAATGACCAACAAGTTTGGTCTTGTCTCTTAAGAGCACTGATCAAATCTTCCAGAAAACACAGGGCTGTGGAAGCTCTTCCCAAGGAGCTCTGCTAGCATCACCCTAATTCTAAGTAGTCCTGATCAGCAGTCTAGTACTTACTGGAAACACTAAAATATCAGCAAAGCTAAAACTTCAGTACTCAAAGATACCAATTTTATCATACACTTATTTAGTATCATTGGACATCTTTATCCTACCTATGATTACATTGCAGTGATGGGGGAAGTTATTTATACTAATATTAATAATATCCAACATTCAGAGTATACAAATCAAGCTGTATAACATTAAGTTTAGCTATTCTTTTGTAGGAAAACTGTAACACAAACCCAGAGGGGCACTCTCTAACCACAAAGAGTGGGAGTTCTCTAGACTCAAACAGATGAATGTTCAGTGTCAAAAGATCTTCTGAAGAAGCAGTGCAGGTGGCAAACACAGCACCAACAGTAAAATCTTCGCTGTTTAGCAGTGTAAAAATCTCAATCCTCATTTTATAGCGCAAAGGTATATCAACTCCATCCCAATAAGATCCTAGCTTTTCTCACCTTTGCAAACGTACCTCTGACATCGCTCTTGAAAATATCTCCTAGACCTTGTAAAGCGAGGCGTTGAGTTGCTAACTTACATATTTATTCTATTAAACAGCATTAAGCTGCTTTTAAATGTCAAACTCCTTGGTAAGATTCTTTACTTGGACTGTTTCAACAATATGTATGCTTTGAAAAATGCCTCTAACATTTATGAATCAAATAAAAGTATATTCCTACTAATCTTGCTTATTTTGTATCTACTAGGGTGCTAACTAGAGGTGAGGGCAGGTTTAACACCATCCTTCCTGCAGTTAATATAGTCCCAAGACAAGTCCAGCACCTTTTAAGACTCCATTGTATTTCCTAGTAATGCATCTTCCGTGTCTTGTCTACTCTTGTTCTTCTGCGTGAGTATTTTCCTGAAAGACCATGGATGCGTTGACTCACGGGGAACAAAAAAGAGAAGTCATCTTCTTCTTAACTCCATTTTCAATAAAACTAATGAAAAAAAGAGTCCATCCATGGCATTCATTCACTCTTATGCAACACTTCCATGGCTCATATAAATCCCAAACTATTCCCTAACTTTGTCATATTCATTCTGAAGGCTGAAAAAAAAAATATGCAAGACAGGTATCAAAATGCCAGTAGGAAAAGTTACACTGAAAAAATCAGCAGCTTTCGAGTTTCCACATCTATGACTACATGTGAGAAAGGAGTAGCAAGTTCTCATGATCTGCTGTGACATGGTGTTAGAAAAAACACAATTTTTGTTCTTTCCTTCCAAAGAGAGCGTACTGACCTGGACTTTTATAAAAGCCAGTTAGGTGCTCAAATCCCAGTTAATGTAAACGGCACTTCAGCTACCAACTACAGGGCTTCAAATAAAAGAAGGGGGAGAGGGGGGCAGGAATCTGATATCCATTTGAACAGCTCCACAAAGAGCTTGAAATAAATAGAGCTTATTTTCATTTCTTAATTTACATAAGTCCATTTGATTCTAATTTAGTTAACAGCAGCTAGAAAGCAGAACTTCATATGGTTGGTTATTGCCACTGACTTCCTAATGAAATGATTTTTCACCACATGGGAGAACCTCAAGTCTACAGTTGTAACTAAACAATGCAGTACACTGGTGAGTGAAACGATTAGGTCTCAAGTTCAAATTAACATAAATATATACAAATTTTCCATTTAACAGTTCCCACACCTTGATAAGACTTGGTCATCCTGTCTGGAAGATAGATCTAGAACAGTTTATTACCTGATTTTCCGTATTTGCTTTGAAAGAGATTAGTGAGTCAAAACTTAAATCATCCATTTTTCTTTCTCCTCTCTTTTACCTGATGAAAGAAATGTCTACATTTATATTTCTCTTTGTACCAATAAAATTATTTGAATAAGACTACTAAAAGATCTACCTGGAAAGGACTGGGTGGAGGACTCATTTCTTTCTACCTTTCCACTATGAAGTGTAATGGAGAGGCTCAGTGGGCACACAGTAATTGACAACTTCATTTACGTAACTTAAACATGGAGATGTCAGAAAAAAGAATCAGTCATAAATACCTGCCTAATGCAGTGATCTTGAAATGATCACCTGTGAGAGCAGAATATCAATGAAGTACAGAGTAGCCAAAACCCAGATATCTAATACCATGTTTGCTGTATCATACAAACCATAACAACCTATCCCTAAATGATGATTGATGGAAATTACATCAAATGTGTGTTTAGTCTTCCCTGTTTTCCTTTGTCAAAAAGTATAAAGTTTATATTCTGCATTTCAGGATGTGAAAGGAAAATACTCATTTTGGATGAGTGTAAAGACACATACACTTCTGAAATAACACTGGAGTAAAGTTTGCTTTGAAAGTGAAGAAGTCTTACTGATATTTAAGGAAGGATATGACTTTGTTGCAATGAAATACAGAAATAGAGACTGAATATCTTTGCAGTGGACTGAGAAGTAGTACCTGTTAATCTGAGATTATTTCTGTGTTCAGCATCCCCTAAGTCAAAGCTTTTAGAAAACATTTGCATTTAAATTTCCCACGTATTAAATGTAAAAGCATCAGCGTTTCCTCAACAACATGTATTTCTGATTTAAATGCAGACACGATGTGTTACAGATTTAAGGATTACTGCAGACATTCATCTCTGAGGCAGCAAAATTAAATGTATTATAATTCCTAATTTGTGCCCAAAAGAGGTACAGGCTGAATTGTCTATGAGAAATATCTTTGCCCTGTCAAGTAATGACAAGACTTTAAGTAAAAAAGCCAAAACAATCCCACTCTCCACAAAAACCAAACATTACATGGTTCTCTCTTGGATGAATATTTGTTTAAATTATTGCTCAAAACACACGTATCTTTTGAGTATTCCAGAAAGGTCACCCTATGCATCTTGTAAGGGGTTTATGGTGAGTGTACCAGAAATGGCATTGGCTGCAGAACATGACAGGACAAACATAAGCTGCAGACACAAAGCCTAAGTAATAAGCTTTTCATGCATAAGATGGCTCTCATCTTCAACTTCTCAAGTTAATATTTGTAGAAATGCAAACTCTGGACACTTAGCTCCTGTTCAAGTCATCTGCCATAACTATCTCCTCAACAGGCAGTTGAGGAACTTGAGGAAGACAAGAAGTTTATGCTACTCTCCAAGTTCTGCCCTGACTATTCATCAAGGTGAAAAAGATACCTTTTTCAAAACTCCACCATAATCACAGGAAGTCAACTGAGGCATCTAACACTGTTATTCTCTGGGTTGATGACTTAAATGGACTAGCCTGTGTGTACTATTCTGCTCTATTAAAGAACCTAATACACCAAGAAACCCTCTCATTACTGATGTCATGCTGCTATATTGAAGATGACAGTCCTTAACCAAGCATGAAGTCCTCATTCTTGGTTTCATGAATGGCAATATGTGTGGGCAGAAAACCTGAAATCCAGTACCTTCAGAAATAAAAAGGTGTCACAAGTTTAGAAGCTGATTATTTCTTTAAAATCTAACTTTCAAAAAAAACCAAACCAGCCTAATTTCTGCAAGGCAGTAACAACAGATGCAGTCATTCTGTTAATGAATGAGTTGTTGTAATCTCTTATCTGTTTGTTAGCTGCTTACACAAACGAGATGCAGAATTACACACACATGCAGCTTTTTACTTTCCCCTTTGTGAAATCAACTTGAATTGGAAGAAGCATATTCCATCTTTAGTGTCAATTCTTACATCAAACATTCTGGTGTCACTCCCATCTGAGGATGACATTTATAGAGAAGAAAGTCTTTACTCTGACCTAGGTGTTAGGTTGAAGTCAAAAGCATCTGCTGATGGTAGCTGGTCTCTACTTTGTGCACATTTCTAGTCTCCCTGTCTGCACCTTCATCCTCAAGTGCTGGTTGCACTATTCCCATCATCTTGACAGTGGCTCCTCTGAGTTCAGAGACCTTTTAGAAGTACCATTCTCAACAGCTACCAGTTCAGAAAGACAAGATCAGTCACAGGATGATCTCTACAAAATAAATGAAAACTGTGTGCATAACATTTCTTTTCTTGGAATTGAGAGTATTTTCGGCTCACTATCTTCCTCTGGCACCTTTACATTGATCTCTATCCTTTTCATCCTTCTCAGTTTGTCCTTGAATTCAGTTGATATCACTTTGCTTTCTGAATGACAAATAGGCCACTGCATCCTGGGGCAGGAGTTTCTTCAGATTTATTTATGCAATAATTTTGAATCTACTGTACTTTGAATAAATATTAATATGGAGTTTAAGTGTAAAAGCTAAATAAATACTAAATATGCAAATTCTATGAAATACCGGTAAAATGGCCCATTAAGTGTATTCATTTATACATATCCATGTTTATATTTACTATGCACTCTCCCTCCTCTTTCCTTCTCCTCTTCATTTTACCCTCCCAAAAAAAAACATCACGTAACCTCCATTTTGCATTAGCAACAATGTGCTGACTCCTAAATGAAATACTTTGGCAGGGAACAAAAGCTGTGAGAAGGGCTTGAAGGAGAAACTGTTGACTGGACGCAGAGCACCAAACAGCAGTGTCCTTTCTATACAACAGTGAAGCAGTCTTTTAAGAGGACATCATCTGCAGACTTTTGAAATCTACTGCTTTTATCTTTCTGGAAGGCATCAGTGTTTGGAAAGGCACAATGTCATTATGTAGAAGAAAGAAATCATGAGTCTGTGCCACATTTCTACTAACATGAAGCTTAAAAATCAGGGAACTACTAGAAAGCTTTTTTTTCTCAAATACCACAAGGTGGTATTTCTAACAAATGGCATCCAACATATTTGTTGAGACAGAGGTTTCAGCTTTCTCCATGTGCATGCCTAATTACCACATTAATGAAAGCTATTGCTATAAAGGAATAGCAAGGCTGTCCCTGCTAAATCTCCTTGAAACTCACAGCACAGAAAACCAAACATTGCCTTCCATATAAACGCCTGCATTAGAAGCCATTACCGATTAATGCTGCGTGTTTTCTTTCAGCCTATGATGCAAAAAGATGCCAAAGAAACGTTATCACAAGGGTTTGTTTGCACAGTTTTAGAAATGATAGTAATCTACTAAGTATCCGACATAACACTCAGGTAAAGCAGGTAAGAATTAATTGGTACCTTCCCCCCTGCTCCCCCCGAATTTCAGATGCTGAAACTGTTTTTCCCTTTATTGAACCAGCTCGGCCTAGACTGGCTTGTCCCGCAGTGACATGTATATTGAATACAAATCAGACAGCATAGCTTTAAATCTGTGTTGCAGCTCTCATTTCCAATTCGAGAACTGTACTATAATCATAAGCTTCTGGTGGATGAAAGGAAATCAGCTCTCTGAATATTAGCTAATGCCACATTTGCAAGTCCTGAAGAGATCTGTGCTGTTTAAAAAAAAAAAAAAAGAAAAAAAAATAGATCATTTCTCGTGAACCTATATATATGAATCGCTTTGTACTGCTCGACTGATAGAAGCGATGCCTGTGCTGGGATTAAACCCTTTTCATCATAAAACCTCATCTGGTTCGGAGTCCAAGTCCATCAAACCTTTTCCCTTTAAAGTCCCGCCTTTGATTCTACATCAATTTATTCAAACCGCAGCTGGGTGGCTGAAAACGAAAGGACAGCATCATTTAAACCAACCATGTTCCTAACTTGAAAGAAGGGCTATAATTAAAAAAATGGGCATAAAAGAATGGAAATGGGATAATATTTTTTAATGGTAGTTCAAAGGCCGACAGATGTCAGAGCCTTTGAAGATGTCAGTACACTGAGCAAGAAGTTGCCATTAAATAGTTTGCCTGAGAGGTGAAGCAGCTTTTTAATGACTGAAAAAGCCCTTGCAGACACATCCTTGTGTTTTTAATTTGTCAGAGTTTCTGCAGTATTTTCTGATTAATGACACATGATTAGAACTGCATAGCATACATATTTTTATACTTTGTTAAATGAATACTTTATTCCACATTCCTTCAGTGCCAGATAAGAACAGGAAAGCTTTACTATGGAGTCCAAAACTATTCAGATTGCTCAAATATTTATGGTAATTTGAGGGGATTGGCCAGATACAGAGCTACTATGTGTTGCTACCTTTTGTTCTTTAATGGTGCTATTACTACTACCATCACAATGTGCATGCATTAAGCGAGCATGTGACCCAGTAATGTATTGTACCCTTCTTGTGCCCTAAACAATCAGAGCTTTCATAATTCACTGATGAACAAAGTCATCAAATCAAAATAACATTTGGGAAAAAAAATCCTCAGCTGATCCTGAACAATACAAACAATGGCTGCCAAGGTATTGTACATGGAAAATAACTTTTCACAGACAAAAAAACATTGCTAGGAAACAAAAAAAACAGCAGTATTTATAAATGCAGATAAAGTCCCCATCTTGGGCTGAGAAGATGCTCCTGCAATATCCTTCATGTCTCTGTTAACATATGCAAATTGTTTCTATTTTCACCACAAATGGAAAATGCAGTAGCCTAAATCCCAGGGACTATTTCTTTTGCTCCCAGGAGTAAGCTCTCAGATCACTACAACAGTCTTTTGTAAAAGTGTTTGCCAAGCTGAGCAGGCAGAGCATGGGGAAGCACCCCAGCCCTGGGGAGGGACAGGAAAAGCCAGTCCTGCATGCACTATGTTATATCACACCTTACAGAAACCATTCATATAAGAACACAGTCATTGCAAGGGAATTTGATTAATGTACATTTTGCTCTTCCAACCTACATTCAGCTTGTTACCTGGATCATAAACAGAAATATGATGAGCACAGATAAAAATGTACAGAGAGACTGGAGGTAGCTTAGCAGAGCTTTCTGAAATCAGTTGCTGGTTCCCCTAGAACATTCACATGATTTCCTAAGTATGAATATTTGGCTTCTTGCAATCCATATTCATCAGGAACCTCTTTGTAATAACCATGCTGCCTACCACCACCATCATGAACCTCCTCAAGGGGAAGAAGATAACTGTCAGATACTTGCTGCCACTCTGAAATCGTTTGCATCTACAACTGGAGGTGAAGGAAGCTGTTAGCAACAGATGTGCTGCTGTGTGTTCAAAACACACAGTATAGTTATCCAACTGCAAAAGCAAGCACTGGAAATCTTGAAAAGGAGGTGTCTATAGCTGCAGTGAGAGTAAATGCAATTCTGAGATGGAATTTTCCCAAAGGTATTTCTTGAACAAAAACAGTGCTGCTAGGAAAAAAAAAATACAACGATGTTAGGATTCCACTAAAAAGAACATGTAGAAATGGGCTACTTTTGGCAAAAACAACTGTAAATCCAATTTACAACTAACCAGCAGCCTTCCTTCTCAGGTTATTCTGAAGTTCCCTTCAAAAACAGTTTGTTTAAAAAGCAAAACAAAACCTAAACTACCATACATCACTAGAATACCTGACTTCATCTTGAATCACATAATCCTCAATCTATCAATGTTAAACACTTTTGCTGCTTTTCTTAGAAAACAAATGATATACACAAGCTGCTGGGAAGCTGCTCAGCAGGATGGGGTGGAAGTGGCCACAGGGAACACCTGCTTCAGCCAGAGTGTCAACTACAGAAGTGAGATGAAGACCTTGCTGTGTCTGCCAGCCACATCTCAGGAGCTTGGCAGATCCTAGGTGACGTGATAGGGTGCGCTCAGTAGGGGTGTTGCAACAGCAAAACACTCTGCATGCAGTCAACCAAGGGAAATGAGCTCTAGCCACCTACTGCTCTCCAAATACCATTTGCTGTTGTCATGGTGCAGATACGTGGTATTTTCTGTTCAATTGTTATTTAGCACTGTAATATAAACAAGAAAATAAAACTACAAGCTTTAAATAGTTATAAATTTAGTGGAAATAAAACTTCAGAGAACAGAGAAAAAACATCTCTGTAAAGCTGTGGGACTTTGTACTGAATGTCTAATTAATTTTACAAACTGAAGGAACATTACCCACAACAGATGTATCAGACTTACAAATAAACATTACAAGATTCTTCTGAAAGGTGAGCTCTCAGACACCTCACTACATAATGGTTTGCTACAGGAGTCCCTGTAAACATGCAAAGCCGAGCCATTCGGATTCTATCCATTAGAGGGCAATAACTCATACGCACACAAACTCGTACATGTGTACACACAAACACACACTCTCTCACACACCTTCTACCGACTTCAGCAGGAAAAATAGTAGTTTGCTTCTAATATTACCAATGGTACATTGACAGCTTGGATTCTGATCATTCTCTCCCCCTCTACTCTCCAACAACAGCATCCAACAGATAAAAAGTTACAATAACAAATTATTCCTCAAACTTGTTTTCCTACAAGGAAATCAGTACCATACATAGCTTTGAAAGGCTTGCAGATAGCTATTATTAAATTTAGTTAGAATAGATAGAACAACTGGCATTTATGTATGCATGTAAATCATCATGAGGGTACCAAAACTTCAAACAGACAAAAAAATGTTCTTCATGTGCTCATCTCCCACCTACAGTCACTTCTCCTTTTCTATTCAATCACCTCAGAAAGCTTCAATAACAGCAGCAACTGCAGACATGACAAGTACCCAACATATTGTAGATGTCTCAATGGTACAGGCAAATCTTGGAAATGTCATTAGCAGAGCCACTTGAGGGAAGCAGCTCACGTGCTCTGTCTTCTGCTTTCTTGCTCCAGCCATGTCAACCTACCAATAAACCAATTGCTTACCATGGGTTATAGAATCATAGCTCCTCAACCTTCCACATGCTGTACCCACTTCTAATACCCTATAAGCACACTTATGTTACGAGTTTACCGAGACAGTAATTCTCTGTTGTTATACATCTTCACTAACACAACGATTCAGACTCCTGAGGGGATTCCAGCAATACAAATAATTGCCATCAAGTTCTAAACTACTGCTTGTTACAGAATTGCTGGTGGTTAGTGTGACACAGAGGTAGCTGAGCTGTATCAGTCACATAATGTCCTATGAGCACCCAGACTGCATTGATTTGTGTTTGTTTGTTTAAAATCATTATATTACTTTGTAATGGTCAATCTGTATTTCATTAGAAACAGTAATTCAGGTAATGATTTTAACTGTTACTTTTTTTCATCAACTATTGAATAAATATTGTTTATCATGTTACAGGTTTAACATAATTCAACTTCCTAAGGTCCAAGATGAAGATGCAGAACACCACATTGGTTGAGTGCACAACCCTAGAAAGCACACGTGTGCCCTCAACAGGGGCAGGCACCTCAAACTCAGAAATCCCTGATAATAACAAATGCAGCAGGAGAATATGCAGCTACTGTCAAATAGTCCAGCACCCTCTGTGTTTGCAGTATCACTTTCCTCACTAGTTCTCTTTTCTAAATCATTTTACAGATGCCAATACAGCAGAAAGCACAGACTACAAAAGAACTCAAGGTGTCAGAGACAACTTTAGAAGAATTGTATCACCTCTGCAAAAGATGAAGTTCACTCTTTGTGGGATTTTCAGATGTTTCAAGTAAAAACACTGTGTCAGGTTTCCTTTCTCTTTTTTTTTTTCCACCCCAAACTACATCAGTGTTGTTTTTATGAACTCCAAACAGCAACTTTAAACTTGAAAATGGAATATTCACAACCAGGACAATATTTTATGGGTCAAAAGTGAAGCTTTCTTACTTGCAGTGTTTCAGAAGGACTTGAATGCATATGAATATAAATTACTATGAGATGTGTAATTGCAGTTTGCAATATATTGCTCTCTCCATGAAACAGAAATTATACAGCATCCTTGACATCGATTTCTGTCACTTTGTCATGATAAACACTCAGGTATTAAGTACCTTCCACATCATGCACCCAGGCATGATTCCAATTAGTGCTGAATAGAAGACAAAATGTCAGCCTAATAAGCTTCAATTTGCAAAGTCTTTGAACATTCAGTGATATCATCACTTTGCCAATCATTTCTTGTACTTCGCCTTCTCTTTTTCCACATCACCTTCCCTGTCAAAAGAAAGCCTTTCAAACCTACAGAAATGGAAGACATGAACAACGTCAGTCATTGGTCTGATTGAGCTGAGAGATCCAGAAGTGGCTCCTCAGTATATCAACAGAGAACTACAATGTGCACAATATTATCTCAAAGCTAATTTGCTGCCAACATGTGGAGTAACTGGGGGGAAAAAAGTCTACTTTAAAGTCATACTGTGAAATATCAACACTAAAGACCTTACATCATTCCCAGAGTCTGTGTCACTCTTTCAAAAAGAAGAAACAGTATTTGTTACAGTAAGGTGACAATCATTTCCTCAAAGGTGACTGGGCCAAAGAACAGCTCTGCTGTCTGACTTCACATTGAAAATAGTCACTGTATTTTAAAGCAATGTATTTTCTAACTTGTTTTCCCATAAATAAATAATGTGTCTAAGAAGGAAAAAAAAGACAAATTGCTAAAAAGACATAAACAGTTCTATAAGCCTGAACATACAAGACTAGCAGATGCCCAAAGCCTATGGCTGAGAACACATGTGGCTTTCTCTAGCTGGAATTTCGCCAAATGCAGAACTGAAAACCCCTGCTCTTATCTGGATGTGAGAGAAAAAGAGACACACAGAATGCTAGAAAAGCCAAGGAGATAATGGATCACGATGGGGTACATGGAGCAACACTCCATGGGTCCTCCAAGGCTCTGCCAGTGCAGCTGGACCTGCCCAAGGACCAAACACAGAGTCCTATTTCTGAAAAGGAGAGCCAGAAAACAGTCTCTTCTGAGGTGACTTTTCCCCCCTACACCTCCATAGCTCCTGTCTCTTCCTCTGGCAAAACAGAGAAATCTTCCATTTTTCTTCCTGACTAAAGCAATACAGAGAGCAGTAAGCAGATCAGTGGCAGGGCACCCAGGACAGTGCAGCATGCCGTAAGCATCTCAGCTGCAATTTGTTACTGGTTTTCCACTTGAAGGTTTCTCTAGAACACTTTAATGTGGGAGCGTGTGGAGCTTTATGGATGGTCTCATATTTCTCAACTGACATATCTTCAGCCAAAGTATGTCAACTACAGGAGAGGGCAAGACTTTTCACTGGCTTAGTGATTTCTTCTTCCCCCATCATAAACCACATAAAAGAAAAATACAAATAATCAGCTCTCCAAAATTACTATTTATTACCTCATCATGAAACCGTCTACTGGACCCTGCAGTGGTATTGAGTAATATCATTACTTAAACCATAAAGAGGTTGTATTTATTACTCAAAATTGAGAAAATTAGCATCCATATGGACCTTATTGTTCTAAGACCAGTAAAGCTGCCAAAACAAGTGGTGTTAACATTCCAAACTACAGATTGTCATAATTTCTCATCTAGTGTTTCATTCTTTCATTTGGTATTTATAATACCTTTGAATTGAGGAACTGAATGGACCATAAAATCTCCCCTAGCAGATAAATCATTTAACAGCTAGACTACTGTTTGAAACTTGATTTATGGTGGCAGTGAGTGAATGGAATTAACAAGTGCTGATGGATGGAAGAGAGATTGGTTTTGGATAATCTTTCACTAGAAAAAAGAATATGAGAAAACATGCAACCAGCTACAAGTGGCATTTCTCAAAGTTCAAATGGGGCTGATACAGCTTAACATCACCCTTGACCTGGATGAGAGGACACAATGAACCCTGTGCAACACAGTGGCCGGCATCTCTCGGGAGGAAGTAGTCAGTATGTTAAAGAGCAGAGTTGCTTTTCACAGGGACTTCAGACTCTGCAAGCTGGAGGAATGGGCTACTAGGACTTTCAGCAAGTTCACTAAAATAGGTTTATCCATTCTGGAGAACAGAAGACTAAAGAGAAATCTATTTGCTGTCTTCAACTGAGGGTAAGGAGTTGTAGAGAAGGCAGAGGCAGACAAAAGAACAACAAGCTACAGATGTATATTGTAAGAACAGATACTCCAAATAGATATAAAGGGAAAGAAATTTCACAATGGATTAGTAAAGCACTGGAGCAGGTTGCTCAGGGAGGTTGTGAAATCTCCATCACTGCAGATTTTCAAAACTCAGCTGGACTTGACCTTGAGCAACATGATGTAATTTTGAAGTCAGACTTGCTTTGAGCAGGAGGTTGGACACGATGACCTCCAGAGGTCCTTCCAATCCAAATGATTCTGTGATGATGGAAAAAAACCCCTTCAGTATGAATCGTGATCTCCCATTAGAGGATGTTCCTTCAGCCATTCAGTGGAATGTCTGAAGTAGGTAGCACTACTGTTTTCCAAATTGCTGTACTCATTCTATGGACTAAGTCAATTTCCTTCTATATAAAAACTCCTTCAAGCAATAGTAACACTAAGCCCCAATTTTTAAAAGACAAAAAAAAGGCAATAATGAATGTTCTGAGTAAGCATGCTCTTCTCTGTGCAGCAGACATTTACCAAGCAAATTTAGTTCTCACATTTGGAACAATTTAGTATAATAAAAATGCAAACAAAAGAAAAGATTCAGACTCTTACATTTTGTAGTAATATTAATAAGTAACTTCAGAGTCTGGCTTTGCCATACACTGACCTTCACGTTTCTTTTATTTCTAAATGCTTTATTTATTTCTAAATCAAGAGCTTATACTGTAAGTTGAGCAGTTCTGCAGAACAACACAGTATTTTTGCCTCTCTGCTTAGAAACTGTCACATCTCGAATGCTGCATGCTACCACCTGTTTTGTGTTTACTAATGTATGCTTTATTTAACTTTCATTTTGAAAACTATTTCACACCATGCATAGCTCATTGTCTGTTAGTGTTAATCATTCATCATAATCATCACACCCAGTCCCCATATGCAATGCCACACCTAGTGTATGTGTTACAAACTCCCATAAAGATCCTTTACCCTGCTGATGAGCAAGACTGAACTACTTTTTATTTCTCATAAAATTATTCTATATTTATCAACATCTATGCAGGAAATAACCTCTTCCTAAACAAGGAGTACTGGCATGAAATAAAATTACTGCTACATGATATAAACCCTTTTTCTACTCAGGGGAAATATCCCAAACCTTTTCAGCTGCCAATATTTTATTTTAATACAAAAAAATAACATAAGATGCTGATTATAATCCAGTAATAACTAGCATATATGTTCAATTTCATATTATATAAACAGAAAGTCCATTTTGTTGAACAGAACTCCATCTCAGAATCAGCATTCACACTATGTGATGAGCTAGTTTCTATAGCAACTGCTTTCTCTTTTACATACACTATAGACAGCACAAAATGTCAGTTCTTTCCTAAGCTAATTTAACATTTTTAATGGGCAAACGATAATTTATGCACCACTAGGTACAGCTTCCAAAAATGTCGTTAGTAAAAATTTCAAATGCTGAATAACTTGAAGTATAAAAGGACACAGTAGCAAGTAATGTCACATCTCCTGCACTGAATTTGTCCTCATCCAATTTCAGTCATATTGTAAAAAGTGAGAGCCAAGGAAATATGTGGAAGGGATGATCACCCACTACAGTAAGAGAACACTTTGATGGTTCCATTAAGCGAGGAAGCAGCAGATGTTTATAGCTTGTTGAGCCTTTTGAAAGGCATCTCAAACAGAAGCAGCAGCTCAGAAGCAGGGACCAGAAGCAAAGTCCTTGATGCAAAATGAATGTCGCAAAGTGGTTTCATCTGAGCAGGGAAGAAGGAAGGTGCACATGAAGCACAGGAACCCTAAGCATGAACAGTGTGCTTCAGTTTCAGAGCAAAGACTAATATTTTACTTGAATCTCAAAGATTATGAACTTTGCTGCAGCCCAAATTCTTCCCACAGCTCATCTGCACTTACTCAAGTTCAGCTGAAGCTAGCTGTGCTGACATCAGAGCCCAACAATCAGTATTTCAACATGAAACTGGTGTATTTGGGCTTTTCACTTGAACTCTCAACTTCACAGCTATGCTATTAGTTCAGAGCCCAGTTTGAACATTTCTACAGAACCCATCATCAGGTCCTTGATTTTAGTAGATATACCCCATCTATCCCAACCCTGACTCAGCAGACTATGAGTAACCACCAAGGGAAAGCAAGTACTCAAGTGCTGCAACAAATATTTGATACTTTACATCAACAGTCATGTCCTGGGTCGGCTGGCGGTAAATTAAACATACTGCAATATAGCCAGAAGCTTTTGTTTAGAAAAGGCTAAAAGGGAATGTCTGTCTCTCAGCCCAACAGCTACTCTTCAAGTAAAATATAACAAACAAATATTTAGATTGCAAATCCATGATTTAGATTGTCTGCAGAGAAAGGCTGCACAGCAAACAATACGTTTCTTCTCATGCCAAAACATCTTCTATTAAGAAAAGAAAAAGTCAAAGAAGAAATGAGTCATAGAATTTATTTGCTCAACATTGTATACAGAAGTGACTTCAGCAGCATCATCAACATCTGAAGGTTTCACAGGCTGCATCTATCTGCACTATCCAGACAGAATCAAGCAAACTGTTTCCACTGATACTAGAAGAATAACCCTGTGGAAACTGGTGTTTGGAGATATTAGAACAATTACATGAAGCAGAAGAGCTGATCAGTGATTTATCTGTATGGTAACAATAGGTTCTTTCAGATCAAAGTCTAAGAAAGTCTCCTATTGTGAAACAAATGCTCCTGCATAAAGTTATTGCTACAGTAATATTTATACATAGACAGAAACTGCATGTATTGGGGTATTTATTGTTAAACAAGTTTATAATGGTTTGTTATATTCTCTTGTCAATAGATGATAAAGCCATCTAGACAAAAACGTATTGGCACAGCACTACCTCAGAGTGACTACACATATGAAGGAAAGATAAATCTCTTGTGTTCCCCCAATTTGTTGACACAGTAATTATCTATACAGAACCATAAACGTATCCCAAGGACTTGCAGGAACAAAAATAATGATCATTGTTGGAATGAAAATAGCGATCATTACCGGGTTGGGGTTTTTTTTTTATTGTTATCCCAACATGCTCAAACAGCTCAGAATCAATTCAGGCAAAATCAGGTGCAAAGCAGCAGTTGCAGAAAGATTGCTGTTTGCAAGCATAAAGATGCAAATTTTCAAAGAGGAGAAGCCATAAAAGAAGTGAAAATATGTCATGTACACTGAGCACCAAGGAAGGAGCCGCTGATTTCTGAGAAGGTAAAACAAATTGGGATAGTAAAAGCCAAAGGAATTATAGAAAGTGCAAAAAAATGAGAGGAAAAAGGAAACGGAGACTGCCATGGGAAAATACCTTATTAACTCTTCTCATCACCTCCAGCCTGCTCTTTTTACCTAGCAACCACTGTTCTCGATGTCAGTGTTCAAATGACTTTAGAACCACTCAAGGCTTTCCTTTCCCAAAGAGTAACGGCTTATCAAGAGCCCTGAGACACTCCTAAACACCAGTGATGATCTATTACAGCAGCTTCATTTGTGAGCACATAAACATTATGTGTTAACATTAAATGTTGTGACATCAGTGCCAAATACTGGCAAAATGTGCCTCAGCGTTTGAGCTACCCCTGACCCAATTACCTATGGATGAAAGCAGTGGACTTGCCAATTATCTCATAACAAAATCTGGAAAGAGTATTCAGTTTCCTCAAGAAAACTTTTCTCCTCTCACTTTAGTGCAAAGCAAAGTATTTGAAGTTACAGGGGTACATTTTTCTTCTTCTTGGCTGAAGGTCAATGGTCAAAGAACAAGCACTCAAATGATCCAACTCTACAGCAACTGGAACATGAAAATCTTTGAGCTGGTTGAGGGCACGTGTCAGATGCTGGGGAGAGAGTGACATTCACAGGATAAAAGGAAAGGATAAGGGTGCAACTGGCACAAGAGCCCATCGGACATCAGCTATTAAAATTTCCTAACCTTGTTATCTTCCCTCGCAGCAGCAAACTGGATGTATTTTTCTCTATAATCAGAAGGCTTGCTTCAGAAAAGTGTCAATTGAGTAGCAAGGCTGTTTTTATTAAAACAAAAGGAAGATCTCCATCATCCAAGGAGTTCTCTAGTTTGTGATCTAATTATTTAAAAGATAATTTAGAAGTGAGGAGTGAACGACCAACCCAACTGTCGCCTAACAATGCCCCCAAAGAAAATCCTGGTTATATATTAAAAAAATATCTAAATTAAATGAAATAGTGATTCAAAACTACTCTTCAAAAAATGAAATCCTGCATTAGTAGCTACTATTTAAATAATAGCAATACTATGGCAGTTCATAGAAAACATATAGGGTTCAAAAGACTACAAGAACACAGCATGGTATAAAAGCCTTTGTACTGCTTTGACTTTTATTGACCTACACGTCAATTTACTCCTCCCCAAGCATTATAACCCTAGGTGAAAAAATCAAAGCAAGCCTCCTAGACATGGATAAAACCAAGAGCTAAAGTGGAATACAATTGTTATCCAGAAATTCATCCGCAACATAAAAGGTGATCCATTTAAATCAAGTTCCTTTCCTGAATAGATATTAAACTTATATTTTTAAGAAGCACTAACGTTATTTAAGACTGAATTAAAATTCAGCAATGTACCAAAATGTTCGTTTTTACACTTTAGTTCTGACTAAAGCATTAATAAATGTATTCTCATCTGAATAAAATCCAACCATTTTGTATACTTTCATGGTAGCTAAAGACCAAGGTGTGAAACTAGAGGCCTTGGATATGCAATAAACAATAAAATAAATTAATCTTTTCAGTGTCCACAGCACCCAGTCACAGCTGTCTTCAGTAATAAAGTACAAAACATGTACTTTAAACATTCGCTATTCTTTTGATATGGAAAATTGAAGAGGACTAACAGTGAATACCTTTAATAATGGTGCTTTCACATCATTCACCAAACACTGCACAGATAGGTCCTTCAAATCAAGCTACTTTTATATAATTAACACTAATTCTTATTTAAATTTCGTTGAGATAGCCAGCGAACCTGCCTTTCATCTGGCAAAGCAAAATGGCCTCTTCTCCTGTTTCATCGCACCTTCGCTGTGATAGAAAGCAGCCCGGGAAAAAATGGCTGCTGTCAAACACGGCTCCAATTTAACAGGTTTTTCAACAGCTATGTCTACATAAGCTCATTAAATCACTGGGATATCTTCATTAAGAGACTGCCAATCGTTTCATCCAACCCATACGATTGTTTCTGTGCGACTTTGGCTATTAGTTATGTTAGATGTCCATAACATGCGTTTCAGCAAACAGACACAAAGATGTGAAAATGTCATTAAAGATATGTACCATAATTCTGCAACAAACATCAGCATTGTCTGTTGAGCTCACTGCAAAGGCAGAAGTGAATTCTCATACAAAGACCAGAGGAAGGAATGAAGAGCAATTTGCTTTTCAAAATGGAAAAAAATAGGGGTTCTGGAAAGCCGATGGATTCTCACCAGAATTTCAATAAACAACGGCTCTTCTAGTCAAAGGCAACTGCATTTTCTTCCCTGATTTACATGTCATTCTCATGGCAGCAATGTTCAAATGACTGTACAGGGATATTCAAAGCACAAACAAAAGCCCTGTAAAAAGGCCAAAGTTTCTGCTATTCACACTGTTACTATTTTCCAAATAGCTGTGATAATTTCCTGCTTTCTATCTGCAGTAGCATTATATATCTCACTGCAAACAGAAAGCACGACCAAAGTTTGGGCTCCAATCTTTGCCAGAAATGACCTACAACAGAATGAAACAGAGATATACTTACAAGACACTTCCCAGAACCTCTGAATTTGCTTAAGACAGTCCCTGTATCTTTGTGTCCAGTTACACAGAGCGATACAAAAATTGTACCAAATGCTGGCGTGTGGACAGAACAATTGTATAGGAATTTAAACCTGTTATTTAACCTGAGTGCTACAGCCCTGCCTTTGCACTCAAACACAACATCAGGAACGCAGGTGAGAGGATGACACAACTTTGAAAAGGAACTGGCAAATAGCTCTATAGTCAAGATACATCTATCTTGGGCCAAAGGAAAAAATGCAAAGAGAAAACCAATCCCTTTAACAAGTTGAGGCTCTGCTTACTCTTACAATGAAGTGGAGAATAAAGGGCAAGGTCTAATTTTTCAGAAGCCACCTGGATATCCTCTTCCCGAGTGGTCTCAAAACAGTCTCTCTCGTTTTCCTTGAAAAACCACAATGGTGGAAGTGGAGAAATGCAATATATCCCTCATCCTCCCCCAACAAGCCGTTTGCTTTCCAACAGACACGCTTCAGCCAGGTTTTGATAGAGTCTGAGTCACCCAAAGGTGAAAAAATATGAACAAAAAATGATAAAAGAAATATTGCAGTTCACTCAGCTATGTTCGAGTTGCCAGTAAAAGCCACAGTCCGCCAGTTTATAGGGAAGTAAAGTAAAATGCCTCCATGTCAGGGTCTTACATCTCATAGGGAAGGCGGTGGTGCGCGGAAAACATGTCGTTAACGATGCCTTACCAAAATGTCCACTTTTGGGGTAAAATAATCCATGCATGATAAGGAATTCTAACGCCAATTAGTATAGATTATTTCCTGAATACTCTTTTAACTACAAAACCACCCTAATTTTTAAAAATATTGCCATTGCAGGCCTTTTAAATATAGGCTCTTAGGAAAATACACCATGCTATCCTCACAAAATATATTGAAAAAGTGCAATAAGATGGTTTTTTGAACTGAAAACTCATAAAGATCATTTTCCATGCTGACAGCGTGCATTTCATCCAGAAGTTTGAAGAGTCAAATGCTACCCCAGCTGGGGGCTATTCTGCCAAATGGCTTCCAACAGTGACCACAGAGATGGAGGATGGGAGGGGTGCATGTGTGTGTAGGAAAATAAACGGGATGGTAAGCAACCCCAAAGCCACATCATCTTATCAAATATCCGACATACATAGCCAAACACACAAAGCACATCTAGAATACAAAACTAAAACAAAAAAGGAAAATGAAATAAAGCCATTTGTGAGTTACCTGCAGAGATTTAAAACAAACAAACAAAAAAGCATACGAATGAAGCAGATTTAATTCACATGGATTTGCCCAGGAAGGAGAAAAGGAGGGGTGAGTGTGAGGGCTTGGAAGGGGGGAGAAGAACAGATACCTTTTTTTTCTTAAACAAATCCATCATGAAAGAAAATGAGACAAGATTATAAATAGGCCGAGTTATAGCGCACCATGGGATTTTTAATCTGGCTACCTGTGGTTTTTGCAGTTAAAGCCCCTATTCAGCAGTGGGAAAGGAGGGGGGAAAGCGGGAAAAAAAAAGAGAAAAAGAAAAACGAAATCAGGTTTATGTGGCAGTTTCGCAAATGCTCCCACAGCGTGCATCACCAACAATGCTGCCAAACAGGAAACACTCACTATCAGCATTTGCTAATAAGCGTACGCCTTTCAAACGCTATTGATCATTACCTGGCCATCTCGTTTCCTGCATTCTTGAGTTTGACTCTCGTGCTCTGCCATGGCAGCGCGAAGCTGTTTCTCCCGTTTTTCCATTTCCCGTCCATGGTCTCGGACCAGACAGTCCTTCTCTGCGTTGTGCTGCTGGAATAGGTGCGTCTTCTCCTGTTCATGCTCCAGCTTCAGCTCCACTATCTGATTGGACAGTGAGGAGTACAGTTCATCAATAGAACATCCTTGTCGTCATGACAACTCGTCTACAGCTTAATTTCCCCCTTAATTTCATCAAGTTGGCAATTTTATTTTTACGTCACTATTACCTCACCTTTTCAAAAGCCACCGTTAGCGTGACAGAATTCCTCCAGGCAATTCCAACAATGGACACAACCCAGCAAATCCAGCGCATCCTTTACCCATTTGTTGGGACAAATGTCGGAGCATACAACACAAAGGAAAAAAAAAAAAACAACAAGAAGGCATTTGTCGCATTCTGTGTCCGGTCCCCCCCGGACCCTGCTGCTGCTCATCAGCAGGGCTGAGGATCCTAAATGGTTAATAGGCAGCCAGCTCTCCCCTTCGCTTAAATATACACACGCAACCCCCCCACCCCGGCAATTCAATCTTTGTAAAGATTTCTTTATGATTTCCAAAGCGAAAGCTCGTCCTTCAATATTCCTCACCGCTGGTGTATATACAGTTGGTTTTGGGGAGTTTTCTTTTCCTTTTTTTTTTTTTTTTTTGTTAAATAAGAAAAAAAAGAGAGAAAATTATAAAAAACAAAGCCCTATTATCCCGTTGTCAGCTACGCTATCCCAACATAAACAGATGTATGTGTTCCAGAAGGGCACCTGCTGTGCCGCAAGCTTGCACCACGATTTCATAAGAAGCCCTCTATTCTCAAGATCCTTTCCCAGTCCCCACCACACTGGATGCTGTGACCTTGGCCAGTCTTAGCCTCTCCCCGCTAGACTGAATGGCAGCCCGAGACCAAGGGCCTGGTTGCCGCAGCTTTGATACTAATCCTCCCCGCCTGCGCACAATGGCACCCTACCTGGCCTGCACACTGGAGCAGCCCGCCTGCCTTTGAAGCAGGTGATGAATAGGGACGGCAGGAAGCCGCTTCCCCACTGAACTCCGGGCCACACAGCTGCTAAGAACAGTCACTTGGATTTTTCTTCAGTTTTGGTGGATTTCGGAGAGGGGAGGCAGGGGGGAAGAAGAAGAAGAAGAAGAAGAAATAATAATGGGAAAAAAAAATGCTCTTATCATGAATATGGTGGGGTATTTTCAGCGTGAGAAGGAAGGGGAAAAAAAAGGCAACGGGAGGAGCCAGCTGTGTGTGCGCCGAGAGCGCCCCGGCACCTTATCTTAAAGCTGTAGCATTCAATTCTGGAGGAATATGAGCTGTTTGCGTGGCTTTTGGGCTTAAATTTGAAACAAAGTTGTTTTTCCTTTTTTAAAAAAGTGGATTTTCTTCAGCTACAGAGCAGTCTCTTCTGGGTTTAAAAGGAAAATATGACATCCCTGCTAGGACCAGGAGCATCCTTCTGAAAACGGAGCAAGTAGAGCAGATGCAATATTCCATGGTTTAACATATCTACATTATTTAATAACACTAAAGAGTTCATCAACAGATGCCTGAAGTCTCTGAAGGAGTTAACCCCCCAGAAGGCATACATTATGTGCACCGGGTCTGGGATCCTTATACAAAGTTCTTTAAGTCAGGTTTTTGCCCAAGGTTTGTGTATAAAACTGGTTTCTTTTCAAGATGCTAGTAGCATCAGTGTCCCTGAATGGAAGAATTCTTCCTCCCTAAAATAACTGTCAAGATTTTGCCTCAGTTACAGGCAAAAATGTTCATCAGTTTCTCATAAATCAGACCTGATTAAAAGAAATTGAGTCAACAAGAGCAGTCTTCTTATTCAAACATTTTGTTAATTACCAGATTTTCAGCTGGCTGTGTCATGGAAGTGCTGGGTTGAATAGCTTGTTGCAGGGAACTTGAATTATTCAGGCTTTCACTTTTTTAACTGAAGACAAATGGCAGCAGGCAGGGAACACGTGTCCAGAAGGGGCAAGGAACAGATCTTGCTGCTTCAACCAGCTACACAATACTCATGAACGTCACCAGTTTAGCCAACCAAAGTAATTACAATTTTATTTCGTAATATCTTCCCTTACAGCACTTATGTTATAGACAACAATGGCTTTGAATTTAAGAGGTGGAAAGAGGTAAAAGGGATCAGTCTTTCTGCATGCTGGAGGGCCGTCCATACAGTCTGCTATACGGGAAGAGAAAGGCTGGTAGTGTGAAGGGAAAGATTTTATCAAAGGCAAATTTGTTGAAGCAAAAAACCCTCACAACTTAATGCAAAATATTCCACATAATTGCTTTGTTTTGTTTTTTAGAGATTTCTAGCAGGAAGCAGGAGTGGAGAGAGGAGAGAAAGGATGGGGACAAGAGCATTGTCTTTGCTCAAGTTCAAAGACCTAGAAAACTCATCTTCCCTAATGAATATTAACAAGTACTTCCCATTTGTAACCAACAAAACATGCTTTCCTGTACAAATAATGTGAAGTGACTGAGTAGCTGTTTGACCGCACTGGTGAACAATCACCAAACCTCCTGTTCTCCTCAGAACTGCTGCCAAGCACTACAGCTTTTCTTCCACTCCTCCCCCTCTTGTTCTTGTATTGTTGGTTTTTTTTTTTTTAAAGGGAAAACAAAATATCACCATGCTGGTTTTCAGCAACAACAGGACTTCTTCATCACAGGAAAACTATATTAATTCTTCATAAATCAGTATGGATTCCGTCTCTTCTTTGAGGTGGAGAGTGCCTTTATGAATGATATAACAAAACCATCTCCTTTAAAAATTGCATCACGTTGAGATCTTTCCACATCTACTCCCAGATGCACTTCCTCAGATTACATTAAAATGCCCACTCAAATCTAGACACTGCACAGTGTCTAGAAAACAGTTGTAGGTGCTAGACATTTCAGATAGATGAGCAACACAATATTCACAATGAGAATTAGGGGCAACACTGAAAAGATACATTAATTAAATAATAGAGTGTGCCCTATTACCATAATCAGATCATATTCATTGTGGCTTAGATGTTTCCTCATTTTGTCCTCTCCAAGATGAGATTTTCTTATTCTCTTCTCTGCACATCTGTTCCTATCTCCAGCCATAGCCTGGACACTAAAACAAGCAGGTTGGGCTGACCTCGTTGCTGTTCTTACCGTGAAATTCCTGGTATTAATAAGGAACACAAGGATTTTAATACTGTGAATTCCTCTTACATTAATTCTTCATATTTTGATTCTTCCCACATCAGTATAAGGCAACAGACAACCTCTGATTTACTAAGCCATCTCCAGAATTCCATCCTTCATTTTTAAATCTCTGCTTCGAATTGAAATGTAACAGAATTTACTTGTTCTTGCAGAAAAAAAGAAGGGATGAGAGAAGACTAAATTCTTAAGAAAAAGCTGAAGAAGATTAATCCCAGAACTGTGACTTTCTTTTGCTATTCACTAGTGTAAATGAACACACACACAGCCAAGCAAATCTGGCCACGTGGTTCATGCCCACTCTACGCAGGACACTGACAGTTACAGCCAGTAATGAATGATGGCCTTCCAACACAGACAGATGAAGTGCACCCAAATGGGGAGGTGCTGTAGAACAACCTGCTGAAACAAGAGACAATCTAATAAAGAGCTGAAGTGAAATCATGCTGCTGTTAGTGTTGGTTCTGTTTGTACATCTGAAGAACAAAGATCTATAATAAATAGTTTGCTGATTGCAGGAGATACTTTCCGAAGCCAAATCCTTATAATATAATCAACATCAGCAAATATATTTTTAAAGTCCTTAATACAGACAAGACCTTCTACTATCCAGTTTTTGCTTTACATCACACACTAAGTTTAGGCTTTTCAATTTTAGAACAATTTTGACTTGTTCTCAAGAGCAAGTATGTCTTTGAAATTCTTTTTATAGTCCCCAACGGAGGGAAAGGAAATTAGTTAGCTCACTACCCCTTTGAAAAATGTAACTGCTACAATAAATACTGGACATCAAAGTACAAAAATTCATGTAAATTTATGTCCACAATTCCAGGAATACTGTAAATAACACCTATATAAGATACATTTTTGCATGGCAGGATGATTTTATTAGCACTATTTCAGCATGACTATGCTTCTGAGGGCTGGAGAAGCCACCAATAAGTCACACATGCCATGGCAAGGAACTGAACTAAACTCACTTGTACAGCATGCACACAAACACATCTATTTTTCAGCAATTCTATCTTATAAACATTTAAGTATGTTTGTAAATCAGGCGTCTTCACCATCAGTGCTCCGCTCAAAACCAGCCCCAGCCTCTGCCCAGCACAGCATCCAACACATGAGCTATTACCAAATAACAGCTCTGGTAAAGTCTAGCGTTTTCTGTCTCCTAAGCCTATAAATAAATGTGTGTGTATCATGAGGATATGGGGATTACCCATCTCCACAAATACACTGCTTCTAAAAGTAATCTGATATAACAAGCTGGAGGATCGAGTATTAATCGTGCTGGGCTCTGGCTGAGCATAACTTTGGGCAGGAAAGAAGAATCTTCACTGCAAGGCAAGGAAGCATACCAGAACTACTTTACAGCAGATAAATGGATTTTTAAAGTACACTCTTTTTTAAGATTTTGCTATAATTTGGAACATAAAGGACTCCCAAGATATAAGGGCTGTAATGAGCCGAGGGCAAATGGGACAGTGAGAAAAATGCATTAGTGCAGAACCACGTATTACCAATGAAGTAGCAAATACATATAGGATAATGTATATCCATAGAAAATGCATTTTGCTCTCCATTTCATTGCAGGCTGAAATAATTTAATTGGTATGACTGTGTTGCCTGTTATACTTTCCCTTATAATCAACCACTAATAACTGTCTTTCACCTGAAGAAAGAATACTTCTTTCATAATGTGAATTGAAAGCAATTCTCTAAAGAGACAAGCTGGTCTGTTAGCCAAACTGCAGTTTGATTTATCCTCCTGTTACAACAACAGACCTGAGTGGTCCCACTATGTATATAAAATCATACATCTGACCTGTGATTTTTGCTTGCAAAGGCCTGCCAGAATTTTATCTTTAAATCATGGGCAGCACAAACTTTAGCACTCTTCCTGTCTTCCAGATCCTCCTGCTGCCAGTAAACTTGGCTTTTTCACCAACATGTTGGAAATGAAGTTGCAGTCCTGTGATTAAACCACACTTGGTGTGTGATGAAGGTGAGGGAGTCCCACTCCCCTCCACAGCCCACCTGTGCCAGTAAAGCCAACACAGTCTGTCAACAGAATGATGTCTTTCAAACTAGTGTACCTTGAGTCACTGCAAATGCCTGTTCATAGCAGGCTCTGGTACAGAACTTACTGTATATCATCTTTGTTTAGGGATTCAGAGTTTATCCAAAGACCTTCTTTGAACTGAGAATCAACTTCACAGGCCTCCTCAGTCTGTCTTGCTATTTACTGCAGGCACCAATTTATGTTCCTGGAATCATGTCTCCTCTCTCACCTCCCTCCAAAGTTGATTCTGTTTACTATATAGGGAGCTCAGCCTTTTAACTCTGAAACACACACAAGTTAGATGCCTGAAGGAGACAGTGTAAATACGCATCTGTCTGGTTAACAATTCTGTAAACAACAATGGTACATTGAGAAGATTTCTACCCACTCCTTACTTGGAGGTTAAATTTGTATCCTTTTCCCATTTCAGAGTTTTAGCTATATCATACAGCAAAAAGTTGATGATGATTGAAGAAACAATTCTTTAGATATTCTGCACAAATTGCATTCATCTGTGTATTAGGATGGTTCAAAGGAAACATTTATGCATCCTAGATTAATTTATCAAATGAAATTTATGCAGCTTGTTGCTGATGACATGAAAAATGTAGAGCCTCTGCTAACGTGCTCATTTGGCCTCTATGCAAGAATAGACTCTATTTCAATTATCTTAGACTATAGACAAAGAAGAGAGGAACAAAGCTTTTTACAAAGAATGTGTCCTTATAACTAAACTAGAATACTAAAAATATATTCAGATATTCAAAAATCTAAATGGACTGTTTAAAGTACAGGTAAGGAATGCCCACACGTGTGGGTAATGGAGCAGTCAAAAAGCAGCTAGAAGAAACAGAAAAGGACGAATGAGGACAGAAGAAAAGCCAGGACATACATGTGGTGGCAGGAACTCTTCATTGAGAAAAAAACAAGCTAAATGTTAAGCTTCTGCTTAAGCCACTGCTCCAACTGAACCCTTCAGCAGGACTTGCCTCTTCAGTACTCCTCATCCATGGGACTAAATGAAACACCTCAGCCTAAATAACCCCAGGCTTCATTGCACAGGCTTTTCACAGCCATTCTCAAATTCTTTTCACAGACATTATTTACTTTCCCTGAAGAATTTCCTTGCAAAGTCCCATCCCCAAGTCACAGTAGTTTCTTGGTTCAATGCTCAATCCTCACTTTTTACTCTATTCCTTTCCTATACTCTTATTTCCCCCTCTCTCCCATGAGCCCTTACACCACTCTTTCACAAACAAACTGTTCTGGCTCCATTTCACAGAGAGGACATAGAAATTCTCAGTGAACATTTAACTGCTGAGCTCTTAAATATCTGAATTAAGCCATGTTTATTACCTAAATACACTTGAGTAGATCTTTAAGGGAAAAATAAAAACCACATCTACATCAAAAATACCCTTCACTCAGATAATAACTGAGCCAGGTCAAAAATATCCTATACCTCCAGCATTTCAAGGAATTCTCACTACAGTTTTAAGCAAAAGCAAAACGTCACCTCAGCCTTGATAATGCAAACACTGAAGCAATCTCTTGGGCACAAAGTTAAATGGTTAAAATTATCATGGGAGATGCCCAACCATTAAATGTTGATCATTTAACACTTCAGAATATTTTTAAGCAATTGAGCATGAGTTTGTGCTTGAGACTTTAACATTAAAATAGCACTGAATGTTTGGTTTCAAATATATACACTTAGGTATAACAACAATGGTTGTCATCTTTTACCTAAGATGACCTCACTCTTTAAATTCACCTCCCTAAAAAGTTATAAAATATATACAGAAAGATATAAAGAACATTCTTTCTCTCCTAATATTTTCCTCTGCTCCAGCATACTGCAAAAATAAGAACAACTTCCCAGCTCTACCTCAGACATTTGTCCTTCCTGCTGGCAGGTAAGATTACAGTAATGCTTCTTTCCACTTTTAACCAGCTGATTCTGCACTTCTTTACCTCTTTCTTTAACATAAAACACATACTGAAGCTCAACCACACCTCCAGACTTAAAAGCATAGACTATTTCTCTTATCTTTAACATCATTTAACATCATTGATTGTGTTAAATATCCAGTAAAACATTTCTGTTTCTTTCCTATTTGGCTAAATAGGACAAGACAACAACTCTGATTGATCCTTCGTGAGTTTTACAGAAGTCAGAACCCAACAATAAATGTCACAAGAAAGGATTTCCTGAGATATGGGGAGATTTTCAGCTATCACATAACAGCTTTCCATAGCAAAGTAGAAGCATGATTATTATTTTTAAATTAAGTAGTGTTACAGAAAAGATGAACCAAAACAAAAGGCTTATTTATACATTCCAGTTGACATCTCTCTGAAAGTATGCCCATAATCTAGCAAGTAACACCATCCTGCATGATAATAATTCATCAACTGTTTCATACTCTGTGTGTTCTCACAAGTAGGAAAATGAAACTTCATCCACTTTGGCTTTCTTACTAGTCTTGAACCTCTACTTCTTCACAGTCACTCAGTCATAGCACTTCAGCAACTATTTATAGCAAAAAATGGGTGTAACACTGATCATAGTGATCTCTATTTTTTTAAAAAAGACAGGCTAATGTCATTTAAACATTAAGATCTCTAAAAGTTCACTGAAAGTGTTCCACTCCTGACAATTTATGAAGATCTGCTTCAAATGAAGGTAAATATTTGACTGCTGCAAGACGTCTCTGCACAAAGACCTGTCACACCACAAGTGCTCTGCCATGGTACCACAGCTCTCAGAGAGACAGGCTCTCAGACAGTGCCCAACTGGCATGAATATGGGGGGGGAAAAAAGCAAACCCATTCATTTTTCTATCAAATGTTCTTGCCTAAAATCCCTTCTTGAAAAACTTGGGCACATGCTCTTTCAAACATTTGGACTTGCAGAAAATGATTTCAGCAGAAACACTTCCCAGGTATTCTGAGCTAAAGAGAGGATGGAATTAGAAAGCAGGGAGTGGGGGGAAAAAAGAAATGAAAAAAAAAAGGGAGGGGTGTAAAAAACCAAACAACCTTTTTTCCTGTGCTGACAGTGCCATAAAGCCCGACTAAAGATACTGCAACCATTTCAAAGGCAGGAAAGGCTGAGGCCTTCGCTGTGGTGTCCACTGGCTTTGAAGTGCCGAAAGCAGCTGCTCCCAGCAGATAGGAACTGTGGTGCTGCTGGAGTTATTTTTTTCTTCAAAATATACTTTCACATCTAACAGCTGCAAGTAGAACAAAGTTGAGCTAAAGTATATTTAAAGAAAAAAAAAAAGCCATCAGTTTCTGTCTAAGAGTGTTCTCAGTGGATACTTCAAAAGAAAGTGGCACTGAATCAGATGAAGCTGGGACCAGGAGTGACACGTGACAGCTCAAGCCAAATACAGCAAGATCCAAAATTTCTTCTTTGCTTTATTAATGGCATTAGAAAAATTAACAAAATATTAACTGTTATGTTTTTATACCTTTTGAAGGACAAATAAAAAAACCCCAACCTATATATCAGTTTATTTATTGATATAAAGATCAGGTAAATATCAATATATAATGCTTCAGTATATCTAACCTACAGGCAGAGCAATCTTTCAGCCCAACAATCAACACTCTGTGTTCACACCAGTTATCTCTTTGAAATTAATATTGAAGGACAGTCCTAGGAAGCACAAGCAAAGCAGAGATGTAAAACCACAGCTCTCAACTTCCTACACTTCCAAGACATTTCTCAGATTTATCCCATCAGTTTTTTGGGTTCTTCATTATCAACTTGATTAAATTCACAGGCAGCTGAATTGCCCAATATGCTGTCAGTGCTACCTCTGCCACTCACCATGCCAATCTATGCAAAATACATCTGAAGGTTGATTTTCTTTCCCTTTGTGTATAAGTCCCATTTCACAATTAAATTCAGACACTTGAAACAGAACATCTCAAAGCAATTACTACATCAGTCTCTCCCTATCCAAAAACAAAGAAAGGAAAAGAAAAAAAAGAGATGCAGTAAAACAAGCAGGTAAAGTCTGCTTTAAAAGTGGTTTAGAAGTTCAAAAGCATAAACAGAGACTAATATAGAGAAACAGAAATTGGAACTATGGAAAGGAAATTTTAGCAGTGGAAGAACTGAGCTCACGTTGGGTTCTGTGGCTGGGCTGAAGGAGCATTGTACTGCAGAAATGACAATACAATAAGAACATCATTTCCAATGATAACCCATGGCAATCTGCAGGAAGGGTCACATATTTTTCATGTTCACAAGCTTTCAAAGAACATTCCAAATGAAGTACAAAGAGAAGTAAACTTTCAGAAAGGGCATAAACAGGATTCCTCTGAAAATTCTTCTGAGCCTGTCACTGTTTTGCTTGTTTAGTGCTGAAACCTTTTCCTGTTTTCCTTTCAGTGATGTTTCATGCAGTCTAGCTGTTCTTTCTTACAGTAAGAAGTAGCTATCCTAAATAAGAGTGAAGCAGGGAACATCTCTTATTGGGAAATGCTTTTACTGGTTATTACCACAATATCAACATTATTACAGAATACTAATGTAAACAGATTTGCCAAAGAAGTTTTAATGAACATGTTCATTGCTTGGTTTAGGGTTTTTTTTTGATCCAGTCTCCAGAAGGTTTGACTATAATTGGCAAGATGACAGAAGAAAACAAATAAAAGTCAAACCATGACACTATTAGGCATTATCAATTGCCTTTAATGCATTAAATCAGCCAAACACTTGGCAGAAGATTGTATTTATTGTTTGGTAGCTCTTACCATGTATACTGAAAGAAAAAGTTGCCATTTGTAGGTAGGAACAGGAATGTTATCCTATCTGGTGAGCTGCAGATTTATATCTCTACAGATCATGCTCCTAAACCTAGGAAGAAAATCTTTGAATAAATGCTTACTTTGGACTTTAAAGATGCACTGCAAATTGGAAGAACTGCAAATAAAAAAGTGAACCAACCATCTCACTATAATGATGTGAACATAAGAGTCCATTAAAAATTGCACCTTAAAGCAGACACCCAACTAACCACAACGCTTCTCATCAACCTCCCTTCGGTGTGCCCTTTAACTCACATGTCTAACTTCCTCACCTTGAATGCAAGCATGAAACAAACCCTCCCAATATTAATGCAACCCAGACTATTCCTGAATCATAAATAATATCACACAGTTAAACAAAATGCCTGTGTAGATGTATCTCACTATAACACACGAAAGGTTCTCACTCTTTGTCAGGTGGCAACCCAATCAGTAATGCTGCCAATTCTGAGTGATGATAATGAAAACACTTAGATCTGAACCAACAAACTCTCCTCTGTTGAGATAGCCATGAAGAAAATACTCTATTGTTCCTCTCAAGCACAGGCAAAGGTCTCCCTCAATACCCACCAAAGTGATCTTGTTCTTTAATTAGTAGAAAATGCCCCTTCCAGATGGACCACAGAAGGTCTTGTACCACAAGGCAACTGCAGTACTTCAGCCAAGAAGATAAAGAGAAATGAAGTCACACTTCCCTGATAGAAATGTAAACATATATCCCTGCAAAAACACTGATAAGAGAGAACTCCAAGCTTATGGACTAACCATGTCATTGCTAGAAAGCAATCAATATTTTTTCTCTATCATTTACCAGGTGTTTCCAAACAGACAGCATTGAAGTTCCATGACAAAGTGACCAAGCTATGCCTGGGTTTGATGGGCTGATTTAGCTCCATGGCTCTCAAGCCCATTTCATGCAATAATTTGTCTCCTATTTCTGGGTTTTTTCCCATTATACTTCACAATGCAACTGAACTCAAATTTCTTGTCTCCACCCAAAAGCTTCCCGAGTGTTTCCCAACCCTGAAATTGTGTTACAATAAAGAAAATCACTATCAGCGGGCCAAAAAAAGCACTCATAGGATCACTCCCCATGTTAAAAATGCTAACAAGAATGAAACACTGTTTCTTTACAAGAAAAACACGTTAAATAATTTCATCTGGCCATTATGAAAATAGGTGTTGCCACCTGTAAGCCTGGGAAACGATTTGAAAGAGTCAAAGGTACAAAGATTTGCAAAGAGGAAATAAAAACATTTTCAATGTAGACTCTTCCCTCTCCATCCCCCATCACGTCAGCTCTGAACACTTATGAATTCTGTCTCTAAGTAAAGAAAAGCAACGCACAGTGAGAAAAGGATTAATCCTGCCACAGGAACAGGCCTAAATCTGCATGAAAGAAAGGATATCTCTCCTCCCCTTCACCCAAAGGAGCAAACCAACTGACCTGTTGCTCATATCTTTGTTTGAGCTCTTCCAATTGCCAGGAGAATTCTTTGGATTGCTTTTCTCGGAGCGATTTTGATCTGCTTAGATCTGCTTCAACCTTTTCCATCTACATGGTAAAAGAAAGGGAATATTTAATTTTTTTTTTCTAAAAAGGCATAGCTTGAAATTTTTTGATGTTTCTGCAGTTGTTTACAACCATTGAAGAGGTGAATATAAGTTGCTGAGGAGGATAATATCACTGTTTATATGTAGTGAAAATGAATATTCTGTCACAACAGGATTATTAGTTACTTGAGGATATAGTGATCATCTTTACCATGCCACTCCCTGTTTAGAAAGTATTGGCCCAGTTTTTCACTTAAGTGGTGAACATCCCATCAAAATTAAGTACTTTTTTTTTCTAGACATACTTTAGACTCATATATTTCACTTAAAAATGTACTGCCTGTGGAAATTCAAGGGAAATCACATGTGAGTGCATAAACTACCCATTTAAAGTAAGTTTACATTAAATCAGTGAAATAACTTGAAAGATAATCATTTGGCTGCAAGTAAAGTTCTCTGAAGATAGTCATCACCTATGAATAATGAGTCTCACAGATTCCAGCTCACAGAATCAAGGAAGCAATTTCATAACTCAATTAACAAAGGCTTTTGTATCAAAAGCGCAACTGTTAGCTGTACATCAGGCACGTATCCAGGGGAATATATATATACACAACACCCTGTACTATGGTGTAGTGTGTACTCATCAATTACTTTTAGGTCTATGTCCCAACACAAGCAGTGAATAAATTCTGTGCCTGAAAACGGGAGAAAAAGGGAGTAGCTGTCAGGAGGATGAGTGCTGCCTCACGTCCATCTGCCATTCCAAAAGAAGAAACGCCTGAATTCCTGCACCACAAGCTAAAATCCTGTTTGGCCTAAGGGAGTGCTCCATCTTCAACAGATGTCTTTGCCAATCGGCCTGGACGTCACTTCTAAGCCAGGGAAAGAGGAGAAACAGCAGTACTGAGAGTGGGAAAAGCATTTTGTTGGAAAATACTGCGGTAAGAGAGGAAGACATAGGATTAGGAATAGTTGGACAGACAGAAAGTGGAAAAATAGAATAGAAAGGAACAAGGTATCCTTCCAGTAGCTCTTGAAACTCACTGCTACTATCTGCTAATAAAAAAAAGGGATTGCAGTGAATATTTTATGAATAATTGTCTCCAAACTCACTCATTGCATGTTCATCGCCATATTTTACTCAATAAAAAAGGAAAAGAATAGATCTTGTTACCTTACTGAAGGATAATTTATTTACTTATTTGTAAGAGAATGTAAATGTTCTAAAAAGTGAAGTAGTAATATGCAAAGATGCTTTAAATCTACTGGCTTTTGTGCTTTACTCATTAAGCCACATTCATATATTCCCCACAAGTTCAATGAGGGCTCATGATCATTATTTGCCAAACTCAGGAAACACTAGATGTAAAGCACCCTGACATTATATATTGTTTCTCTTTTTGCTATGTACTGGTAGAAAAAATGCAGATCTCACAGTTAAAAAATCTACCATCAATAGGCAATTAGGTGACTCAATCACAAGCTTGACAAAATAGGAAGCAGATGGGAAAAAACCACAACAGGGCCAAACTAATGAATGAAATATTGATTAGAAGAACTGAAAATGCCAGCTCATCCTACTTATCTCCATAATTAACTTTACCACACACCAAAAAAATGGCTTGAGAAGCCCAATATCTTTAGTGCAGTTCGAAGTACAGTGTTGCTATAGCTACTACAGTTTGTTTTATAAGTAATAGATTCCACCTAACCACAGAAAAAATAGAATTTTCCAATATGTTACAAGCTAAAGGGTGACTTATCTAAAGGGTATGTGTGTGCAAGAGAATGAGAAAGGACAAAGCTATGAAGACAGCTTCAGTAGTGTTTCTTTGATGTATTTCCTTGAACCTTGATTCCTGTAGAACAGGACTGCTCAATCACACAATATGAATCACTATTCCTATACTTTAGCATGCAAGTAGGGACAGAATAAAGCTGTGGCTTATTCTTGGAGTACAGCAAAATTTGTTTTCAGAATATCCCAGAACACAGTAATAGCCTAAAAGAAATTTCCAGTCATTTTTAAATGACAATTGACTTGAAGCTTTCCAAATTCTTTTGCACATTTTTTTGTTTTCCATTGGTTTTGTTTGTTGGGGTTTAAGTGAATGAAACTATTAATTGCCTTTCTAGAATCACTACTTATTCCTTCTGGAGCAGAAGTTCGAGAAGAGGCACAGAAAACATCAGATTAAAATCGTAGGATTTGTCACATTGCCCCATGGGTCTAGTTTGCAGAACAAATCTTGCTTCTATAAGTTTGTTCTTGCTTTTTGTATTGTCAAATTCTATTATTTGTTGGCCTTACTTCTAAGTCTCACTTTTGTTGAGGATTTTCAGAAAAAAATACCATCACAAGAACAAAAAAAACCAGAGCTTATTGAACTAAAGGCCAACAACCTCAGAAATCTATTACAATATCAGATTGCAGAATCCTACTGTCAACAGCAAGGTTTAGTTATGGTAGATGAGGTTACAAAAATTAGTAGATGGTCAAGCAGAATTACAAGCTTAAAATACGTAGAAAGATTTTGACCGCATGAGGATGTTCAGGAAATGCTCCCTCTCTCTCCTTTTTGATCACCTGCCATGTGTTCCTTTTTTTCACTCATTGTGTTGCATTTATAAAATCCCAGGGACAAGGGGTTAACTATTGTTTGTGACATAAAGATTTGAAGACATTAAAATCTTTTAACATGAATTCCTGCTACTAATTTAGAGGGAAAGAAAAATGGATCTCTGCAGCCACAATGGCTCTGCCCCTGTTAAGGCTCACACTGATTATAAGACCTCATTAATGGAAGACAGAGTCGTTCCGAAAAGAGTAGGAAGAGACACACATTTAAGTGGAAAATTACAAACGTTGTTCCATAGGGGTGTATAAACTAACACTTTATACTCTCAGTCCTGAAAAATCCCTAATCAGTATCATAACTGCAGATATCTTTATAACAATGACAATTCAGGCTTTGTTAGAAAGATGAAACAACCGCTAACATCCCTTTTCGACTTGCTAGCAAAGACACTACATTGTGAGAGATTTTGATGTAGCACTCTCAAGTGAAGCATGTTTCTGGCATTATAAGATCAGAATATGCTATCCTACTGAGACAGAGTTTCAGAAAGGCTGGCATTGTGACCTCCTCACCTGCTGTTTCATTTCAGCATAGACTTTTTCCGAGTTCAGCTCCACCTGCCGCTTAAACTCCTCCAGGGCAGCATCTGCCTGCTGGGCCTGCAGCCTCTGTACCTCTGTCACCCGACTCAGCTGCTCCTCCTTCTCCCTAGAAAGACACAGAAAATTTTCAGAGTTCAAGTATCAAATAAAAGAACAAGTGTGCTAGTGTAAAAGAGAGGCCTTTAACCCTATCAGTTTAAAATAGTATTCAGATTTCAATTTCCTGTCCCAGCTTCTGCCAAACTTCCCTTTGCAATACTTTGAAGAAGGGAGTAGAAGGCTAGAGTCAGTTTTGCTTTCTCTTATTGAATTTTGCACACCTAAACACAGTGTTCCTAGCTTATGAAAATACCTCCATCTTCAAAGTCTGTGATGACTTGAATGCTTTACTGCTTGCTTGTTGGAATCACAAAACAGTGGTAAAATTACAAAGCTCAATATCATTGCTAAACATCACTAAATACAGCACCACTGGAAACCTCCTTTTTACATCTCACCTTCATGATCACCTTCTGTCATTAAAAAACAAACAAACAAAAAAACCTTATCCCAGAGCCATCTTTGCTTAGACCAGTGCAGGATTATTCACTGCTTGACATACATCAAAATGCAAAGCAGGGTAATGCGTGACATACGGTACCTTCTTAATCTATTAGAAACCCATAATGCTGTAATATCTATTCAGCCTTTAAAGTAATGACAGATGTTAAATCTTCATGCAAAGATATTTCATATTAACAGTCTATACTACTTGACATATTAAAGTCAGTAGATACATATAGAAATTGGTTTGGGTTTAAGACATCGTATATCAATAGCAATGCAGGTGTAGCATTTTATGTACATATATATAGAGATATATATATAAAAGCCATCATCTCCCCTAAAAAATGATGCATCCATCATGTTGACATATCACAGATAAAAAGTCTGATAATCTCTAAATATTTAAGACATTATAATGTGATTCCTCTCTCAGAAGACAATGAGGCAGAGTTGTTAATGCTGTGTTACACATTTCTGTTATGGGACGTCAGTGGAGTTGCCTGGCTTTGCATTAAAACACAGACAAACTCAACAACGGCATCAATGGACAAAGCTGGCTCCACTAGTAGTTTGTAACAGAAGAGACATTCAAACAGACCTGTGGTTGACATTTTCATTTTACAAGCAGAGGAAGTACCTCATGATGAATTTCCCATTTTGACAGAAATTATTTCCATATAAAACAAAGAATCTGACACATAAGAGACGGAAAAGACCAGCTAATTCATCTAGTCTGTCACCTTGCCAGCACTGAACTAGCTGTTATAGCCTTTTAGAAAGGTCAGGAAGCTGCCAAGCCCAAAGTTACAGTATTCACATCCTCTGCTGTGGTTTTCATACCAGACTTTGACAATAGGACAAAGAACAAAATCTTACATATTCAAAAAGTGTCTGTTTGCAGTATAGGAGAGCAGAGTAATTCTATTAGCAAAGAGATCAAAGAAACACCACAAGCTCTCAGTAAGGATATTATTGTTCATAGTTTTTTTCATTCTGCATATTTTTAAAAAGTAAAATTATTTTGGTACCTTAGAGCTGACAGAACAATTGAGATTTAGGGAGACTATTATTGTCCTTAGAGAAAAAGGAAAATATCATCCTTACCCAGAAGAAACCTGAACAAAACAGAGCACAATTCTGTATCACATTTTTTGGTGATAATTGTTTAGTGGTTTTGGTTCTGTATTTATAGAAATATGTGTGCAAATTTTCTTGCTAGAGAGCACCATTAATATTAAGATAAGCTTTATTTTACTGCCTCAGCAATTCTACTTTCTAAACAATAAAACAATAAAAATTACACATCACTAAAATCAACATTTTTCCCCCCCCCATCTAAAAATCAACTGCCAAAAAGACCAGTTAGGATTTAAATTACTACTAAAGAAGATCCAAAAGATCAAACCTGAAAGTATAAAAATCCCAAGACATTTCTCAGAATGAGCACATGGATGATGCCTCTAGAGCTAAAAATTGTATGAACTGCCTGCTGAGGTAGTTGTGCATCAGCTCTAGCTGCAAAGACATTTATCTCAACTATCCCCTTGAAATCCATGTACTAGGGAGCTTCTGAATATAGATATTTCTCAGCTAATAGCTGTTTGATACTGAATTATAGTGAGCACATTATTCCCTTCTCACAACAAGATTACCAGCAGTTCAGAGGAAAGAATATGAAAAAGGCTGAACTATCTTCCAAGCCCTACATACAGCTCGACACCATGAAGAAGAAGATGGCAGTGGGTAGCAGCACAGTTCACCAGCAGATCACTATCCACAGAGGTTACACCTTGGAGGAAACCTCAACTTCTCCTCTCAAAGATCCTTAAATCAATTGTGGGCACTGGGTAACAACTGGAAACAAAATGTACAAGGACCAGATGTCAGTCTTTGTGCTGTTAGCAAGCCTCCAAATTTATGCATCTTCTTCCTGAGGAATGTATCTTTATTTTGAAACACGATGATGTAAAATTTAGGAATCTGGCTTTATGTACCTTCCTTTCTTTTAAGGTCTTAATCCCATGAATAGATGTAACATCTCATTATAACCAGGAATAAAACTTCAATTTTAAGGGTGCAGGAGCTAGCCCTCTCTACTTTTTGTGCAGCTAAGATTTGTACAGAAGCTTAGAAAACACAAACAACAATGGACCACCTTTTGCAAATGTAAGAGAAGCTTTACTTTTTTTCCCAAGACACTGAGCAATGTGCCTTGCATGAAGTGCTACACTATTCACTTTGAAGATTATTTTTTCCAGTTGGACTAGTTGTGGGGCCGAATAAAAGACATCACTTAAATCCCCTAAAGCTGAGCCAGCTTGAATATAAAAATAGGGTGAATTTACTCTTTGGCCCCAATTTATAAAGCAGCAAATTCCTCTTGTTTCAATGTATTAAGGATACAGCAACAGAATTAGCAATCTTAAACAGCACAAACTATCTCAGTGAAAGTTGACTATGAAGTCCAGAATTGCAATTTCAGAAAGCAGCACTCTGAAGTGTACTGATAAATGGAAAATATCAGCATCTTACATATGTCCTCTTCATGCTTAATCATAATTTTCCTTGCTTCATAAAATGCCTTCCAAGAGGTAACAACTAAACACAGTAAGACACTACAGGATTGTAAGTCAAGTTAATGAAACACAGGGAAACTCAGTGATTTACATGAGAGGTTAAATAAACTCAAGATGTGGCAGGAGACATAGTATGGACCAGCACTGTCACTCACAGGGTTCTCACCATTCCCTCTTCGAAAGCAAGGGCTGAGCAACAGCAAACAAGAGCAGGAGATGCACTTGGTTTGGTCTCAGCCTCTTCAACAAAGTAAAACACTTTAGATGGCATGTAAGCACATCCATGTACAAAATGTGTAGCTCCACAAGCTACATGTGGACAACTTCCTGTCACTGCGCACTACAGAAGAAAGACTGGCCCCATCCTCTCGACATCCATCCTTTAGGAATTTATCAGCATTGATAAGGTTCTCTTTCAGTCTTCTTGTTCAGGCTAAACAGACACAGGGCTCACAGCCTTACGTCCCTCATAAGGGACATGTTCTCCTAATAATTCCTTCCTCTCCTTCCCAAATACCAGTACTTCCATGGGAAAATGGCTTCATTACCCACTAAACTGCAAATTATTCACTTTCTGGAAGGTGGCTGAAGAAGGATATTGCTGGGTTTGGTTTAGGAGAGCTTCCCTTTTTATTTCTTGACACAAGAAACAAAAAATTACTCTCTTACTAATCTCTGTAGAAAGAAAGTCATTTATCACCCTTTATGTAGCCCATTTCAGTTTCAAAAAAACTATATAAACACACGTTCCCACAGGATAACATGACTTGCTAGACAACATAATACCCAGCATACTGAGTAGCTAAAGACATAACCTTCATCAAACATACATAATCTTTATATGCAAAAATTCAGGAACTTTATCGTAGTATCTTTTGTGTGTAAGCTATAGACACCCGAGTATCCCTCCAGTATACAGATGTATAGACAAAACCTTGTAAGTGAACCCATGATCCTGATCCGGTTTATTGATTTTTAGCCAAATAAAAGATCCACAACATCACTTTTTAGCTGGGTGAAATAACTAAAAACTACTCCAAGCAGCCCCTTTACTTTAACTTGTAGAATTCGGACTTTTTCAACTACCTAAGCAATGTATTAAGGCTTAAAGCACCAATGTTTATAGAAAGAAGGGGATACTGGTTTGGTTTATGGTTACAGAAAAATCTCTGAAATCCACAAAAAGAATCTTACTTTTCCTGCTCTATTATGTTTTAACAAATTGTGATAGTTAAGTAACAAGCTTTCTGAGTAAATGACATATTGGGCCTAAACGTACTCATCTTAGAAGTGGTTAGAGTTATCTTACTGTTGAGGTAGTTACTACCACTAAACAATGAAGTACAAGGGCTCTCCTACCACATGAGCACTCAAACATATGGAATATGTGCAGAACACTTCTTTCTGGTGTGGAGAGGAAGAAAGACAGTGTGAAGTCATTCAAGCGGAATGATAACTAAACCAAAGCCAGATCAAAGGAACGAAGAAGAAAGACTGAAATGTGAAGCTGAAATATTTATTGCCTTCAAAACATCATCCCTATCCTGTCCCTGGGCACTTTAATATTTCGTAGTTGTTAGAAAGCATTCTAACTTGTTTCATCATTTCAAAGAAATAAAGCAAAAAATATAAAGAAGAGAACAATTTCATCTTTCATTCCCTGATTTTAAGTATAAGATGAGCTTGTCTTTATGAGAAAAAGCATGAATCCGCTTATAAATTGTTTACAGTTTGCATAATTTGAGACCTTAACATCAAAAAGCTGGTCTGCATTCCTTCAAGTAAGCTCTAACAATGAATGATATTTACAACACAGTTATTATTTTCAACTATATGCTTACATTTTAAATAAATAATGAGATAACATTAACAAACTAAACCACTACTTAAAGCTGTTAATGAATTTAGAGTGAGTCATAGTGCACATGTATAGTATGACAGTTCTGTGAAATAACAATAATAATGCATTTCATTCAAAATTAATGGCTCACAAATTAAGTAGGCATTGGTTAAACACACTAATAATTATGATAACTATTTCTCATTATAATAATGACAGGGTAGTGTTGTGCTAGGTGCTATGCAAACAGAACAAAAACAGCAACTGCAAAATGATGAATGAGATGTGGGCTAAAAGGCTGAGCAAGTGTTCTAAATGTGGCTGGAAAGGAAAATGTTATAATTTTGCTCAACACTGTAGAAAGTGTCTCCAAGATTTAGATACACTATGTATATAAAAGGCCACAGAGGCTCAGCTATCGAGAAAGGAGGATTAGAACTGAGATTAATAGTCATGGCTTTTACATGCTGAGATGACAGCTAAACCTCAAATAGAAGAACATGGAGGGGAGAATTAGAGAGACAGGTGCAGATAATGGCTTAGATAAAAGGAGACAAGACTCTAATTAAAAGGTGGACCAGAAAGTCAGCAGTACAGATAGTAAATAGATTCATGAGATACCCAGAGAAGAGGTGCAAAGAAGGAAAAGATAGAGATCAGAGAACAGTGCTACAGCACAGAAAGCTGGAGGGTGAATAAAATAAACTATCTGAAGGACAAACTATGGGAGAGATCACCAGGCAGAGGAGGAACGCCAGGCAAGAAGAATCACTTAACACTAACAAAGAACAGCCCAAGATGTGTTACAAGTGACAGAGCCAACAGTGGTTGGCAAATCAAAGACTACAGGGATGAAATAACAGTCTCCAATTTTTCCAATACAGAATTCTAAATGAAACATCTAAGTAATTACTTCAGCTGAAGACATGTCAGTAATATTATTTCAAAGAGGTGCTGACAAAAACATCTGAGGTCAAAAAGCCTTTAATAAAGTAAATTCTTTCCCACCAATCCTGTTTGTTTTCTACCTTCAGACAATGATGGCTACACCACCAAATACCAGTTCAGAATAAACAAGAAAAGAATACAAAAAGCAACTAGATCAGTTGCCTACACAAGGATATTCTTATGGCTAAAAAATTGTACCATTACAGTTTAGGATTGAGAATAACATCCACGTAATGGACAATATAGTAACTCAATATAGAGGAATGATAAGAATCTACTCAGCTCATCAGATTCTTCTTTGTAAGAGGCTGGTATGGTAGACATGGATTTTCACTTTTTTTTCCACATAAAAGTACTGTATGAAATATTAACTTTACTGAATGAAGGTTCATTCTGATGTTGAAGTTAGAGGAATGTTGTACCAAGTACATACAAAGTAAAAGTAACTCTTACCAAGTATAGTTGAAGTCTAGTGATCACAATCATACCGAAAGAACAAAGTCATTCCTTGTACTATATTTTTAGATAGATTTAACCGACTCAAAAAAGGTGACAGCCTGAAACATTTGATGCAATTTGGACAATTTATAGTCTTGGAATATACCGCACTGAATCTAAGATAGGCTGATGTGAAAAGCCTTTAGGAATACTATGGGAACCTTTTTCAGATTTGTGTTAATTACTTCTATGTTAAATTAGTGAAGTCAAAATCTATAGACCTGAACTACATTAATCACTAGAAGTTTACAAATAACCCAAGTGCTACAACGTGATACACCGATGCCACTCACTTTTAATTTCCTACAGCTATAGATATTGAAACATTCTCATAGTTGATACCATTAAAAAAAGATGTCATATGATATCTCTATAACCATCTTGAGGGACATAACGATCCTACACTCAAGGATTAAAAATCAACTGTTACTTTTCATACGACTGGAATTTTCCTTTAAATACATATTTCATTATTGCCAGTAGGTCTCCAGAGAAACTGGTGAAAGAAAATGAAAGGCTGTAAATAGTTAATAGAACACTTTATTTTTTCTTTTAAGTGAGACTATTAAATAAAGCTACCACATTTTTGTGTCCTCTGTTCGTACTTTACATTGTGCCCCCTAAAGCGAGGGTTATGTCAGCATGTTCATGGGGCTCCAGGAATGTTTACAATATGCTGGAAACTTTGACTGGTTTTGCTCTAAAAGGTTTCAGATGCTTGAACAGAGCACCAAGTGGAGAACAGCTGGCTGGTTTTCCACTGATTCTTAGAGGAGGGGAAAAAAAAAAAACCACCACCAAAACCACACAGCTCTGTTTTAAAGAGTAAAATTATATCCAAACTCCTGAGCCACTTTAACATTACCATGAGTTTTTAAATCACAAAGTGTGATTTTTTTTTCATCATATTGCAACTGTTGCAACAAGACAACACTAAACATTTTAAGGAAAGAGAATGATGAACACAATGAACGTGAATATAATCTCTTAATTATGTTCTTTATTGCAACATTTGGAATGAAAGACAATGCCTTCTCATATTTCTTTAATTATTTCCGGCTTTAAATAGTAATAGCTTTTCCATTCCTCCAAGAATTCCTCTACACACAAATGCTTCATTTTCAAGGAAAAATGGAATTAACTACAGGAAAACAGCTACACTTAGACAACTATCCTAAAATATTAACAACAACAAGCAATTATGTAGAATCCAGATTCAACTTGAATAATCAGGAAAGGAAAAAAAAAGTAATAAATCGACTTGCAGCTAAAGCCATCACTCCATTTATTTATCTCTGCATTGGTGATTAACCTGGAGTTATATTTTATTTGTGCAGTGGTATTTATGACACTTACCACCACAAGAAGTCCATCAAATACAATCTATACAGTAGTATTCTGAAGGAGAAGCTGTTTAAAAATAAAGCTCTCCAAGGTTCTGGTATAATGTAATTCTGTTTATTTTTAAAAGCTCAAATTCAGCTTTTTAAATGCTGGGATTCAATGAATAAAATGGAATTATAATCACTGCTATTTATTCTGTTTCCTTCTGAAATCTGTTTTCATGTTTTTATTTATCCTTGCCTTCACCTGTTTCCCTCTTTTATCAGCTCAGAAGCAGTATGTACACCATTTATTTCTCTCAGATTTATGTACCTTCATTTCTTTTACATTGTCCTTTTTATGATATTACAAAGAAAAGACAAATTCTATAAACACCATGGGAATTTTTGAGAGAGATTAGTAATCTCAAAGACTAGAAGACCCCTACATAAAAATTATGCTGCTAAAATTTTATGCATTTTCATGGAAAAAAAAGCAAAAAGACAAAGCAAAAAAACCTTTTCAGACCAAACAAATCCAGGCCTTCTCTTTGTACATCAACTAAAACTATACAATGAAAAATGAGTCATTACATAAGTAGAACAGAGATTCTGCAAGGGACCATCTCACCCTGTTCCCATTTTTGTCTTCTCTCCATTCCCCCAATATAGAAGAATTGCAGACAACACCTGGCAGAATATCTGCAGGAGGCGGGCAAGCACTTGCAGAACAACCACCACAAAATACTCAGGGCAGCATAGTTACAGAAGCCACAAACTCAAATTATTCCACTGCACCAGAGTCCAAACCAGACGAAAGCCCCATGAAAGTGACAAAGAGGGGATATGAGAATGTACTGAACCTTTGCCTAGCTGCAGTCCAGGCATCTCTTTCATCAAAGATTCAGGCTGATGTTGCAGTACAAGTATAATTAGATTTCTCCTAGCAGAACTTACTTACTGACAGTACTTCAGCTTTTGAGTGAGTGTAATATCAAAGCCATTCTCCTAAGGCTTTAGTTTAAAACCAAAGGACAAGTCTGAGAAGAGCTCCAGTCTCATTGCTCTCTATGTCTTGTGACAGTGTCCAGTAGGGAACAAATGAGTCAGAAAACCCAAATAACTGGTAAATCATACAAGGAGATAACAAATAGAAGCCCTTTGAATGACTCAGATTTCAAGAAGAAAACCTGGTACCAAAAAAGTTACTTCCTTCCCCAAAGAGCATTGTTTTAGCAACTTGTTTTAATAAATACAAGTACAAATGCGTTTTTATCAGATGCTTTCTGTAAGATAAAACTATGTAGTAGTAATAACTGTACTACATACAAAAATTGTAATTTGAAATATACATTAGTATCACTGAACCACACTTGACAAAGACCCTAGAAACAGTTATCTAGCAGGATGGAGGGATGAAGAACTGGCACAGCTACCATACTGGGAATAATGAACAGCAATGAAATGTCTTTTTTAAGTCTACAGTGGGAAAACTCCATGGCATCATCCCCAAAGAGTAATCAGCTTCTTGATTCTCATGTCAGGATTCCCAGAGGAAACATGTGCATGTACACAAGTATATATGTGAAATGAAAGGTAAATCATTTTCATTTCTGTATTGTAATGATCATTTACATGGATCCCCTTCACATCACGCCTTTGGTTGAAAAGGCTTTGAAACATTTTTGTCTGCCATCTATAAATAAATTAGAAAATACTGCAAAAACTGTGTGTGTTCTAGAAACTGTTGTGAAAATACAAATCTGCTAATAGACAGGAGTGGCTTTGCTGGTTTCTGGAAAGTTCAGTCCCTCTGTCTTTCCCAGAAGTTTTAAACAAGTTCAGATCAGGGGTAGAGAAGCAATGGAGAAAAGAGGTGTTGCTAGTTTCTTATTTAAACAAACAATTTTATTGAGTGACTTTCAATAAACCAGCTGCTAAACATTTGCTCTGTATCATCACCACTTGCAAAGCACTGAGATTTGGCTCCATGAGCAGGTTTAAAAAAATAAAAAGGCAAAGATTGGGAGGAAGAAGGTTGTGAAGCATGTATCTGCAGACAGTGTGCATGCATTCCTTGACACTGCAACTCTCAATTACAACATCTGCACCTGTAAAGTCGCTTCATTTCTCCTAACATGACTTCTTAAAAATAGTTTCCTTCAATCAACCTACAGAATAGAAGAATAAGAACTCTGGAAAGCTACTTTCAGTAGCATAATGAAATATTAATTTCCGTATGAGCCAAAAACCAAAAAGCATCAAATCAGATTCCCCAATTATTTCTAGTATGTGAAAACCTTCACAACTATTATGCTGAGAAACCTGTAGCACTAAGGTGGTTTACACTTCCATGAGAGTGGCACATAACAGCCTCAACTCGTATGAAGAATAGTTACAGCAACAACACTATTGTAATGTTATAATGATTTAGTCTAAAAATCACTATCTCAAGATGGACAAGCTTTATACATCAACGCAGTCACAAAAGTGTTATGGGCTCCAGAATGGAAGTGGCAAAACCAAACTAACTGTGGTGGTCTAAACAAAAAACCTGTAACCATAACTATTTCCTTCTGCAATCAAATCATCTTTTTTTCACTGTTTCATCTTTATTTTTTTAATATACTATTATTATAAATATATTTTATGGCTTATGGTTGGATTCAATCTTCAGGGTCTTTTTCAACCTAAATGATTCTATGACTTTAACAACATATAAATGGACTTCAAGCTAAACGCTGTAAAACAAATGTTTCCTCCTGTACACCTGATACCCTCCCTGATGTAGGTCAAGCTGGCAGCTATACCTCATACAGAGATGGAGTATATAAACACCAATAATGCACATGGCCATTCTGCTCTTTCTTGGAATCATAAAAGAGATTTTTACCTCTGATCTTAAGCAATAATGTTCTTAGTTTCTCTGTTTATCAGCAAATAAATGAGGCCAGCCTTAGAGTATATGCACTTCTGCTGGCTGTAAATAATGCCTGGCTCAGAACTGTGATACTTCCATGAGAAGCCTTTGGGATCATTGCTATGACTATCACACCAACATTAAATTCTGCACATTTAAATTGTGAATGTAATATATACTTATTTCTACCATAAACTTCAGAAGAAGAAGAAAAAACCCTTCCATAAACTATGTAAACCCCTATTCAGTATTAAAACTTTTGAAGCGAAAGATACTTCTAGCAACATGGGTTTTACTATTCTACTTGATGTCTCAAATCACTTTCATTATGCATCTGGTGGATATGTTTGAAAATGCAATAGCACTGTTTTTGTCACACACTGTGGAAAAAATAATTAATAATAAAAAAAACCAAACTAAATGCCTGCCACTCCCATTTTTCCACGTTTGTGGCCGACCAGCTATTCAAGGTATAATCCTGAGGCCATTTCAGAATCGAAGTGCATTCAGATCAAAGGAGTTCATGAGAAATCACTGGTGCACCTACTGAGGTCTGAGCTGCAATTCCACAAAGCACCATTTCTATTGAAGAGGGTGAACTATATATTCACCCATCTCAAGGAAGATAAGGTTGTTTTACAGTGTCTGCCTTAGCTTGCATAAATAATAGTCAATGTAAAGAAATCAAAGATTAAAAGCTAAAGATTTTATTGATGTCTGTAGTGATGTAAGATAGTTTATTTATGCAAAAAATCTTAGGAGGTTATAAAAATAAAGGAATACAGACTTCAGCTCTGTGACTTTTATTGAATAAAATGTCTCTATCAGCCTAGATAAGATGCATTGTAGCATTTAACTGAGAGGTTTTAGCAAATAACTTCTGGTTTGTTTCAGAATAATCCATTTTCCACAGAAATTATTTCTATAAATTTAGACTCAATAAAACATATGGAAATAATACTTCACATAATCAAAAATGTAAGCCATATAACAAGAATCCATCTTATCGTATGCACATCTGCTGTATGTAAACCACTCTTCTGCTCAGAAAACACTGAACTGGTGATTTTCTGATTAGTTTTTTAATGTACAAGGTCAGCAGAAAAGCTGTCCCCAAGTCAGTTAATGAAAAGTGTCTTCCGTTTGCTGCAGACCATCTCTCTGAGCCTTAGCTACATCTTAAAAACAAGTGTTCACACCAAAAAACAAGTGGTATCAAAGAGGAAAAATCATCATGAGAGTTGTAATTAATGGATATTTAAAAAGCCAAAACAACATGTACTCAATCAAGATAAACTGCAATTTAAATAAATACGTCTTGCAAATTCATCCCTTCCTCTAAAACACTCCAAAGCAACTACTCTTTAGTTTGCATCATTTGCTTATTATGTATCCATTCGAAATTGAAGCTGGTTTCACTTCTTTGACTGGGCAAGACTAGCTGACATCACTAACTGCAATTTTGGTTTATTCCCTCCACGTGAAAGTCAACACATTTGAGTGGCTTGGTTCCTGCTTTACTTTTTTTCATTTTATGGCTGGAGATGCAACTTTACAATGGGAAGATAACCCCAACAAATTATAGAAGGCAGTTAGGCAAGACAAAACATGTTTATCTAATACATTTGACAAAAAAAAATGGGATGGTTGTTCAGCAATAATTCCATATTCACTTACTTCAAAGTCTCTTCCAGTTTACGAAGTTTCTTTTGAGTATCACCTCTTTCTTTATCGAGATCATTACGGATACCATGAATCTAGCATTTGAAGGAAAACAAGACCATAGTTTAGGTAAAACAGATTAAAAAAACAATAACCTTCTTTAAAATTATAAAAACTATTTGTTTTGTGTGTTTCTTTGGCACTGGTGTAGACAACCATCTGTGGATTTCAAAAACTACATAAAATGCAAGAATAAGGATAAATAGAGAAGTAGGAGAATGTAGTCAATAGAGTTAATTTTCTTCTCAAAATTAATATCATTCTCTAGAATAACTGAATATCAGTAATTACATAAAGAGAAACTAGATCTTCTAGTAAAGCATATATACAAAAATCTGGCTAAAACAATGTCATGTGTTCTCTGTGGTGCAGAGTTCCTACTTACCAATTGGTACATACCAGAAGTGAACTACTTTTTATCAATTCTTACAACAATAAAAATACCAAACACAATGATAGTAAATAAAACTACTTTAGAATAATAAATACTCAAACATTAACTAGCTGAGAGTTCATTTTCTCTCAAGAAAATTAAAACCTTTCCTCAAAGTGAATTACTACTAAAAAAACTCCTGACCCAGTGAAATCATTATACATAACTTCTCCTTTTTCCACTTTGCTTCCAGATATTTAAAATGCCATTTGGAAACACAGGAGTATGGCATTCTTTCATAAGCATACAGCTAACAAACACATGAAAAGCACAGACACCTCTAAAGAGCATCTTAGCTAACAATTACTAGTACATAGTACACTGTGACCATGTGCTGCTTTAATGCAATATTGAAAGATGTTTTTTAGTAAGTGTATAGTCAGAGGCATGAGAGTATAGTCCAACAAAAAAACCCAAATTTAGATATTCTCTACTGTAAGCAGTTTCATGTAGGTGTTTATTGCATGGAAGTCTGAATACTTAATTGGTTTGAAAGAGCATCCCAACTAATGGGCTATCACACAGTAAAGAAGGTATTGCCTAACGTGGTAAAATTATATATATGTAACAGCTGGTTTGAGAAGGGCTCTCAGGAATAATCTGTCACTGTTCTTAAGCTCAGCTGAATGTTTGGAAAACAAGCAGTAGATTATTTATAAAAAGCAGGTGTTTCCTTTGCTTGTAAAACCATTTAGCCTAACTGGTTCCTGATTCAGCAGATAAGCACATTTAATCAAACAGTGACATTTAGGGTTACTACATACTATTTGTTTGATGTTTAAATATCCTAGCAGGCAATAACCACTGTAGACTAATAAAGATTATTAGATAATGGGTAGGTTCTTAGTGAACAGACTGCACTGGAGACCTCATGATTCCTTTATTTGAAGGCAAGCTTGGTTTAGTATTTTATGGGCCAATCAATACTATTTTATGGATTTATATCTACAGATTGACCACATTTTTTTCTCCTCCTTTCTCAAAGATTTGACTTGTAAAACACAGTTACATGAAAATGTATGAATAGGCAAACTGCAGTGCAGTTATCTATTAAAAATAAAGAGTCTACTTTCTTGCTTACTGATTGAGTTAAAACTTCAGCATCTGGTGAAGAGCGATTGCTGACATGCTCTTAGACCATGCTAAACAGTATCCTCCAAATGATCCTCAAACCTCATTCAAGATTCACACAGGATAGAGACCATGTCAGAAAGATAATACAGATGCATCCTCCTCCTTACTGTCCAGAATTATTAACTTTAATAGTGTAGATGTGAGCCATTTGATGCCATTTGGACTTGGTGCCTAGAGGAATTACCAGCCGTACTGGTACTTAGTTGTACTCTGTACTTAGGTGCAGAGGAAGAGATGTAATGCAATACTTCAGCAGCTAGAAGATAACCAAATTATGCTAATACATTTTTATTTTCACCTGCAATATGATTCCAATCGTAGGCAATACCTGAGGTCAATATTCCTAAAAACTAGGACTTGTCTAAACAGACAAATATAGGCTAGGATTAGCCCAAAACATATCTTGAATGAAAAAGTACTTGACTTGGAATCAGCAGGAGGCACTAATTTAAACCAAAAGCTGCCTATAATTCTCAATGAAAATGCTATTACCAAGTGGCAAGTAGCTATGAACACAATTCATTATTTTATGTCACAAATTTGCCACATTTGAAAATCACATGTTTAAATAACACATCCTTTCAATTAAATAGGCACCTATCACACCCTTTTACTGAACAGTGCATGAGTTGAACACTTAATGTCTCAAATTCACGTTTAATTGGAAACCTATTGATGTTTAAAGTCTAAAGAATTATACAATTTGAACAAGGTGCTTTAAGAAGATGTGTAACTAGATTCAGAGCCAACATCTCTGTACTTAAAATCTTCCATCTAAATATTTTTCCAACTCATGTGAAATGCTTGGATTCCAAAATTTATTACTTGGGATATTGCAAAACTTAGACCTCTAATTTCTGTACACAACATAACTGGAAATGAGCATAAGGTGGCATATTTTCCTGAAAACATTACCTGTTTTTCATATACACACTCCAAGTGAAGTTTGTCCTGTTGCAACTTGAATTCTTGATCCTGCAAAGAGATTGGGAGATAAGGATTCTAAGTAAACAAATCAGATTTTTCTTCACGTTTCAAAGCAGTCATTAAAAAGGGACATATTTGCTGTTGGAGTCCAGAAAAACTAAACATGCACTTTGTATCATCATTCAAAAACTGACATGTAAAAAAATTCAACCTACAGCAAAAATATCCACACATAACAAAACTATCTCAGAAGTCATAATTCATGTCTTCTAAAGAGAAACAGCAACTTGTTCTCCTGAGATACTAAAATGCCATTCTGTACTAGATCAACTGTGGAATGAAAGACAGAGGAGAAAAAGTAGATGCCAAAACTCAAACAGGATTGATACATGATGCAGATGTGGAACTCATTATCCTGAGATAGGAGGATTAATTTAAACGCCTGTAGGAAGACAGAATATTGAACTAAACTGTTATAGAGCAACAAAAATAAAAACTATTTCAAAACTTACTTAAAATAGTATAAACATGTACCAATGGATTCTAGAGAAGCATGTCAAAAAATTACATATTTTTTTTCCCTCAGCTCTAAACACTTTTTAACATGTTAATTACAACAGTCAAAAAGTTCCTGTGAATATTCTGCTCTTGCTCATACTTTTAAAATCAACTTTAAGCTTAAGGTGATGCTTTGTATTCATCTGTGAATAAAATACATACAAAGATGTATGTTACATAAGTGCATTTTAGCATGGAAACCTGAACATTCATATCACTGGAAAGAGTAAAAAGGGATGGTCATTCTTGAGTAAGTAAATCAGGGCTCACCCTCAGCTGTTGCAGTCGTTGATGTTCTGAATCTTGTAACTGTTGTTTTAATAGAGACACACTACGTTGTAATTCTTCAATCATATCAGATGCCTGTAGGGATTTAACATAAAAAGGATTTTTTTGCCTTGCATTTCTTATTATCTCTACAGATATATCTCCCTGGGATTTAAATTTGTTTCTCAGGTGCCTGGAAGTCAGAAAAAAATATCAACTTGAGAAAACAACCCTGTATGAGTTCACAGCTCTGGATATATCACTTCTGTCCAACATTGAAATGTAAACAATACCACAAGATTAACTGACAGTAAAATAACTCTTGACATTAAAAACTGAAAAAAGAAAATTACTTTGTAGATTAAATGGAGTAAAATATCAAAGCTCCCAGAATTCCAGTAAATAAATGCAAAAAAATCCTTTTGTGCTATGGGTCTAAGAATTAGCAGATGGCATTTAAAACATGAGCCTTTTCTACAAGTATTTAAATAAAAAATCATATTAAATAGATACTACATACCTACTTATGCACATTGGTATCAACCTGATAGATGTTTATACAGAAATAAACCAGAATGATTACATTTTGGCTGGAATGATTATTGCAGAACTTAAGAACAATTCCTTAAACTCATCAGGATCCATCTTAAGAGACTTGTAAGACAGTGTATTTCTAGAAAAATTATTTTCCCTTATTGAAGAGGCCCTATGAAGAGGCATATGTAAGTATGGTGGGGTCCTCTGGTATCCAGAAGCACAAAATCAGCTAATTTATCATAGCTGACCTGAATCAGCTATGGAAATAGCACCCATATGTACAAATACACACACATCAGAATAATCAGTCAACTTCAGATGATTTTTCAGGCAAATTTGGGAATGAAAAATTAAATCACATTATTCTTTTACCAAAAAAACTTAACCAGATGAATCATTTAGGACATTGAACAGTTCCTTGATTTTTTTTTCATAAGCATTACATTTATATTGAGACAATCAGTTAAAAAAAGAAACAATATTTTAATGCCTATTATCCATGGAAGCATACCTTAGCAGCAGAGAAAGCATGTTCCTGATTTATAACATTTATATCAGCATCATATTTACTTTGTAGTTGCTGAATGTTCCCCTCATATTCCTGTATAATATGGTCCTTGTCTTTCTGAAGTGAGCTGTGCCTACAAGGAGTAAGCAAACAGAATACGGAAATTGCTTTCATATTTTGGCATCTTACCTGCTCGGGATCAATTGTACAGAATATGCAAGACTGTCTGTACCATGTGCTCATTGTAACAGAATGAAAAGCTTATAAATAATGGAAACATTATCCTACTTCTTAGGACAGTCAGGTCAGTTCTAAAACTGAGTTTTACATCAATTAATACTTGTTTTGTGGCAATTTTCTAATGCCAAGTACCATTCACTGAGTTCTTGAAGTAAAATTAATTATGTTGCTTTCAGAAGTTCCATATTCTTCAATGTTAAAAACAATAATATCCATTTCATTACCTTACTTTCATTTCCTGAAGTTCAGAGCATACTGCTTGGTAACGTTTTTCTGCATCAGCCTTTTCCTGAGATAGTTTTTGACGCTGTAAATTACTGTTTTCGGCTTCAATAGTCAACTGCTGGACACGAGCCTCCAGTTTTTTGACTGTCTGGTTCTAAAAGAATTGGTTATTGTTGAGACAACGTGAATAAATTAGGGTATGCCCTTGTTACTATTCAGTAGCCTAAAGCAATATGGTTCTTTGGTGGTCCAGAGACACAAGAGTTATGATAGCAAAGCTGTTGTCAATCATGACAGTAAATTCTATATTGCATATAAAAACTCCAATATTTCATAATATGGATGTGTAGCCTCCCCTCCACCACAAGTAACCTGCCTTCTCCCCTAAGCAAAACAATATGTGCAATTGATTTCTGAACTACAAATCTGTCACAGACAGATATTTCATGAAAAGCTGTAATGGATAAGACACATAAAGCATTTTTAGACCTTCTATTAACCAACAAGTGTGTTATCACTAGTGATACTTACAACCTGGATGTTATTCTGCGGGGGGAAAAGTTATGTTTTACTGATCATTATGGTGAGGAGCCACTATAAAACTCATCTGGAAAACATATTAATCCATATAGCATCTAGTGAAATCTAAAGGTTTCTCAGGCTAAAAATATTCTTTTGAGTATTTTTACAACCATCAGATGTTTAAAGACAAAAAAATACCTATACCAAATTTCCAAACTCAAGGAGCAATGCACTTCAGGTGCTACAGAAAAAAAAAGGTCTTAAACAACTGCCTTTTATGTGCACACTTTGGCAAAACAATGTCCAAGGATGTAAATAGGAAGACACAGTAATATCTGCTATGAATTTGCAGGATGTAAAGAGATTGATTATAATTAAATGCTACATTAACAGTGCAAGGGTTACCTAGTTGTTTTTCAAATCAATTAACAAGTGTTAACTACGTAATTGTCAGTCACCTTGTAAGGGAAATGTATCACCTTCATTTTATCACTGGCAAATGGAGACACAGAGAAGGAAAGGGGATTGCATTAAGTATAGCAAACTCATCTCAGGACTGAGCACGCATTCCACAAGTGTCTGCTGTATACCTTTCCTTCACCCACCTCTCCATATTATTTAATTATAGTGATCTCCTTTCAATAAATTATGAACATCTGTGATAAGTCATATCTTTTTTTCCCCAGAACTTCAGATTCTAATACAGCTGAATTTTAAAATCAGCAGAATGAGAAGGGGCAGGTAGCATGAGACACCATTTTCCATTCCTCCCTAAATTTATGTTAATATGCACAGAAATGAGAGAACTCCTCCTCAGTAGGATGGAGGCAAAAATAAGATGCAGCTGTCCTTCCAGGATTTATGTATCACAGTTATTTTTATTTTAACAAAGGTCTGAAGATGAGAGAAGTGGAACAGTATTTTCACTCACTGTTAAAAACAAAATAAAAACCTCAAACATCTGCCATCTCAAGTCAGTGCCCCAACTGACATGGAAATGTTAAATGAACGTGTGAAATGTTATGAGTTGTGCCTCATATATCATCAAATATCATTCCTCTCTCACCTCTAAAGGAAGTTCATAATTGTTCAATGCTTATCAGTTCTACAGTATTAGTTAAATTGTTCAGCTAATTCCACATGCCAACAGCAATGGCATTCTTGACAACATGAAACTCTGAACAAGAAAACTCTGAAATATCAACAAAGAAGCCACAAAAACAGGAGAGCAAAAGAAAGAGACAAAAAAAGAGAAAACTAATTTCCAGTGACAGTCAAGTCTTTCATCTTAAGCCCTGCCTTGAACTCTACCTTGTTTAATTATTAAATCAGAAGCTGCTCAGCAAGATGTGTCTCGTTTTGATGGTTCTTAAATTCCATCTTGCTGACAGACTGTGTCCATTTTTCTGTGTATTTACTGTTACCTGTGACATGATTTGAATGCTAATTTTTAAGTTCAACATTCATTAATAAAGGAATAAATTTTGTTTGACATTGTTTTTTCACTCATTCAGTTTTCTTTATACCTCAAATCCTGATAAAAAGTCCAAGATGCTTTCTCGGTGACACTTGTTAATTTTTTGCTTTATCCATCACTTATATAGCAGGAACAAAATCCAGATTATACCTGCTTACATGTTCCTAATTACTCTAGGAAAGGAATGCAGTAAACTAGCATAATACAACTATTATTTTAAAAATCTTTTTAATTTGATCTTTAATTTAACAAGCATTTGATCATTTGAAGAGGAGGTGAGTCATAAGTCACATGCATCTATGAAAACAGACATGCTATATAAATCCCTTTCTATAGTACAAACCTAGAGAGACGTAAATTCTGCAAACTTCAATAAAAAGCAGTGAGAAATGCTGGAAATAGTCCTTCAATACAAAGATAGATCTGTGTAATATTCACTGAAGGGCTGTACTGCCAGGGAAAGATCCTTGTTTGGGTTTTGTCAGGACAACGTCTTCTCCCAAAACAGAACTGCAGCCTTATTCTACCAAAAATATTTCTCAGCCCAACATTATTTATGTACATTTTTGCACAAATGCATGAAATGTGAACATTACAAGGGATATCTGCTATTGTGACATATTTACAAAAAGACTTACAGTTGACTCTATCTGTTGCAAATAATCTTCATTGATTTTACCAAGACGAGTGTTGGTGTCCTCGAGCAGTTCTTGCATATCTTCTGTGTGCTTCTTGTGAATATTAAACTTGTCTTTTTCCATTTCAGCCACAGCATTGTGAAGCTGCATCACAAGAATATTATGAAATAATAAATGCCACCTAAGATTAGCATTTATAAGCATTATTATAGCATATAAATGAAATAATTGAGAAGCTCAGGCCACATTTCTGTCCTCTATAACAAAATAAGATCATTATCTCACTAAGGACGCCTACTATGACTATATAGAGTAGTCATTTAGAAGTATAAGCAAGTAATTTAAACATGTATAGAAGGTATACTGTAGTTCATACAGAATGATTGTTTAGATATTTAAACAGAGCACCAATGACTGTTGTAAAAAAATTAATGATTTTCTCTTACAGAAACATTAATACTCCCAGATACTTACACTGTCAGTTTATCTGCTTCTCTGTTTGTAAGAAGCTGGAAAGTCTTTACTCGGCTAATAAAAGGATTATTTGCATCATTTCTAAAACCCTGATTTATAATCCTAAACACCAGTGGCTTCACTTTCCAGTTAAGCAGCTTCAGATCTAAGTTTTCCACCTACACAATAGTAAAGAGTAATGTCACGTCAAATTTAGATACAAAACTTGTATGGTGTGTTGCTTGTATAACAGCTATTAGGTATTTCTCAAGATTCTAAGAAATTCATTTTACAGTTGAAGAAAAAAGGTTGCAAAGTAAAATATAAAAGCATCTTTCTAAATGCACTTCTAAAATCAGGTTAATTTGCACAAATATAGGGTTTTCTCTCTAGCATATAGAGAAGGAGAAAGTTATTGGTTACCCTGCCTACTGCATGACCAAAACACTGTCATCATGCAAAAGCACGGAAATGTCTGTGAATCTGGACCATTATTTAAACAGCCTTCAATAATGTGTAGTAACTTTTTCATCCAAAATATAAGAATTCTAATCAATTATTTGAAGTATCATTTTTTAAATATGAGAAAAAAAAACAAAGAAATAAACATTTTATCTCCAAGGGCATAAGACATAAATAAACCCCACAATTCTGGGGATGTCTCTAACTCCTGTACGACAGCCTATAGTGATATTTGCATTATTGTCAGCAATGTCTATTCAAACAACCTCCTTCTATACAAAGGAAAAAATACACAAGGAAGCAGTAAAGTTATAAAAATACTGCACTGTTGACTATATTTCCATCATACTTCCCACTATCCACATTAATGCAGATATACATGCTGCAATTCCATGTCTATCATTTCATTAAGTTAAAATTAATATTAGCATTTTAATTTGCCTTCTTGCTTGCACACTGGCATCACTGACAATTACAGCTGTAGGAACAACACCTGCTAGGTATCTGTGAAAAGTGACATGACCTTGGGCTGAAAATAATGCTTCTCTAAAATAAAACCCTCTAAACTAAAAACCTAACTTCGAAGCCTCAAGGTCTTAAGCACAAAGGACAAGATTTACAATTTATCTCTTACAAGACAAGAATTAAAACCAACATTACTTCCCAGAAATTATTTCTAAAAAAATTGAACATAATTTCATTTATGAAAGGAGGTGGTTTTGCCTATTTTATGAGCCTCCCTCTCCTGAGAGGAGTAAGCAAGAAAAATACCGACAATAATCTGGACAAAGGTGCAGCTATCTCTCAGTAAACATGTTTTTCCCTCTGATTTGCTGCTGTCTTGAGTCTAACAATAAACAAAAAGATATTGAACAATTCATGACCCAACATAAAAATAACAGTTCAAAGGATGCATCATGGCAGCAGGTTTACTGAGATTAAAATTCCATGTCAGGTCAACCAGAAATAAACACTTCCCTAATATAAACTTGCCAAGAGGGCCACATGAACCCTAGGAACAGAGTGACCAGATAGGTGAGTGTGGGGGTACAAGGCATCAGCAAAAGGAGTCTTGCAAGACTAGTCCAGAAAAAAGAAAATTACCATGAGAAAATACCCCTAAAAGCAACATGTTTCTTATATTTATTTTTATATTAAGCAACAAAATGTATTATCCCAGATACAGACTGTAGGAGTCTTTCAAAGAAAAGATTATTCGTTACCCTTTTCTCCCACTCATTCTTCAAAGAATCACTGCTTTGCTCACACATCTTCTTCAACTCCACAATCTGCTTCTCTTTTGCTTCTTTCACAACTCGTAACTCACGAATTCATTTATGAACTGTCAGAAATGGGAAAATAAACAACCATTCAAAGGACAGCTTTGGGATTTTTCAACGTTGGCAACAGATGCAATCCAATTACATCAGTTTTCCAATAGACCTGGCTTTCTGATGTTTTTTTGGCTCTTAAAAATACTTAACACATATGTTTCTTTACTTAGATTCACTGTCACATATTATAAGGTGTTCTATTTACAAAATGTTTCAGAGTGAGTTTTCTTTACTGAAATAGCAAATACACATCAACAAAATTCTGAATACTAAAGAAAACAGGCATTTGTAACCAGATTTTATGTGCATCCTTAGGAGAAAAGGCTTTCATGGAGGGTTGAATGCCCAAGATATAGAATTAGGTTCCCCAGCTTAAATTGCAAGTGACTGCATTAAAAAAAAAACTATCCAATAAATTTTATGGAAAACAAATATGGTAAATACCCACTTTTCAAAACTGACTGATGATTTTCACTCTGGCGAGAGTGTGACACAACTTGTTACAGCTCAGTGCAACCATTAGTCCACCAGCAGAAACACCAGATCCTTTGATGGACAATTTACTTTGCCAAGGAGGAGGAAACAATACAGGTGCAACTATCCCTTTCTGTACGTAAGTTCCCAAGCTTATGTGTTATTTTACACTGTGGTTTAGTCCATAGTGTAAGTGGGCTCCCAATTAATTTTAAAAGAAATTAACATCCCAAAACTGCTAACAAGTCATATGCAAGCCAAGTTTTGTAGTTATGACATGTACAAGAATACTAGTTATGTTTGAAATCTATTGCCACAATAGTCCTAAATAAGTAATACATTGTGGTTTGATTAAAATGTACTGAATGTAAAAATAAATTAACAAACTTGAGCCAGAGAGTCTAAAAAGTTTTAAATAAGCACACAAAATACCTTGGTATCATCAAAGATATATTTTCTGACTATCAGAAAAGCTGTAAGTACTAAACATAAGAGAACATTGACTGTTGGGGGAAAAAAAGGCAAATCAGTGAAGAAAATTGAACGAGCTTCTAAAAATCTAAAGGAAAATTCACGTCAAGATTTGCTAATGAAGAGGAAAAGGATATCTGAACATGGAACACATAAGCCCATAGCCAGGAGACAGATGCAGTACAATATCACTATGCAGAGAACAACCACCACGAAGATAAAAATCACCTTTTCTCTCCAGTTTTCTAATCGTCTCCTCAGCTTCACTTTGTTTCTTTTTGTAGAAGGACTTCATTACTTCTATTTCATCATTCTTTCTATCCAAAATCTGTGGAGAAAATTCATAGTCCTTTAACAGTCCAAAAAAAAAAATTACAAGTGCACAAAATAGTATACACTGATATCTGTCTAAGGACCTGCCTTCCAGAAGTGCTTAAGTCATCCAGGACTGATTAAATCTAAGCAATTTTCACAGCTAAGACTGTGAAGTCATAAAAAAGGATTTAGACAAATGTAGGCAGCAGAGTAGATTAAAAAGGAGTTTCATATTTTTTGAGGGGGTCTTCTAGTTTTCTTTTAAACCTGGGCAGATCCAATGTTTGTTGAGTTTGGAAGTTTCATGGTGCTACTACTACAAATAGAAAAGATTGTTTCCCTTTTTCATATTTATGTTGCCTAATACTAATGAAAAGCATCTCAAATTCTCAGCAGGCTTAAATACCTAAATAATCAGAGAACTTCATTACACTCTTTTATACTTTACCAATCACAATTCTTTGCATGTATTCCAAGAAACAATGGGTTGGGATAGAGCAAGTCTATGAGATGTAACTATGTTCACATTTCTGCACATGCTGATTTGGAGGGGGGGGGGAAAAAAAAGCTCAAATATTTGCACACTTTGAGATTAGTGTTTTAATTTAAACTTTCTGTTTAAGATAAACATTAAAGTCACTGATATCTTATAACAGTGCCCCAAATCTCTCATCAAAAAGAAGCTTTCATGTTAAAATAATATGACTCCATCTGCATTAAATGTTTTGTGCCTTTAAAGATTAATACGACACTATTTAGCCTTTTCTAAAATATCCAATGCTATTAAACAACTTCAAAAGACAGAATTCTAACATCAGTTAGAAAAGGATGACAACTCAAGGGATGAGAAAGTATTTAAACTATTTCTTATTCTCACAAAGCTGTTTCCTTTAGTCTCTCAGCTTTGCTAGCTGGTTATGCCTGCAGACTTTGAGAACAGATGAGCCAAATATGCACCTGACCAAATATTAACATCCTTTCAGGAGGCTTTGATGTGTCATGGTGTTGTGTCAACTAACTTCCTCCAAGCCTGTGACTCAGTCTTAAGAAACAAAACAGAGGTAGCGGTTAATGCGAAGCTTACAGTAGGATAAGTCACTATGATCCTGATGCTGAGCACTGAGCTCCCATCACGTTCTTGGCATCAGAGTGCTTCAGAAGGCACTTAACAGAATTTGACCCCACATGTTTTAAACATGGCATTAAAAGTAACAGTATGGTCTTTCATAGTCTTTCTGTAATCTTCCCCAAAGTGGTGTTATCCAACACAATAAAGACAAATCCAACTTAACCCGAAGGAAGTATATTTGGTGTCATTTTATTGCTGAGAAGAATTAAAAGCCACATATAGCTTTAACAATGCAGTAACATAAATAACGAACTGTTTATTGACCAGCTTGTGCTTTAAGATACAGAGTCACAATAGAGACATGAGAACAAGCACTACTGCTATATTAGTAGAAACTTGTGTGATATACTTATAGATTTCTCAAATCTTGGTTTTTTATTTTGTTCATTAAAAAATCAGGTTCCTGTTTTTGTATGAGTGTTTTCTCTCTAAAATAAAAATCATAGGTTTATGATTTCATCAGCACATGAATCCATAGAAGCCATTAGGCTGCTAAAATAAGTTGTCTTGTTCAAACAAACAAATCACCTTTTATTTTCATCTGCTTTCTGCAGTTATTTTCCCCTTCCTAAGTTTATGATATCATAGAATATACCTGGCTTTCTGATGCTTTTGCAAATTGTTACCTACAATCTTAAAGGAACATTAATTGCAATTGTGAAGTTACAGTACAATTACTAATTACGTATTATAATCAGATTCACTATTATTTTGTTTAAGACACTGTCTTTGGAAAAAAAAAAATTACAAAGGCTTCTTACCTTTTGAACATCAGTATCATGCTTCTGCTGTAATTTAAGTTTTTCTTCATGAAATTTACCTTCTGCTATTTTCATTTTCATGTCCAGCTTTAAAAGCAAAAGAGAACAGATCTATAACTTCATTAAAATAAAGAACAAATTACACTAATGACCTTTGCCTAAATCTCAAATTATTCATTTGCACCTTTGAGAAGGCCATGGGAAGTCACTAATGAAAAAATGCTTCGAAACATACATTCAATTTCTTCATGTTTTCCAATTTAGTTGATAAAACCATTACAAAAGATCTCAACCTAAAATATTTATTTAGAAGACAGATTTTTAAGATGTTTTAGCTGGCAATAGAAACAACTGCTACTGGCCAGAAGAAGCTATCATCCTTCATTTAAATAAACACTGAAGAATGAAACTTTTAATATTTCTGTTAATATAGCAAGTATGGTAAACTTGCTTTTATTCTTTAGGCAGGTGTTACATTTACAGAAAAAATATCCTTTGGCACAGACCTAAGTTTATTTTTGTTAGTTTTCTATTACTCATAGAGTTCACATTATAAACACATTTCCTTTTAAAGGTTGCTTATAATGGGATCAAGGATATTACTGCTGAATTTGATTGCTAAAATACATTTCCTGCTTGTGTTTGTTCAAAGCAGTGTACTTGAACTCCTCTGACACAGTAACACATTGCCACTTCTCACTTATACTTTAAGTTTTCATCTCTAAAGTATTTTTAGATCTCCTGCGTACTTTCAGTACGTCATTGGTTAGAGACTGCCTTCAGGACTTCACCATTGTGACATGCATTTGATGTCATGTTTCTCACAGTTTTCTAAAACAGCCAAGAAGTGACACCTCAAGTTCAGATTCAGGCTATTACACTTCTTAATTTAATCTTTTCTACTGTTTAGAAATCCAATTGGACAGAAAAGCCTCCTCAGAGTGACACGTCAAAGCAACATCCCCTCATTTAAAAAAAGGACAAGCCAAAATCCTTGGAGCATGAGTACTAACACCTGACCAGAAGGTGACCTTATCTAGTCTGTTGCCAACAGGAAAATTTTTATTTGCCTTCTATTTGTTCTAGATGTTTTAAGAGCCCATGGTGTACCTGGGAGATGAACACTGGACTCCCATCACCATCCAGCTACTTTCAGTTCTCAAAGTTTTATTTAGCTCAACTAAGAATCTGACTTCTAATATTCTCAACTGACAAACTCCAAAGGAACCAACAAGTATTATTCATTCAGCCTTTATTTGTATTCCTTTGACTTATAAAAGCTAGTCATGCAAACATGAATCTTTATCTAACATGTACAAAGAATAAATCCAAATCAATTCAAAAATGCAAAATGCTGGGCAGAAAATACAGAAGACTACTTGAGAACTCAAAGCAGACAATCCATGAATTCAATCCACGAACGTCTACTAATTCTTTCAACTTCTGGACTCTACATCCATTTAAACCAAAGAATACCCCTGTTTATTACACTGTGTATAAGGAGGCTACCTATTTCTCAAGACTAAATAGGTACATAGTATTATGGAAATTACCAAGGGGGAAAAAACTTCAATTGACAATTAATCCAGAGAAAACAGACAGTATTCTCATCTGTCAGCTAACTCTTTTATCATCCAGAAATAAGCATCATGATAAACAACACATCCTATTTGTGAACTATACCTATATGTTTATATGAAGAAATATCTGCATATAACCCTCCATCGAAGTGACATTATAGAAGAAAATTCCACCAGGTGATAAGTGTCGATTTTTTTAAAAAAAAGAGCACAGTAATTCCCTTCCTGATACAATTTGTGAACATTCCATAAATAAATATGAGGGTCTTGTAAAAACACAAATACTACAAACTAAACATGAGACTCCAATCTACTTGAATTAAAATAAAAGCTTATGAATTACTGATGCACAGCTATTTCACTCATCTATTTATAGCTATTCACACAAACACACTACATTTAAAAGTCATTAATAAACTGAGAATGTCTTGGCTGATGTAAATTAATCCTTGGGAGTTTGCATCAGCTGAGATCTGGTCTACATTTCAATACTCTGTAGGTTGAAAGAGTATTAAAATAAATTCAACTCTAAAATTTGTCTTCTATTAAATATGGACATATACTTCCCAGTGATGGTGATTGGTCTCAGCCACAGGGCTGTTGTCTCACAGGTTGACAACAGAAATCCCTGTGCTTGCAGTTGGCTCCCAGTCATCATTTAACCCCATTCTTGCACTTGCACTAGCTCTCATCAATTTTAGTTCATTAATTCATTGCACTCCTTCCAGTAGAATAGGCATTCCTTCAAATTTCAGATTTGGGGGCTACTTTCCACAAAGGACAGGTAGTTGCAATCGAACAAATGTGAAAGATGTGTACAAGTCAGCTCTTGATGAAGGTAAACAATGTAACAGGAGCATAGATGTCTGTTCCTTCAAATACTAAAAAACTCTCTTTTAAAAACAAATCCCAAAGACCAACTCCTCTCATCAGTGATACCTTCAAAAGTACCTTCAAGGTCTTCGATAATGAGATTCTGAAGGTTTCGCACCTCAAATGTTTTCCTGTCTGATTCAACCACAACTTACAAAGTTTTGTCCATTCAGAACATACTATATAAATAAATGTGAGGAGCTCAATACTAAAGTGTTTGAAATTCAAAACGTGAATGCACATTGAGTTTTCAGCTAGTCTTAAGAGGATAGCTGTGTTTGTAATGAGTAACTGGTAAAAGAGAAAATAAAATTATCTCCAACAACATCTAAATTCTATAATGATCCATAGCTCCAAGACACATGTATCTTCATCACAACTTCTTGAAGCTTTAATTTGAGCATTTGGTGTAAAAATAAATATATATATATTCATTTAAAAATCCTCAACAATTTCTTCTGTGGAAAACTGATGGAAAGCCACAGGCATAAGGACAAGGAAACTGTGTCCTATAGCAAAGCTTGGAGAACTGGTTTCATTTATAAATCTGCTTTCCAAACCATCCTTTGTGTAAGGCAGACTTCCAATTTCATCCCATATGTAGATAAAAAATTTTGTCATGTGAAAAGTGATCTCATTAAGGCTGGGACTGAAGCAAATGGGCTCACTGCTTCACAACTGGGAGTGAAACCTCTCCCCTTCCATTTCAAACTTTAAACACATTATTAAATAGTAATTTCAATAAAGGAGTATCTTTCAAATTAAAACCATACCAAATTGAGCCGACCACATATCCGTAGTTACCAAACGTCAAACCTCATTTGCTAAGTTAGTCTCAATTTCCTGTGGAATAGCACTTTGTAATTTTATGTGCTAGTCTTCTATAAAGTGCCCTTTGCACTTCAGCTTTGTTTTATTTATTAAACACATATTGAGAAACAAAATAACCTACAACAGCAGCAAAGCCCTTCATGAGTTTTAGAGAAAATAGATAAAAACAACTTAGAAAAATCATTCACCTTGTCAGAAGCAGTTAACTGTTCAGTTTTAATATCTTTTATTACCAGTTAAGAGTCAGCAGAGAACATGAGATTTATGGCATTACCATTAAGGGGAGAAAAAAAAAAAGTATAGCTATTTAGCTACAGTTGAGAAGTTTGCAACTATGTATGAAATGCAGCCATTGCTGTTGCCTGCACATCATTCCTTTGGATGTCTGTCATTGTTTATTCTCCTTAAAAAGAGTATGAGGCAATTAAACCCTAAGGCCATGTAAACATTACTGATGTCAAACATCTGTGCTGTCCCTGTTATTTAAAGCCATGGAGGGTGGTATCAACAGAACTCCTTTTATGTGCCTAGTCACACTTTCTTCCTAATTTAAAAAAAACAAAACATCATCAAAACCAGCAAACAGTTACCTGAAAATGGGGGTTCATTGTATCACTGTCCTGTATTTTCATAGCACAGGTTAGGTACCAGCAAAATTTTAAGAATGACTGTCAAACTGACAGAGTCTGATCTGCAACTGTCATACACCTTTGGCTTCAAAAAAATGATGGTAGTCTCTGAGTTATTCATAGCAAATGACAAACATGCATCTTCTTATCATTTACAAATATTGAACAAACAATTAAATACCAGACTTAAATCAATAAGAAGACTAACAATATTAACCACAGATTGCTTTGAACCACTGATCACTGTTCACTTGTCTTCATTACAGGGACCACCTTTAAGCCAGAGGTGGCATCTTAAAGGTTTAACATCCATCAGATTTTAGGGGAGGATATTTTACAAAACATCACTTGCTGCTTGCCAGAATTTTTTCCAATTCTATGAATATGTTGGGGAGGGAGGAAGTGAGGAAAGGGGAGAAGGATGTAAACAATGAATGAGAACTTCAAAGTAAGAACTAACAATGTAGAACAATGACTTGTATATCTTACAATATACGACAAAACTTGTTTGTCTTGGAGTTACGCAGCTGCTAACAGAAAGCAGTGCACAATACAAAGCGAAGATATTTTCATAGAAGAAAAAAAACCCAAAAACCCACAAAACCAACAAACAACTAGAACTTTCTACCAAATCATGTTTACTCAGTTTTTGCATCCAGGGTTAAAAAAATAAATACTAGTAATTTATGCAGTGTTTTAAACTCTTATAGGCAGGCGACATCGTGCTGGGAAAGCAGTTGATATTTATTTTACATAAAGACAAGCTGACTTCAGGCAAAAGTAATTTGGAATAGTGTATCTCACATCATAATTAACAAGCTACCTTTTCCCATTCTGTTGTTTATCTTATTTGCTACCCCAAAAAATTTTTAAGACTACCTTTGAGGTATATTAATACTTTTAAGATTTAGAGCAACAGAAGCATTAGAATCGCTCACTAAATACCTGAAAGAAAAATCGCTGACAAGAAAAGGAAACAAATTCATACTTTGCAATTATATATTTCAACAGAAATTTCTACAGTAAATATAAAATTTAATTATATTGAAATTAATCTTCCATTTTGAAAACAGCAAAATTTGCACTGACTTTACAGCATATGGACAAAATACTGTTCTCTTCCAACTTCCTTACATTAAGATGTAACACGCACACTTGTCACATGATATGTCACATTTATCTTCAGAATTATTTGAGAAGCCGCTCATTAAATATTTACTCTCAAAGTGTTTTAAAATTAAGATAAAAATGCATTATAGTGTGAAATCAAAGTGGGAAGGGTAACATATAAGATGCATACAGAAATACATCTCCTCTTTCACACATGGATCATATTCCCTTTTCAGAACAAGCAAGAGCTGGAAAACTTTCACAATCAAAATGGGCAAAGTATATTAGGAGAGAAGATTCAGTGATGTTCTGGGTCTGCAGTGAATTGAAATGTGCATATGATGATCACGGGCCTTACAAGCAGAAGTGGATTTGATTTCCTTGCAAGTGCAGATGGTGTTCTAGGAGCACACTATACAGGAGAGCCTAGAGATCTTTACTCAAAGTTTAAAAGTGTGTAGTTTTGCTACCTATCAGATTTTACTTGATGTTTCCAAGAATTAATCAGACTTTAAGAATAAATCCTATAAATTACAGGAAGTCATAAATAAATTTTCCTAACGGAACATCAAACACAATAAAAGCAGGTTTTCCATCTGCAATTCACATTAACATTAGACATATTTCTTGATGTTTGTGCTTATCATCTGAGTACAAAACAGAAATTAAACAAAAAGAATAACTGCATTTTGAAACAGCAGATTATTAACCACTCCAAATTCTACACTATCAGCAACAATTTTATTCAGTTCAATGATTAAGGTGAAATAAATGTCTTGTAAAGTCTCTGTTGGAAAGAGCTTCCAGTCTGGGCAAACTAGAGACAGATTGAAAGAAAACCAGCATCAAACAAGTGAAATATGTAAGCCAGAAATTAGGATGTTAAAAGACCCTTTATAAACATGGCACTTTGCCCAGATTCAAAGGTCCCTCCACAAAAGTCTATGTTTATGATCTGGACTATATTATTTGACCTAACAAACATTTATACTTCACATAGCTAATCTTCTTTGTATCTTTACTCTTTAAAAACACTACAACTGCTACTTCCAGTTATAATTTACAGAGTACTCTTTGAAGAGAAACTTAAGTAAAAAATTAATAGCCTAAAAATGAAAGGCTTTGTTCTAAATCAAACCATACCAGCTTTCCCCTGTCAAAGAATGCCTGACTTTTGAAGTGACACTGAACATTAATAAACATTTGCTGTATACAGAAAAATAATTGAATGGACAATTGTTCCTATTCATATGTAAATGTCATTAGTCCCTTTCAAGGGAGAACAATGTATTTTTTCATGGATTCCTAAATTGAGGGTGGTGGGAATATGGAGAAAAGCATACAGCTTTGTATCCCAACAACTGTAATAACTGCAAATGGTATTTTTATTCTAAAACAATGGTTTGTATAACTAATAAATATAATATGCATATTATCACTACAGCACATCATATTATTTAATAGCTTTATTTGGAGAGTCAAGTGTTACACTTCCACACGTAACAAAAATGTCTGTCACTAGTAGCAGAGACTCTGAAATCAGTAAGTACCAAAATGGTAAAGATATGTTTAGAAATTGTGAAAGAGTATCCACGGTAATAACTTACTAGATGCAATTTAATAAAAAAACAACTAAAAAATGCAACAAACTGGGTCTTCAATTGTCGGCACTGAAAACTGAACCCAGCTGAACCCTGTGAACAGGCAGAAATCATATTGTTTTAAGGGATGTTGGTAAAACCTGAGTATAATAAAATATTAGTTACTACTTGGAAACTGCATCTAATTCTGTATAGTGCCAAGCTCAGTGAAGCAAGTAACTCTGTATACACATCAACAACATTTATTTTTTTAAAAAACACAAGAATCATAGGAAGCAAAATTAAGTTGTATTTCAGCAGCTACTGAACTCTTTACATTCATTTACACAGCCATTAAAACTGTACTCCTACCTTTATTTCCCAAGTGCAACATGTAACTATAACAGTGTATAGGATCTACTTTTTTTAGCCAACATCTTTTCTCCCTTTAAAACCAGGATCTATACATGTTAAAAAAATAAATCAAACTTTTTTTTTTTTTTTTTAAAGAGAGACACTTTGAGGTAGAGATTAATCACGCAGGAAAAGATTAATTCCCAGCTGCTTGGCAACCATCTGGACATTCTACTGGTTAAAACACTAGTCTGAATTGCTAACCTACCTCTTTGATCTTTCTCAATGTCTCCAGCACATATGTGCAATAATTAAAGACATAGTTCACAAACTATTGCAAAAAAAATAAATAAGTAACTGTTCATATACATATATAACTCCATGGCCAGACCAATTAGTATCAGGAATTATAAATCACAAGTCAGTTTATGAAAACATGTCTCATCCTGACATACAGGGTATGTCTCACACCAGTCTAGCAATAAAATAAGGTTTGGGATTTATTACATTACATTCTGAAGAGTTATCAAAGCAAGATAGGATGCGATTTCCTCACACAGAAGACAATGGACAACTTGCACATGTTGTTAGGAACAGGATATTAATCAGTCAGGAATCATGTTAACAGGAGACAAGATTGCTGCATTTTTAGACATGAACTAACAGATTATTATTCAGACTGATTACTTGGTGGTGAGAATCAGTTTACATCCGAATCCTCAATATAAATCAGCCACTGCATTCAAAATAGACATCAGGTTTGTGGATACAAACAAATCAGAACGTATTCAAAGTCACAACACACACTGTTTCGAATATTTTTAAGAGGCTTTTAAACAGTATTTTCAGAACCAAGTTGTCAAGAAAAGAGTTATGGAAAAGACAACCAAAACGAAAGCAATAGTTATGTTGCATCTGTCTTTTTGCATTTTCTTGCCTCTTCTTTTGGGCCCCATTTCAATGAACAGAATTCAGCATGCATTGATACATTTTGACAAGAACACTGATCAGAATTTAAAACCTTAACAACTTTCACACCTTAGAAACCAGCAAGTCATTTATTTACAAGCAGAAGCGTGACTTGGACAGTTCTGAGTGAACAGGAGAACAAAAGAAGGGAAATAGTAAAGGAAGAACAGTGGAAGTAAAGAACACAAGCATCAGAGGAAAGTTAAAAATTCCAACATATGAAGTCCAGTTATTGCAAGATTCAAGTTTTGGTCCCAGTTATGAATTCCTTTTTAATTCAAAAGCTTTCAGAAAGTCCATCAAAACCATTCATCTCTTATTATTAGTAAATACCTCTGAGCTTAAAAAGCATAAAACAGGATCACCAGCCTCATTACATGTCTAAGTTCGTTCCTACAGCTGTATTTAGCTCTCCCAATTCTGTACACATATATATCTATATCCATCTACTGAGCAGATTTAAACTCTAGGGACATTCATACACAGCAGCACACAATTTTATTTCATTATAATATACAATAGAACCATATTGATACATTTTCTTACCATTCTTGAAAGGTATGAATGAAATCTGTTTTCACTAAGAAATAAAAATCAAATCCATGATCTAGCTAAAAGCAAAATAATGTTCATTTTAGGTTGATAAAAGCTCAGTTTGAGTCCTTCTCTCATGATACTGGCTCCATGTAAGTTTTATTTATTGCCTTTAAGTTAGCATGATTAAATGTTTAATTGATGTATTTAAATACTTTGCTATAGAACAGAGAAATTAAGAGGAAGACATCAAAAGCAAAAGGACAATGCTCACGGAACACCAGTTCCTAACTGCAGGGATATATATTTTTAATCTTCAAGATTTTGGAGTTGGCTTTTTCCCTCCTAAAACCCCACCTCTTTTCTATGATAAGCCCAGCAAGTGTTATTCTCTTTCCCTCCCAAGTTCTACAACCTTGTTTCTTTACTGCATTCTTTCCTCTAGATTTTATGTATGGTGCCTTTTGGGGAGAATCTGTATCACAGCCCTCATGCAAGTCTCTCCAATTCAAGTTATAATCTCTTGCCAGATAAGTGAGAAGCACAGTAAATCTACTGCTTTCAACACCTTAAATTTAGAACTCTTTTAGCCAGAACAAGACATAACTATAACATCATCACTGCATCATGCTGATTTTATCCTAACACAAATATATCACTAGTTCTCAACACTTTTAGTGCAATAAAACTATAAACATAGCTTGATCATCTTTATAAACAGAAGTTATAGTATGCAATAAATAGGAATGCTGATTCACTAAAAAAACCCAAAAGGGAAAAACATAACAATTAAAAAGATAAAGGTTCCAAATAGATTTGTGAAAAAGGTTGTACCAAAACCACCCCAGCCCTCCCCTTTTTCATCTTGCTCTAGTCCTCAATGCATGAAAATGCATTTTCAGGGAAAAAGAGATCTTTTTCCTATTCTCTATAAGCTATCTTTGACTACTCAGCCCATCTCTCCCTTTCCCTGGACATAATACATGTTCTTCTTCAGTCCTCATTCCACATGATACATGGGTGGAAATTATCTTGCAGGGATTCTGCATCCTCTTGAAAATTTACCTACTGCCTTCTCCAGAATTACTCCTCCCTCCAAGTGCCCTGCACCAACTCCTACTCCAGCTGATTAGAGGAAAGACCATAATTTCTACTGGACTGCTTTAGTACGCAAGAAGTGAGTAAATCATCTGTGCTCCATGGTCCAAAGAGTTTATTACTGGATTTCCAAAAATCAAAACAGAAAAGTGACAGGAGCACAGTGATCAAGTCAACAAAAACATTGGAAATGCTCCATGATCTCAGTTAACCCAGAGAGATGAAGCTTCATCAGTTATTGCACAAAGCATTAAACTTGCCAAGTTGACTAAAAAAATAAGTATTTAATCGTTGGTATAAAGCTCAGTACAAGTTTACTGCTGGTGTTAATTCCTAACCTGCAATTCAAAAGAATAAAATGAGAAAATTATTTCCAATATTGTTGCCTCAGATTTGTTCAGGTTTCCTTTGCTGTGTCTAGCTAAACAAATATCTTTGCTTACAGAAACAAACCAGAAGGAAACTGAGAAAAACGTTAAGAAAAACAAATCCTGACACAATGCAAAATTAAGAAACATAATTTCTTTAAAGAAACACAGAAGTTTCTTTCAAGGATGCTGTCTGTTTGAGAAAGGTTAACAAAACATTGTATTCTATTAACACAGCCATATTTGGGTGCTGTTTTGTTTTCAGAAGCATTTCAAACCTTTATCACAGCAGTGGTACTGGTTGCGTTTTTCTGAAAAAAAAAAAAAAAAATACCCCTCAAGAAGAGGGGCTTTCTCCCTCCTCTGCTCGGAGGGGTATTGGGTGGCACTCGAGATGACCAAAGGTGAAGTTCAAAGGGAGGCTTTTTCCTGTTTATCAAGAAAAGCCAGCCACGCCATTTGTTCCCTTTTGCTGCACTGCTGAAAACTGTTCTGTTGCATCCTCCCTGTTTGAACCCGTGATTTTTTTGGCCATGACAGTTTCCCAAATGGCTTAATCCATCCATGTCAGAAGTATTTGGGGAAAATATGACTACAACCCACTGCCTATGCTATTCAAATTTTCATCAATCTCTGATGTGGTTATCATTGAAAATGGCCATGTGTTTAGCATTACAGAGTCAAAACAGGTGCAGGAATGGTTTATGAACAAAGGTCTAAAGGTCAAAAGTTAAACACCACAGTTATCCTATTTTATGTTCTCTCGTTCCACTACAAAGAGGTTAAAAACAGTTAAAAGTTTACTAATACTCTTTTGTACAGTCCTATTTTTCTGTTCATACATCTACATTCTATAAATGAAAAGGCTTTATTCTTTGTGTAGAGCTTCAAAAACAAAATAAGACGAAAACACACTTTTCTACTTAATAGTACACACATGGTGATTGTGAAATACTGTCTATAAGCTTTCCAGTTTAAACCAGCCCACAGTTGAGTGCCATTAGCAAAAAGCACTGGATTTTTACTGTGTGGTTTAGAGGATTTTTCCACTGAACTAGCAAACTATCTGATGAGTATTTTACTTAGCTACTTGGCATACATTCCTGTTTATTTAATTTAAAAATATGACTTAAATGACAACATGGTGCTTTCACTTTATTTTTTAGTCTATTTTCACATCTTATGAAACTTTGCCTCATCCTGAGGCAATGGTGATGTGAGTATTGTCAATACAAAACAATAGTGAATATTAGACCAGAACAGAGAAAGTGCGAGGCAGTGTTATGTTATAACTATCATTTCAGGCTGCTTGTTTAAGCATCAAATTAGACTGGCAGCTATCAACATGAAGTAGATTTCACACACATCATTTTATAAAAACCAGAACTATCTGCAACATCAAATTGCCCTTTCCTGTAAGATGTCTTCCTAAGTGCCCTGAAAGTAACTTTAGGACAGTTTTAATCCCTAAGTGTCCTTACAATACACCATGTAAAAGGAGGGACAATGCCATGGTTTGCAGATGATGTCCTTTCCTTTCCAAGTTGTACATATTTGGAGCCCTGCGTGAGTGTAAGTACTTGTGAATAACTTGGGAACTCCATACATATGCCTGGATTTGCCAAGAGCATACAGTTGAAAACAGACATTTGAAGGGCAAAAAGAAGAGAAAGCTGGCTTGGGTTAGAATTTTTAAAAATCATTTTCATAAGACATGTAACTTGCTTGAAGTCTGGACCACCAGATTATTGATTCATCGACTGACCAAAAAACAAAGTAATGCATACATGGTCTCAGAAGAATCTGAAATATCTATGTGCTAAACATAGTCTATTTGAGTTTTATCTCATGTTTTAAATAAACTGAGACAAAACCACCATAGGAATACATTTTTTTTTCAACTATGAAAAAGGTAAAAGTGACCACAAACCTTTATTTTTGCATACATTCAAAACAAAAAAAAACATGGTATGATAGAATTAGATAGGCAAGCTTTGTCTTACTAATTAATAATGGTCAAAAGAGTCCCTATGAAGAAAAGAGGATTGGAGCTAGATGAGGCAAATACAGAAACAACGGAGTTCCTAATAAAGGCCAGATCTGCAGATTTTGGAAGGTATATAGAAGATAAACAGAAATCTTCACTAAATCAAGTGTTCCATTGCTTCTGTTAAAAGATAGTTTTGAAAATTTCTAGAATTCAAACTCTTCTACCATAAAAACTCCATCAAAGCAACAGTAAATGTATTCAGAAAGTCTCTTCTACTCTCTAAGTAACATTAAGTATTTAACAAAAAACCTTGTCACTTCTGCAAAACTTCGCTTACCTGAGGTTTTCTGGTATAACAAACTTCTTTGTGAATACCCAATTTTCAAAGAAAGCTACCTAATTTACTAATTTGGGTCTAATTTACTTTTTCTAAAAGGAATCTTACCTCTTTTTCACGCATTCGCACTAGTGTTTCTTCGTCACGAAGAGTGCTGTTTTTTCCTAGGCCAATTTTCGATGTCATCTATTGAATGAGAAAAAGTTCAAAACAACTTAAGTTCAAAGCAGAAACACCAAGTAAAATCAATCCTAACCAGAAATGAAAAAAATATTAAGTGTGTTTGTTCACCCTTATAAAATATCAAGGGAATATTAATACCTACCAAAGACACTGGCATCGTTTTTTCCCGCAAGTATCTTGGATTTTCTAACTGAAAAAAAAAGTTAGAGAAAAAGTAATCATGTCAGCAATCTCCTATTATTTATTATTAACATTAAGAAATATCTCCAAATGGTTAAAAGTTTGCAGTGACAACTTTGGGTGTATAATTTCAGAATTAACCTGTATTAGTGAGGGTTTTCTTCACACAAAAATCATTATCACTAAAAGAGCAATGATAAAACAGATTTATACACCAGGATGTATACACCAGGTTTAAGAACGGCCTTCCATCGCCTTCCAAAAGAATTTGGCAGCTAAATACATAGTTTATACAAAAGATTGCCAACTTCATTGGATAAACTCTCATTTAAATTGTGTAAATTAGTGTAAAGCTAGAACAAATTTACAGAGTCCAGTGATTTTAATCTGGTGTTCTTGAAAAATTACAGTTGAGAGCATTGAAGCTACATCCACATATGCAAGTCATAGGACAAAACATAAGGAAATAATTCATTAACAGTACTGTATAATTAAAGCAGCTCTTTCAATCACTATTTTTAAGAACTGAATACAAACCATTGTTCACAACCCACTTCCTCTATCAGATATCTATATCTTTTGAATTTTCTCAGATGATGAGGCACAAATACGACATCACAGAGAATGCATAACACCCAAGAAAAGCTTTCAAAGGTATAATCTTGTAAAACGTGGCAGTGAGATTTTGAATTTGAATGTGATTGCAATACACATCTTACAACAATCTGTCTATCTTAAAAAAAGCCATTAAGTTGATCTATGAGGCATGGCAAATACATCAAATGCTTGCACTGTCTGAAACACCATTGAATATGTTTGTGCGTTGAATTTATCAGTGAAAAAAAGGCTTAATCCCTCTGAAATTTCTATCTGATACAGGATTATTCATTTCCTGTCCTAAAAGGTCATGTGGGATTTCTATATGCTGTTGAAGAGTTGTCATATTTCATCCGGAAGTAGTTGTAGGTATCTACGTGTTCAACACATACATTCCATTTCAATGGATAATATTGCCTCACATTTTAATACTATAAAGCAGTAAAAGTGTATTTGTTAAATTATTTGCTTTATCAATCTACTTCTTTTTCTTGTCGCTGAGTTTACTAAAACAGACACAATAAACTTTCTTTCATGCAAAGAATCCTAGGTTGATTTTCTCTTAGGAGTTTTTTTGGTGTCTTAGATATCAGTGAACAGGGTAGACATCAGTAAACTAAGGAATCCTGGATCCACTTACTCCAAAAGAAAAACTCTCTCATTTTACTAGTATTATACTCTTCCTCCTAACTCATTTCACCTACTTCCCATTCATCCCACATGTGTACTCATCACCTGTGCAGGTAACCAGGACTGAAGGCAGCTTGCCAAAAGTTCAAGATAGACAGACACTATCAGAAAACTGCACAGCAGGTAACCCTGAAACCTTCACTAATAACTTGTGCTATTTTGAGAAGTCTAAGGCTGCAGAAACAAATTTCAAAGGCTTAATTCCAAAAGCTCTCTCATTCAAAATGAACACAATCATCTTTTACTTTTGCTTTTTTTTTAAAGTTAAAATGATTGTAAATATTTACAATTAATTTCAACACTTTATCTGACCAGGAAATTAAGCTGTTTACAGTCTTCATTTCAAAACCCATTTAAAAAGCTGAGGTATATCTTACTTGTTTATGAAAAAGAAGGAAAATGTGTCTCTAATACTTTGTATGGCCTAAGTCTTGCATTTTTTGATTTTGTAACAGCAGCCATATGTGCTTTGAAGTTAAATGTTCCCACTTTGTTACTTGTTGTGGATTATATCCACTTAAACTGATCTGTAAACATTTAATGCCTCAACATTCATTCTTTTCATGCTGGTCTTCTGCAAAACTTCTTGTTCTCAAAATCATACCACATTAAAGAGGGAATATCACAATAAAGAATGCCCAAAAAAGAAAAAAAAAGCGCTTGTATTTATGAGAAACATGCAAATTTAAAAATAATAAGCAAAAGGTCATAGAAACCAAAATACATATGTATGAAGCTGAAGGGCTGCCATGAGAAGAACAGTAAATCACATGCTTTTTTAAGAGTATGAACCAAATAATGTCATCATGAAAGACATCTTTATTTTAACAGGAATTGAAGGCCAATTTGTAAATACCACTTCTTAATGAAACCAGCAGTTTTAATTTCTTTGTAGAAAAGATTTTTAGAGTCTCCTATGAGGCAGTTAAGCAGACAACAAATCATGCTTCAGTTTGTGAGGGCTGGCATGATCACCTTCTACTACTTGAGTTCTCATAAACCAGAGTTGGGAAGGCTTTGGATATAAGATGCCCATTAATGAACAGAAATAATCTACTTGATGAAAATGCAATTTTTTCTCCTAAGTTGAAAAAGATAGGGCTGAAATCTGCATAAAAACACAGATTCCAAAGTGAGTTTGAAGTATGTAAGCCATTTTAAATTCAGTGTTTTCAATTTTAACCCCTAAAGCAGTCAGAAGTATTCCATTTTAAAGCTATCAATGCAAGCAATGAGTGAAGCACCAATAACAGTAAACAGCTGAAATGGTGCCAAAGGCATAGACATATGATGTCTATATTTCATACTTCAGGCTGAAAAGAGTATATAGGCTTTGTGTCTGCCATACTCCCGAAACTTACCCCAAAGCTTCTGCTTTTTTTGACACAGTAAATACCACAATGACAAGGTTAACGTTATGCTTCCAATTCCACTCCTTCCAAAGTCACATTCCATTCTTTTGAAGATGTTTATCAAGGTATACTTAGCTTCAATAATACACAACTGTAGCTTATTACAGTTCAGTAACAGAATCAGAAGATATGTTGTAGATATTAAGATTCAGGAAAATAAACCAAAGCATTTGGATCAACAGGCTTGATGCACATTCCCCTTTAAGCTTCTTCAAAGACAAAATGTGATTGTTTTCAAAACAAAGACAGAAAAAACCCCACATATTAAAGAGTTAAGAACACTTAAGATTTTGAAATGGTAAACAACTAAACTGAACCTTGCCCTAAGTTCTTACTTTAATCTAACAAACCCAGCTAGCCAGCATGTTCCTTACAGAAATAACTGCTGAGTAGCTTCAGGAAATTTGAGTAAGGACATTCTTATCTAACATCATAATTTGTAGAGAAGTTCACTTTAATGCTGCTTCTGCAGTCTTAGTGGAAGGACATTAAAGCACACGAAGATTATTTGTCAGCATGGAAGTTGAATTTATTTTTTGAAGTCACAACATCACTTGGAGTTCACTGTGGGAAAGTTTTTACAGTGTTGCTGCCCTCCAACGCCACAACATATACAGTAGGTATGTTTATAGTAAGCAGACAGTCTAAGAAACCAAACAAAAGATAATCAAATGGTTTGTACAGAAATGGTTGAGCTTAACTAGACTGGAAAGACACTGGCAGATGTGAGCCAAGTATACAAAACAGGCATAACATATACTGCTGCTGTAGCCACCCAAGAATTCTCTATGCTTGTGTCTGCTTTAACCCTGTGTTATCTACAATTTCTGCAAGAACATATTGCAAGCCACTGATCATGGAATTTCTTTGGTCTAAGTCCTCTTAAACCTTTATTAGTTAATAACATTCCTCATGATAAACTCTTCTGGCCAAGACCCGAGTGTCCAGACTCTTCGTACTGAAGACACCCCATCATTTCTGTTAAAAGCTAAAGAGTTAATTCTTGTCCTGGCTGAATTCCAGTGATGAAAAATTATGTTCTCCCTGATTTAAAAAACCCTTTGCTATTTCCCCAGGGTACAGTCTCTTTTTATGCTTTGTATCTAAAAATCAACTGTTGATTTTCCAAGGATGTTTAAAAGTGTTGCATCATCATACCTAAAATAGGCTACAATTCAGTGATAAATGAAATTAGCAGAAGCATCATGAAGAACAGACATATGTATATACAGGCAAGTCAGGTAACAACATACAGGAGTTTAACTCATTGTTGTTCTTTTCTCTAACTTAAATTTCCTATCAAAAAATTGTGTTTGTCTACAATCTACAAAGCCTAACTACAAGAGGAAAAAAAGAAAAGGAAACAAGTTTCATTCCATTATCCATCAAGTTTCTTTTCCTGACACTACTTATATTTCACAATATTTAATTCTTTTTTGACACATAACTAAAGTGAATGTGAGGATGTCCTGTTTATGAAGTGTACTAAGCTTGCAACATCATAAAGTTTACTGACAACTGTTAATACAAGAAGATAGCTGAGGGGATTTTATTATCTTCTAAAATAGCTACAGAACAACAAAGAACATTCAAAGGACTAATATGACCCAATATCACCTGAATTTGGCTATTTCCTGGCACTGAAACTTTTCCCTTCAAACAGAAATACAAAAAGGATTTCTTCTTTTCTGCATTGCAAATGCAACTTCAAGGCATGAACACTTAATATGGTCTCCACATCAGCTTAGATAAGAGTCAGTAAGAAAAACTCATCTTTGTAACATATTTAAAATTAGCTTCTATTGCTATTCCATGTATGAAAGGCAAGTTTATCACAATCAATACTTAATTTTTTTTTATAAAACATTTACCCATGCATGACTAGAATCTAAAGAACACAAACAATAAAGTGTTTGTTAGAGATAATCAGGAATGCTGCAAGGCAGATGGAAAATTCTTTCATTACTCATGAGAAGCAACAGCATTAGCAAAGTAATAGTCTCACTTCTCATGAAGAAAGTGTTATTACTACTAATAACAAATATCTGAAAACTCCATATTACAGTCTGTTAAGCTCTGTCTTTTCTGCTTAGCATAGAAATCAGTTTTTTTCTAAAACTTTTCACAGTATTTTTAATAATAATAAAATCTCAGCCACTGATACAAGGATATCATAAAAAGTGAAAACACATTCAGCATGTGACCTTAAAAATACATGACTTTTGAAGAAGAGGAAATTTAGAATATATCAAAGAAATAGAAACTCAAAAGATTAAAAATTATCAGTTTATAACTGGTCATTATAATCCAGAGAAGCCTATACTGGAACTGTGAAGGCTTAGCAGCAGCTGGCAGTTGGAAGATGCTAAGCTTTTCTGACCTTTATGTACAGCACCTATCTAGATACCTGCAGAGTCTAAATAAAAGCATATTCTCCACATGTACTGGCTTGAAATGAGAATGGCTTCCTAAAATTTCAAGAATTCTTACTGAGAAGTTGTTCAAAATTCCCAGTATCAGCTCTGTCCCTACAAAGCAAGAACAACAAACCAAAGCACACGTTCTTTGCCAGAGTAGCACCCTTGCTTTCCCATTTATTCCTTGATGCACAAGTAAATCCCCCCCCCCCAAAAAAAGGATTTTTTAAAAAGCTTTTTAAGAAAAAACTGTTCTTCACATTAGGGAGTTCGAAGTAAAAGCTATTTTTAAAGTAAAAGCCTTTCCCCACTACTCAAGTATAGTTTTGGGTAAAGGGTCTTCTGTATCCAAGATGGGATTTCTTGTAAATTAAGTTCCTCAAACAGTCTGTGAATGTGGCTGGCAATTAAAACACAGATAGGTGCTCCCGTAGCAATGTCAATGCTTACAAATAATAGCAGTCACATCTTATGCTCAAACTTTAAAGGTCTTGAAGTGCTGTCATCGTTTAGTAAGCATTCATTTTGAATAATTACATATTCTTATTTAAGCATAAAACTCCCGTTAAAACTTCCTGACCCTTTAGGAACCCACTGGAGGCTGTGATCCATAGCAGGGAAACACAATTCAACAGCAATCCCTTATAGACCTCTCTTCTACAACATCAAATCTTCTTTGTCAGGTAACACCCAACAAGTCTTATCAGGCAATCAAAATCTCTCACTAGCGACTTGTTTAATTACCATCCCTGGAGAGGAGACTTGAAAAACTGATTTATGTGTCACAGTAGCCAATTTGTTATCCAAGAGAGCTCCCATATCAGTGGAGGATCATCACAGTTTAATAACCATCCATTATCAACACAACATGATTGCAAACTGGAATTTCAATTAGAATTAAAAAAAACAAAGAAAACTGAAGAGATAAGCAAAGAGGGAGATCAACACTAACATAAAGCTGGATATTGAAGAGATTCTTTGTCAGCATCAAATGGAACAATTTGTAAAATGCCCATGAGCAAGTTTCTCCCCTTAAAGCAGCTTTAAAAGCTCAAGGTATTACAACTATCTGCTCATATAATCCAGGTATTTATACCGCCCAAATATACAAAATCTGCAAGTGACTGCTTGCACATTTGTTTGAGACACCTGCATAGTGCTTTTGTAAATTGGAGTTGACTGCTACTGAGAAGCTTTCCAGAGATCCACTTCTCCCACTTTACAAAAGTACAATTCCTGAGAAATATATTCATTTGAGTCTGGAAGTGCTAGAAATTGTTCTTGCATTACTCTGTAGCAGTTCCACAAGCAATACCATGCACCCAGACTAATATTTCCACTAATATGCACCTTCAGTTTGGACAAAGGAGACAGGTAGCTCCTGGACTATCTCAAAGTCAAGACCTCTTTCCTTTCAGAAGTAAAGCAAGCAACTTGCATTTAGAATCCTCACAGGAACCAAAATAGCAGCAGAAACACCAAGGAACTTCAGCTGCCCTCTTTCCCATACACAACTGAGCGAGTTTTCATCATGTGAGAACAAGTAGAAAACGAGGAAGAAAATAAAACAAAAACTTTATTAAAATGGAAATAAATAATAATTTTAATAAAGTTATGACAATAATAATCCTAACTGAATAGGTTAAAGATTTAGTGGTGCAGTGGAAAGAGTTAAAGAAAAGGCAAACCAATACAACAGAAAAAAATATAGCAGAATATAGCTACAGAGAGAAGGAACTTGACTCTGACCTTGGAATTGTCATGGGCTATACCACAGAAAATACAATCTAAGAAATAAAGTCTTATTTCAACAGTAGCCTGAAATTTAACTTTAATTTGTCTGACATATTTAGGTCCAAAATATTTGATCAGCTGCTCAGGAACAACACATAGATCAAGGCCCACATATTAAGTTTGTGCATGCAAACATCAAAGAAGATTAACAGAGATTCACAATCTTAGCTAGCACTTGTTTTCATCCCTACTCATAAAAATATATTTACTGCCTCACTGTATTCACCTCTTGCCCTACATCTGCCTGAAAATATTGAGGATGTGTTTAAGTCCTAAGAAAAGTTGAAAGCTTGAAAACAGATTTGATTTTACTGAAGTATTTTCAGAAGTGGTTTAGAATATGAAAAAAAAAAATCTAATACAGACTAAAGTCCTTCTGGCTGTAAACATGGAAAGCTCTGCAGAGATAACTTCTACATTTTTTCTGATATCCAATAAATACTAGTTCTGAAGTTGTCAGGCTGCCCAACCAAGAACTCCTCCTTATTCCATCCCCACAGTAGATTCTCTTTCAGATACTTCAGTTTTGATACATCAAAGCCGGGACAAATCTGAACATAGTAGCAAAAGGCCTGTATTCACAAACACATTCTAAAGCCAAGGCCACACAAGAACATAGGCCAAAGTACTACAGAAGCTTCCACAAAGGTAGATCCTTTCCTCAGCAAAGCAATTCACATATGCTATTCTTTCCACGAATAAGAGCTACAGAGCTGGTCTAAAGATTCTAATTATTCAAAGGGAAGAAAAAGGTTTAACACACTGAAAAGCCTCTTGAACATTTCGAAAAGGACGCAATCTGTGGCAAAAAAATAAAGCTGATTTGTACCAATGGCTTAGGAAGTTCGTATTCCTTCCAAAAAGGATACAGAAAGACACTCATTTAATTTATACAAGCAGAAATTCAAAATAATGTTCCTATCAAGACATAGTTTGAATTTCTACCAGAGCACGAAACTTGGTTTTGACCAGCAGACATTTTTTACTTGATTTATTAACTACATTAAATAGAATAAGATTATTACTGCTTAAAATGAGGCATTTTTAACACTTCCATCTCAATACAGTACATTCACAGTTAACCTTTCCAAATTTTACTAATTCATTGCTAAAAGATTGTTTCCTACATATAGTTGTATTAACTAAATTCAGAGACACAGATTACATTGCTAAGGAGTTTTCATTTCAAGTCAATAAATAAGTAATGCACTCTGTTTATTTTACCCCAAGATTCCAACTATTGAGACGTGCTTCGAGGTCACTGTCATCCAAAGAAATGGTCTTTTTATGGTGATGGTCCTGGAACATAAACAAAGTAAAACAAAATATCAGAAGAGCTGGCAGATACATAGTAAAAAAACAGCTTCTCATTGACTTGGCCATGTCTACGCTGCACTTCCTAATAATGTCGTTATACCTTTGACAGCTTTAATCTAAATAGCTCAATTACCAGTAGGATTCTGTGCTATGAAAGGAATTCAGAGGATAAATTTGACCGCTTCCTCACTTCAATGTTGTTCTTTAGTTTACTTATTTCCAAAGCAACGGTCTCCTTTACAAAGGGTGAGTTTACCAAACAAAAATTAGAAGACTCCATTTTTCACATAACACACTTATTCTAGAAACAATCCATCCCCATAGTACCTTTTGTGAGGGTAACCCAGAATTCAGAGATCACCTGATCAGCCTCCAAATTAGAAAACATAATTAAAGAACAGAAATCACAGCAAGGCAGGGATAGTTACAGTGGGCAGAGCTGCAAAAGCTAAGGACAGAGTAGCTGCTGCACAGCTCAGGATAGAGGTCCTTCCTGCAGAAACGTTTCCAACATTCAGCAAGGACTGTGGTTATTGTTGCTCAAGGCTATGCCTTTCAGAAGAAAGTTTTTTCCTGCAGGATAACAGTAACTGACTGTATTTAATGTATCAAATAAGGAAGCTGGTACCAGACTTTTTTCCTTAGCTGAGATACAACACTATTCAGAAAAAAAAATGAACACAGAAGGGCAAATGACTTCATCTCAGTAAATTTTGTTAGCAAGAGGTTTGTGCATTGGCATGCAAGCACCTCTTTTTAAAATCTGCTGATTTATTATGAGCAGTCAGTGAATAGAGTGTTGACTTCAGTTAATCAACACTTGGTTGAGGCAGCTCTTAATGTTTCTTAAAAGATTCCCTGTTTCTCTACCTGGGCCTAAATTACACCAGAACATCTGTGCATCACTGACAACAGAACAAGATACTATTTGTTCCAGCCAGCCAAACATTCATCAAACTGTTTGGCAAAGCAAGAGAGGATTATTTCACTTAAAGGGCCTTTTAAAGCTGCAATCACAGGAGAATCCAGTATATGGAGCTGTAGAACAATTAAGTGCTGTGATTTGTCTAACATTGCCCTGGAAGCCTGTGCCACTGCCAGGAAGAAAAAAAAAACAAACAAAACAACAACAACAACAAAAAAACCAACCCCAAACCAAAAATCACATACCAAGAAACTTTGAAACCCCAAATTCAGGTCTCAACTGAAGGAAATATTTTCCTTTACAGTAACTGTTCCATGAGAAATATTTCTTTAAGTCAAGAAAAAAATAAAACAACAGGAAATCTATTTGGAGAAATTTAGTAAACCCAGGATCTGTTTTTATTTCTTTATTTTTAATTATGGCATTTCTTTTTTTAAATTACATTTGCATAGATACAATGAAACACACACAGAAGTACACTGATGCCAACCAGAGCCTAGAGCATAGACATTCAATTTTTGCCCACAGACCATTTGTAGCCTACTGTGATAAAGCATTCCCTTGCTATTCCTCTGTTCCAAACACATAGCAGAGGACAAATCTGCTCAGAAAGACAGACCTGAGAAATAAGCTTCCATTTACCCTACTTGCACTGCATGTCCTCATAAGTTGTTGACAGTGCACATTAAAGACAGGTAAGAACTGTCTGTGTGAACTGCTCAGGCATCAAAAGTCCACTGCCAATTGCAATATTTCTAAACTGTTCTTCTGATAAAATCTATTAAGTGTGGGCAAACCTATAACATACATACAGTAGATTCAGTGTTTCATAGAGGAATAAGAGATATTATAGATGCACTAGTTATGGTGAAGGAACCGCAGGAGACAGATCTCTCCCATAATAAGACCACTACAAGGTTGAGACACATGAAAACAGCACTCTTGTTGGTAACATATTTGGCAGGTGTAATTATCAGTTTAAATGCTTGTGATTATACGTATAATATCATTAAATATTTTGGACTGAAAGGGTTTTACATGAAATCTGTTTACTGTCCTTCCATGAGCCATAACACTAGTTCTGGAAAGTCTGATAAAACAAACTGTCCAAAATTCGCTCTTCCAGAGGTCACCCATCATTAAAGAGAGCCAAAGACATCTAGGCAGCTTGCTTTAATCTCCTATTGCAAAATACAAGATCATGTCGATATAGTCAGTTTGCCAAGCCTAGGGAAAACAATGCAGCAGACATTAAACACACTACACTAAACAGAGGTCAACCATTACAATGAATCGAGAGCATCCTACAAGAAATTCTTTTCCCTTGCATTCGCAGAGGGCAGATTTGATGAGCTTTAGTCCCTCCTGTCACTCTGTCCCAAAAGTCTGCACTTGTACACAGAGATCACAACTCATGCAATTAAAAATAACAGCTTTATGGGGATAGCCAGAAACAATTCATTGAAACTAGAGCAAGCTTTATGACAAAAAGGAGAAACATCTTACAGACAGTGATGTGGACAGAATATCTTCATCTTGCTGGTGAGGAGGACTCATGGATTGTGATCTTAACGCTGTCTTCTCATTATGCTTCAATCTTTCCCTGTTATTAACAGAAAGAGAAGAATCAATTTGCAATAGCTTGTAGTACACAAAAGGTGTTAACTATAAACCAAAATATTTTAAGATACATAAGAGAAAATAATTGTCAAGATGTAAAAATATTAGATTAAAAATCCTAAACTTCTTATCCAAGGCATGTTAAACACAAACAAAAGCCTTCAGCATTCCATTAAAAAACCACCATCCAAAAAAAACACACACCAACAAAAGCACCAGACATATCATGTACAGCACAGCATATTAAAAGGTGTTCTTTGCATTTCTAAAGACAAGCACAAGAACCACACATACAGCTCAACAGATTGGAAGGCCAAGGTGGAAAGTCAAAGAACCAAGTCATAAAGATCACATTATTCGCATTTCATTTCAGTTCTATTTTATGGACTAAAGTGGTATATATGGAGGGGCAGTAAAAAACAGGCCTGCAAGACAGAAACCAAGGACAGCACAAGTACTCTGTCCTGTAGAGAAAAAAAAGCGTATTGGGATTTTCTGGAAAAGCTTTTGTCATAAGTAAAATGTTTGAACAAAAGGAAGAATAGTACATAGATTGTTTGACCAGGTTCATGAGCAAAGGTTATCTTTGCCTTTCTCAACTACAGAACAGTGACAGAAAAGAACAGCCTGGAACAAAATAAAGTAAAAATTATAAGAGTGTATTAGTTTGGTAGAGCAAAAGATCCAAACCAGTAGCAAAACACCCTTTAGCATGTGTATTAAAGCAATCAAAAACTCCAGTTAGTCCATTCTCCTTCTTATGACCAGCTATAGTGAATTAAAACCAAGTTAGACCATTAAAATACCTTTCATTCTTTCCATCCAGCAGCAAATCAGATAGTAAGTTATGCCAAAAAGACACCGAGACAAATTAAGTATTTATGAACATAAAGACAACTGTTGGCTGTACAATGTAAACTAGTCACTTCTAGGAAGACAAACACAAACTTTCCATGAAGTGCCACTGCTCCAGCTTTCATCAAAACAGCAGGGAACAGTGAAATACAACAACTGGGAGCATACCTTCCCTTCTGGCACCAATAAATAACAACAACTTGTATGGACGCAAAGTAACAAAGCAGTAAATAGTTTAGATAAGCAAAGTCTTCAGGGTAAAAAAAAAAAAGATCAAAAGAAATATAATACAATCACTGTCTCTAGCATTCCAAATTGTGTGTTTATTAACAAGATTCAATGAAAGATGATTTTGTGTCAAATGAAAAGGAGACAAATTTGTGCCTGCCTGTAACTCTGCACTTTTATCAGACCTCTTTTCTGGAAAATACTCAGGTTACCTACCAATCTAATAAAGTTCCAATTGTTTGGATTAAAGAAAACAGAATTCCTGCTTCTATCATAAAGAGATTACACAATAGCAATAAATATTCAAACCAATCCAAATTATCTGTAATATTTTTAATTTGACAAAATGGAAGGATAAATCTACATTTATTCTTAGTTCTTTATTCGTTATTTTCAAGAGGAACTGATAAGGAAGTTGCTTTACTTGATTCTATAAACAGAACTTGAAAAGACCGTTAAAGAAAGACCACAATATTTCCTCATATCCAGCATACATTAGTGGCTCACTCCCTTTCCCAGCCTGTTGCTAACATGAATCAGGCTCCAGAAATCAAAAGATTTATCTCTTTTTAACTCCCACGGCAGGTGAGTGGAGAATGGTCAGAGTCTTGAAATGAGCCCCATGACCTCCTGCTTCAGTCAAAACAGTGAGCTAGCACAGGACAAGGAAGCAATTTGCTGCTAATAAAGGAGATTAGTAAATAATTTCCTACTAGGAACAAAGTAAGGGAAACTCACTGGTTCCTCCCGGTACAGCACAGCTACACAGTAACCTTTAACAATGTTTTTCAGGTATAATCTATAAACATACAGTAGAATTTTCCTGTGAGGTCAGAAAGACCAGGTTTCTGTTCAAACCAGACTACACATTCCTACAACTAGTTCTCTCATGTTTCAAAACAAAGATGCATCAGTAGACTTGGACTTATTCACTTACACTCCAGTTAGCAAGTAAAGTTTGTCTATCTACTTTTTATCTAGCCAGACAAACAACTTCTTACAGAAGGGCGAAAATCTTCATACATAGATGTATGTGTATTGCAAGATAAAAATAACTACAAAAAGAACTTCTCCATTTGTTTGCTTCTTTTAAAGTAGGGCACGTTGAGATTAAAAAAAAAACATCAAAAAAAATGACTCTAACATTTCTCACCGACATTATTTTGCCCTGAGAAAATGTTGTAGTTTATCTGTAAGAACTGAGTCGCAGCTGGAATGCAAAATTTTTACCCAACAACATCTATTGCATGCCTACGGATACAGTTTTCCTTATACACAGTCCAAGAAGAGACACAAGTGTAATGTAACACGATCACCATCTGCTGGTTCTCTCCCCAAACTGCAGTTTCCTCAATTATTTCACACTGTCCATCTAGACCTGCACTGATGGCTGATTCAAAACTCTAAGTACAAAGAAAGATAGGATGTATACAATGAGTATAGCTAACATCTTCACATAGACACGTGTAAATAATTATTAAATAAGCAATTTCTACAAAACATAACAGCTGAAACATTGATCTTCTGTGTAACTCACATTTAATGTCAATTTCTCATTGCTATGAAGATTAATTTATTTGATCTATGGAGCTATCAAAATTTCTAATTGCCAACACAAATTCAGACTTCCTTAAGATGCAGCTCCATTCTTGGGATGAATGCCCTTTAGCAGAGCCATGACTTTACAGACAAGTTTTACTTTCAGATTTCTTAAAGCTAGTAATTTACTCTATCCTATTTACCCACTTTTCCTGGCATGAAATAATATCCAGGAAAGGTCTTCAGAGAACTCACCAGAGCCTTGAGAACCAGCACTAGCGTAGGCATTGCTACAGTCCAACAAGATAAAAAAATCCAAAAGGTAAGTGAAATAGTTTCACTACCCTGCCCATGACTTTGGGAACTTTGCCAGATCAAGATGAATCTTAGGTTCAGAGACTGCAAAGAGGTCAAATGTCCAATATTCTACTATAATCCAGTTAGAGAAAAGAGGAAAAAAATACAGCAAAAAGTACCCAAGAAGGAGTAGGAATAACTCTACCTCAGCCTTTCTCAAATGCTGATAAGCAGCAGCTGGACGCAGAAGGAGGAGTATGCTGCCCACTCAAATAACACCCCAGCTGGCAGTACAAGGAAATCTGAAGAATTAGGTGTATTTTTATGCTGTAAGTATTAATATGCCAGGTTAGGCTTAGTAGGGGAGAATTGCGCTGATATCAGAACCTGGTTAAGCAGGTTCTTTGCATCACCAAGCCTAAAGCAGTAATACAGAGAGCAATTTCTCTATTCTCCACTTTCCTTCCTTAAACCACAAGTCTACTGTCAAAATCACAGGCTGAGATCAGACAATTTGAGTGCAACAGCCAGAAGACCCTTTAGTATTTATTAACATCGTAGGACTCAGAAAGGAGATGCATCAGTACCAAGAACAACTTCTTAAGTTACTGTTAGTATCACAGAGTTAAAGGATACACAAGAGGAAAAGTTTCACAGTACTCAATATAAACATGATGTAAGTTGCAAGACCTGTCAGCTCTCTGCATCACAGCTGAAAAATCTAAATGCAAGACTTAGCACTGTGATATAAACATCACTGTGCCTAAAAAAAAAGAACAGCTAATCCTAAGCGAACACATACAAAGAATTAGATTTCTGAAACAAAACCTGTGAGCCTGTTTATAAACCAATGAAACCAAATCAGAAGTCTCATACAGAAGTGAGATTTACCTTGTCTTACATAGAGCCTACTGAGTTTCAAACAATATTTACCCTCTAACTCTAAAAGTGCTTTTGTCACCAAGCATTTCAGAAAGTTTAAAGGTTAACTACAAAATTAGCAAAAAAGGAGCAATTCCATCTGTGACTGAAATGCAGCTGCATTTAAAAAAAAAAAAAAAGGAACATAGATCTTAATAATCAGCACAAATAAGAAAAGCTAGAATTGAAAGTAAATATTTAAGAATAGAATGTAGATTAAACTAAAATTTACCTCAGATTCCCACAAAACAGGACAGAAAAAAAGCCATGATTTTCAGCAGCTTCCAACTGACCAGCTTGGCACACCCTTAGTACTGCAGGATTTTTCTAAGTCAACATGAAAACAAGCTTTAATAACATGATATTTCATCCCTTTACCTGCTCTAGACTCAACTGATCAGCACTGCATAAGTGGCTTGAGCTTACTGGCTCCTGCAAGCCTTCAAAAAGAGACTGTCTGATGGATGGCCATAACAAAGTGCAGCTACAGATATTCAGCTGTACAGCTGCAAATGAGCAATACTGAAAGTTTTGCGATATCCTAATGAGAAACATCCAGGATCTAGGCATAGAGGGTGCTAGTCACCAACAAAGCACATGTATTTGTATTAGACAGCATGATACGAATCAAAACATTCTAAATCAAACTCAGAGAGAGATTGTTCAGACAAGGATGGAGTCTTTGCAAACAATCCTCTCCACACAGGAGAACAAAACAACACAGCAGAGTATCTCAGAGGCAGCAGCTCTGATTTTCAGTCTCTCAAGTTTTAACAAGTACAGCTGATCCAGCCTGACCTTCTGTAATCCAAGATTCATTAGGCCTACAGGAAATATAAAGAAATCTTGCTATTTCATAAAGAAGCCATGATGAGACACAAAACAAATAGCTAAGTGTTTAATAAGAACTAACATGTCTGCAAAAAGATGAATCAAATCTTTCTTTGTACACATTTAACTTTTGTTCTTTTGTCAGTAAAACTTGATTATCTGCAGACAGACACTATTTTGTTTCCTCTAAAAAAAAACCAACTTGAAAGCAACAATGATAGAACATCCTTTAAGTCTCCCATCTGTATGCCTGTTTATATGTCTATTATCTGTAGAAAAAAAAAGCCTATAGAAACTATTTGATATAAAAGCTCCTTTGAGTACTACGACCTTAGACTACAACGTTTTTTAATATTATATATTTCCTCTTCCCACATTTTTTGTCAATTGCTGTTTCTTTAATTTTGAACTGTATATAAATAGTGAAGATTCATCCACCTCAGTTTCATTAATTAATACCATCTTCCAGCAGAAAACGGGACAATTAAGTCATTTTGCATGCTTTCTTGCCTTGCAACCACTGTTATGCTTGCCCATGTAACCACTAAATAGCTATTTGGTATATCAGAACAATAGTTACTATCTCTTTTTGAAGTTTCCAGAGTGTATTACCTAGTCTCCAGAGAGTATGTCCTAGGTTTGGCCAAGATAGAGTTCACTCTCCCCAGAGTTAACTCTCTAGGAGGCGATAGCCAGGCTATTCGATCCCATGTGACCGTCACACTCAGCATATAAGGGCAGCAGTCGGACCAGGTCAGCACTGCAGCCAGTGTGGGAACTGCGGCTCTGCTGCCAGGCTGAGCGGCGTCGGGCTGAGCACGGTGAGCAATTACACTGGGCATTGTTCATTTTCCTTTGTCCTTTATCCATCATTGTAACTGCCTGCTCTTAGTGGTATTCTATTAAACTGTCCTTATCTCAACCCAGAAAGTTCTAGAACTCTCTCTTGATCCTCCTTCCCCATCTTGCTGAGTTGGGGAGGAGTGAGGAACTGGGGAGTTTTGTTATTGTTCAGGTAGGGCTAAACCACCACAGTCCTTTTGGCACCCAACGTGGGGCAAATGAGGATTGTGAGGAGTTTGAGATAAGGATTGCTATTGGGAGCAGCAACAGGCAAAACATAGACTGAACAGAGTGATTATGGAGAATATTGGTTTGTTTTAATGTGTGGTGAAGGTATAATGGGTGGATTGTGTGTAAGTTTTTCACATTCATTGGTGTTGTGATGTTACTTTTTCATTTTGAATGTGATGAATTATTTTTTCTGCTGTTGTGATTTGAAGGTGTGAAAGTGTGTGATGAATGTGTCTTTTTGAGATAATTCTTGAATATGTCATTCACAGAGGCAAAGGGTGGAATGTAGTGGTTTTGGGCTGGGCCAGGTTTTTCGGTAGCAGGTGGGCTACAGGGTTGGAAGCTTCCTGTGTAGGTGACAGGGTTAGGGCCAGTCATGCAGCCCATGAGAAGGGCCCACACTGGAGAAGTTCATGAGGGACTGTCTCCTGTGGGGAGGGACCCCACAGTGTAGCAGTGGGAAGTGTGAGGAGGCCTCCCCCTGAGAAGCAGCAGTGGCAAAGTCCATCTGTAATGAACTGACTGCAACCCCCATTCCTCATCCCCTGCGCCGCTGTGGGGGCGGGAAGGAAAGGGAGTCCCAGGAAGAGGAGGGGTTTGGGGAGGCTTTTTAAGATGGTTTTATTTCTCATCTCCCTGCTCTTATTGTTTAATAAATTAAAGCTTTTTCTCCCTAAGTTGAGTCTGTGACACTATAATTGCCGAGTGATCTCTCTGTACTTAACTCACAAGCAGTTTGTTACATTTCTCTCTATCTCTCTCCTGTCCAGTTTAGGAGGGCGAGTGATTTTATGACTGAGTGGGCATTGGGCTAAACCACCACAGAGTATTATCTGGAAGAGACATAATGCTGCAAAGAAGTGGACTGGGGTTATTTCTACATTAGTAAATGGGCTCTTTGTGCAAGCCATGAGTACCCCACAATAATCACCTCCACAGGTGACTAAAGCCTTCCCTTAAGCTGCTGCTGAACTGCTCAGTTCAGCCTATTGATTTTCCACACTAAGCACCTGTAACTGAAAGGGGAAGGAGAACAAGAAGAAAGAGTACAGAGCTATGAGACATGAAAGAAAACTTATCGAAGCCAAAAAAGAAGACATAATGGAGGAATGGAGTACAAAAGTTACATAAAATTTACATAGTTGAGTCAGAAGCTATTACCAGCATTTCTGTATATAAAGTACACACTCTTTGTTCAAGATGAGTCCAAGACAGAGCGTAATGAATTCATAGATACAAACTGAAACATACAGGCAGAGCTTATCAAATTAAAAATCTATTCAACAGTAATCAAATACAGAATAAAGCAAATGCTGCAATCTTACCCATATGTAAGTGGTGTCCCTAGAAGTGATTCCTCTTTAGAAAACATCTTCAATGACTCCTCTTGCTTAGATTCACTGTTTCCTAGTTCTCTCACTACCCAGTGAGGTGAGCAGTCTGGGCTACTACTTCGAAGTCTTGTTGAATTTGGTTCATCAAAATAAATTGACTATAATTAAAAGAAATACAAAATCAACACTAGAATGTATTTATGCAATGCTATTCTGTCCACTGTTAATGTCATTTCTTGCAGGAATATCTGCAGTATTGCAAAAACATTTTTCCATTTAAGTCAGTAAAGTTTGCAAATATCACGTTCCCAATCCACGGAAACTGGGATTAGAAATTACAACAGGCAATGGTATAAATGTTTTCCACTACTTTACTTCTTTCACTGTGGTCAATTTTAGTATAAATTCAGGCTGTTATCTCACTAAAGCTGAAGCCATTCATTGATACAGTATATGCACACCTTCAGAAAACAAACTGCAAGCTCCACAATATCTATATGAAATACCATTATTTTCTTTCATAGGGAGTCACCTCAGCCTACTAAAGTCATCTCATTTGAGCACATTTTTCCTTTCAAGAAACAGAACTATCTGCTGATTAAGACAAAACATAGCCTCAAGAGTCTTTGATTACATCTTTTCAAAGAACTAAGATAAAAATTACCTTTCTGTTCCTTCAGAACAGTTTTATAACCCTTCTTAGAACTTCAAAGAAGAAACAGGTTTCAGAAAAAGTTTTGCAGATTGAAAGATTCTTCCAACGTGAATTACAAAATACGTAACATAAATGCCTGCCTTTACCACATGCAATTCTACTCTAACTCATAACTGCTTTACACATTTATGCCAAATCAGACTTACAAGTACTTTCAGAATATATTTAAACAAGTTCGTCTTATGAAGTGAAGTTATACCCACCATGTATGAAGGTAAAGCCTTCAGCATTCCTGGTTCTGGTTTATGTGCAAAAGGATCTTCCAGTACACCTCGCTTTAGCATGTGGAGCAAGAGTTTTGCATAGAGATTCCTATTCTTCCTTCCAGCTATTCCTGTGCCTGCTCCTGAGGGCTCACGTAGTTTCTCAATCCACAGTGCACATCTGTGTGATTCTAAAGATATAGATATGCATAATCACAGTAAATTCTCAGAGCAAGCCAAGCACACAGAAGAGACAGAAGTAACCAATTTCATAGATGCTTCCCTTCTAAATGAAAGTTTAAAGCAAAACAAACAAAAAACTCAAATGACTGAAGAAAAAAAAAAAGGTTAAATATATAAAACCAAAGTAAGTCTTTAACATTGGTTCAAGTTTACAACATCCAGAAATGGCTTCTCTAAATTCACATTTACCAGAGTTTACATGACTTCTAGAAATTACACCTTGTGGCATCAAACATTAAGCATTTGATTGAAGTGGTACAAGTGCACAGTACTAACAGCAACCTAGAATTTTGTTATTAGTGTTTCTGGATATGCAGATTTTACTGTATTTACCTGACCTATGCTGTAGTTTCAGAACATAAGGCTTCATATCTGCAACACAGCGATCAAATTCTGCATCTAATTTTTCCCATATTTCCACATCACCATTCATTCTGAAAGAACACCAAGTCACCTGCAAAAAAAACCACAAGAGATCAAGTAGCCCTATCCACTTGTCTCTGCTCAGCTTCAGTCATGCAAAGACATACTTTGTAACTAAAAGGAAGAAAAAAAAAAAACCCTAAATATTTTATATTTGAACATAAATATTGTGTTCAAATAAATGCAAAACTAACAGTGACTCTTTGCAAACAACAGATACTCGATGTAACGGACATGACTCTGTTTGTTTAGGTTGGGAAGTGAGTAGTTAACCACAAAAAGATCTAGTCAATTACACGGCATGTTTATAAAACACCTAAAGGCATTTGTCTCATTGACACATTCCTAAGTCCTTCTTCCTCAGAATTAGTTTGTTGGGTTTTACAAAGAAGAAGGAGGAAAAACATCCTCTCTTAAAAGAAACAGAAACAGTCATTGTCAGGATTGTTTTGTTGTGGAAGGAGTACTGAAAAGACAGCCTAACAGCAGCTCTTTCCCTAAAATCACCTGTCAGTTTCACAGCTGGAAATACACAAACCAGCATCTTGCTACGTTTCAGCTTGCAATTTGCACGTTTCTTTCTGAACTGGAGCGGCACACACCCAGACAGACTGTTGAAGGCTCCGGGGCTTTTTTAGTACAGGGAAATCCCGTTATTCTTCCTCTCAGCCAGCCCACGCCGAGCCCTGCCCGTCCCACCCCCGCGGCAGCTCTCCCCCAGCAGCGGGGCCCCTCACCACCCGCCTCCGAGCTCCAGAAGCACTCTCCGAAGGGACAAACCAAGTGCTTTCTCACTTTCCTTCACCAAACCGCTTGCTAGGAACCCCACGCCTGCCCGGAGCTGCTTTACAGACATTCATCACAGAGAATAAACCTAATCCCGCTGCCATAAATTCGATGTCACAAACCGCCCCGTATCCCAGCCGGGCTTCCCCCGGCCCTTCTCCTACGGGGAGGCCGCCCTTGTCCCCGCACTGCCCATGGGACACGCCACCTCCTTTACCTCGCCTGGCTCCGAGGGAGAGGCGGGGGCCGAGCCGAGCCGTGCCGTGCCGGGCCGGCGGAGAAGGGCCACCCCGCGCAGAGCAGAGCCGAGCAGAGCCGAGCCGGCCCTGCAGAGCGGCCAAGTGTTCAAACCGATCCCACCCCCGCTCCCGGCTGCCTCCGCCGGCTGCCGGCCCCGCGCGTTTCCGTTTCCGCGGGTTGTTGGGCGACGCGGCCGCTGATGGTGACACACGGGCATGGCCCGGCCCCGGCCCCGGGCGGTGGCCTCGGGGTAGAAAGCCTGAGGCGAGCGGTCTCCCTGGTAGTGACCGTGAGGGAAGGCCTGAAGGCTGAGAGGGTTGAGTCTGAGGAGCTGCTGGTGAAGCCAGTACAGAAAAAAAAAACAACCCTCTAGAGAGTATAAACTGGTGCATTGAAAGCGGCCCCGTTGCACCTCAAAAACACAACCACAGTCTGTGCTCATTAATTACTCCGAAGTGATTAACGTTAGCACCTGATGATTAGTAGCACCTGTCCCAGCCAGGCCCACCACACCAAGCAGGGAAATCATCATTACCCCCAGCACTCTGACCTCGAAACATACCTGTGGCTATATAGGTGAATATTTATACACCCAGCAAGGCGTGCTTGTTAGAAACCTCAGGAGGACCCAACAGAGCCTGAGGGAGCACCAAGGGAGATGCCAGAAAATGAGGATGGTTCGGGTGTGGTGCCTCAGCATCACAGGAGAGCCTGGGCTGAGGGGAAAAGTGAGGGTGCAGAAGCAGTGGAACATCTCTCTGGGTTGTTTTGGATGTGTTTCTCTGTTTTACTTGCTGCTAGTTGGGTAGAAGCTGTATGTGTTTTTACGTCTTTATCGTGATCAATGTTTTGGGGACAAAAAGTGCTTCAACTTGAAGCTCAGTGAGAAGTATTTGCCACTCTTGAAACAAAAGGTCAAAAAAACAAAAGTAGCTTTTACGTCTGAGCAATGTTTATGTAGCTCCATAGTGAGTGACAGAAACACAAACAGATAAACTGAAATTGCAGGTGCTGGCAGAGACGATTTTGTCTACAGCTTCTGACTATCTCTAAGTAAAATTTATCATTGTAGGTAACAGTGATTTTGACTTCATTTTTAAACATTTAATGGGCTTAATATTGCTTGTTTCCTGGGTTGTCCTATCCCAAGGACAGAGAATATAGGTGGTGTTGTGGAATATAAAAATTCAAAAGCACATTCCTGACATTTCTACACAAAATACACTTGGTTGATAGCCATGTCAAGAAAACCATCAATTAGTCCAAACGAATTAGAGAAATCTCCTTCTCCTTTCAGCTATTCGTCTCTTCCTGAGTCAAGGAAATGATTGTGTGTACATGTGATCCCAAATAAAACATGAGACCTCTTAGATTCATTTATTTTTCCTTCTCCAAAACCTGCCATTGGCCTTAGTGTGTGAAGCATCTAAAGTGCTTTCATCTTGAACGAGTAAACTCTTCAGTTCTTCTAAGCTCGATTCATGTACATATATATATCAAACAAGAATATCTTAAATGTATGGTGGAAAATTGGCTGTTTTCTTTGATTTCTCAGCTAATCTTCTGCAGAAATGATTCTCTGTTAGGGTTTATTCAGTGATAGCTATGACAGCAACACTAGTTCCTACTCAAGTTGCACATAGCTCCTTAAATAAACAAGTGGCTGACTTGTTCAGATAGCTGAACTTGCCAAACTTTTCCCCTCAGAATCACCATTTCAGACACCCAAGTTTTGTCCAAGTCAGGCTAAATCACAGGAGATAGATAAGGATTTTGTTGGTAGAATATGGAAGGCTAAATGGACTTAACAACATGACTCTTTCCGGGTAGGTTTTTCAAGGACAACACACCATCATATTGGCCAGGTGATGAAAAGTTTGCATTTCTGTCTAGCTTTGCAAATCTTTTTGACAGGTGAAAAGGGTTGGGGTTTCTAAGACAACTTGTTCATTGATTTGTATTGATTTGAATATATCTCTGTTGTGCTCATCACAAAATACTTTTAAAAACTGAATTTGCTGGTATATGGTGAAAAAGAACAGAAAAGGCAGAGGAGAACCAATGAAACTGGAACCAGTACTCCAGAGGTTTCCCAAGGGAATAGGTGCAGTTTCTGGGTCTGCTTAGCAGTGTAGAGCAGAGTGGCCAGAGGTTGAAGCCTACCTGCATTGATTTGACAGTTGCATAACTTCTGTCCAAAAAAAGAAAGAAAAACTAAAGATTCAAGAAATGCCTGAGGTCTTGTCTCCAGCCAAAGATGCAGGCCAGACATGAGGAGTACTGATGTGTACTCACTCTCTGGAGGACATTACAGTAAATCCAGTGTTACAGAATACATAGATATCCCAACCAGAACACAGAACAAATTGCCAATTTGAATTGTAAAATTATGTAAATTTAAGTAAAACAGGTGTGGTACTTTTTTTTTTTCATCTCATTTTACCATGTTCTCTTATCTCTCTAACTGTCTCAGCAGGTTGCCATAAGTAACATGAGCACAGCTTAAGGCATTTTTTCCCGGCATCTTAACAACAACAACAAAAGGCAGATTTCACTCACTCATGCCAGCCTTTAGAACACCTCTAGTTGCAATATATTATTTTTCAGACCTTCTAAGCAAACCTTTCATGCCTGAAAAGTTGTGATTCACAAACACCTCAGTACTTCAAAGACTCATCAGCTCACAGATTTTTTTTTTTTCCTCCCTTTTCTTGCTTCAGGAGACTGGATAATAAATTCAGCCCATGAACATTGGCTCCTAAGGGTGATTCTTTCAAGTATTCAAATGCTGCCTGTCCAGCTAGGAAGCAGAATCAGCTGACGTGGTGTTGTTCTCCTGTACAGGTAAGTGGAACTACAAAAATTTGCTTAGAAAAATCAAACTGTTCCTTGGGGCAATTTGTGTAAAACACAAATAATTTCAGGGAAAAGTAGCAATTCTGTGGCAGTGAAGACTAACTTTTACTTACGCCAACTTCACGGTGTTTTGCTGAGAAGGACAAGTTAATATTAAACTGTGACTGGTATCTCAGCTACCATCCTGAACATCCTGATCCCAGAGACGTGTCCACACAACATTTAGACTAGATTTTCAAACAGATATGTTCCTGCCAGCTGATCTTTGGAGGTGTCGAAAGCAGTTATGAATATTTCAGCCTGTTGGTCAAACAGTGCACATTGTACCAACAAAATACCCTCTTCAGCTACTAGCCTGAGTTTGTCTGGCAATGTTCACATTAGATAATCAAATTGTTGAGGAGTACAGAATATTAAATACTTAATAATAGCTGCCTCAGTCTCTCATTAAAAGTAAGGAGTATAAGAACAAATTCTATCAGTCATACTATTAAAATATTCATAGGCAGCATTCAAAAAAAGAGATAATTGGAGTATGTTCAGAGCTTTTTAATGGTAGCTGTAAGCATCTTACAAGTAGTTTGATCTTAATGTTAAAAGGTCCTTTTAAAAAGCTCTAGAGTAGCTTGCTTACTGTGTAGCTTGCTTCTGCTTTTAATCACAGAGAGAGCTTTTAAACTTCAGAGGGAACCACATATGACTCATGACAATTTATTAGGAATGTACAACAAATATTTCTGTATCCTTTTCTAGTATGTTGAAATTACAGACATAAGCCTCAAACTTGCCAGACTGGATCATACCAGTGAAGTACTCATATCATTAATCAACTTAAAAGTACAATTTACTTCAAAGCTATTTAATGTCCAGAAATCACTACTATTGCTCAATTCCATTCTCTTAGGGAATCAGTTGCATTGTGTAATATTGAAACAGTGGTAAAAATTAACAGTCATTTAAAACAACATTTTCAGGTGAAGCTAGAATCTCAAACACATAAATAGTTTTACTATCTCTTTTTTAAAAAAATAGTCAAAGAACCTTTTATCTGATGCTGTTGATGTTTAAACTATGTTTGGATACTTGGCTTCTAAACTTATTTGGAAATCCCAGACTTTCTACTTATGTAAATTCTGGAAAATCCTAGGCTGCTGACTTTCTGCCTGTCTGTAATTAAAGGTTCACTCCCTATCACATGGGAGTGGTGATGGAATTAGAACCCAGCTAAGTACTAGTGATGAAATCCTTTCTGTATAAATCAGTTAAGAGCTAAAGCATTTGACTGATAGATGATCTCTAAAGGTCCCTTCCAACCTCTACCATTCTATGATTCTGTGATCAGGTAATTTAAATAAGAGCACACTCTTGGCTGAAAATTACTTTATTGTAAAGGGACTGCTATTGAGAAAGCCATTGACAGTTGCAGAAATGTTGGAAATAAGGAAAGACATGTAGTAGAGCAGCGTTTCTGAAGAAGGCAGAAAAAAAGAGAATAAAAGTTAATGGCTCAGTGCACTGTAGCTTGTGAAAGAGGCTGGTGGGGATGCTGGGTGAGAAAACAGCTGATACTGTGTTTGCAGAGTCTGAAATTCACTTGGAAATTTACACTCATGGGACTTCAGTTTTCCTCTCTTTATATATAGTGCTTTGTTTCAGTAAGGTAGAGATTTAGTACTGTATTACTGTTGTGGTTCATGCTCGTCTTCACATGGTTTCATGTCTGATGGGTCCTTCTTCACAAGAGATGAAAAAAAGCCACGTTCTGTCAAAAACAAGTTTAGAACTTGGGTTAAATGATTGAAACCTGTGATATCTGAAAACAATATGTGTCATGGACCCTGCTAGGTGAGCAAGCAAGCTCTGCATCATAGTAAAACTGCTAGAAGAAATGCAGAGTTTAATTTTTCATGAAAGCTGTTACATCCATCAGAAGTTAAGCCAAATGTGAGGAAAGATGTTTTCATCATGCATAGGCTGTGTGGTTTTCCTGCACTTAGAAACAAAAAGAAAACTTAAAAGGAATATTGATAAAACAAATGCAAAGTATTTCCTCTTGCTAACAGTGTTTAGTATTTAGTCTGTTTATTTACTCTAAAAGTCTATTTGCCTGTGAACCAGTTCCTCCAGCATCAATTTCTCACTACAGCTTTCAGCTGCTTTTTAACAATCTTGGTCTAAAGTCAGACCAATGTGTCACTGATCAGCATAAATGAGAGTGAATATGTCAGGTTCTCTAGGCTGCAGCAGTGTTTTGAGTTCTTTTCCCCTAGAGACAACTTCGGTAAAATCACAGAATGCTTTATATATGGCCTTTTATCTGGGCTAGGCCACCTCTGAATAAAACCTTATAAGAGCAGAACAGGGATTAAAGCAGCGCTCTGACATATCCAAAAGAAAAGTCTTGCTGCATATTCGCTTCTTCTCTCAGGCCATCTCATCCAAAATACCCCATAACTTTAGTATGAATTCTGACACTGCCTCCCACACTAAAGGACTTGCTGTTCCACTGTTTTATGATAAACCTAGCTCATACCTTTGAAACAGGCAGGCAGAGTAAGGTTGCCATCCACACATGGAACAGCTACAGTATAGGCACAGGATTTCTCTTTATTCTTGCAGAAGAAGGATATAGTTTCACCATGCTGAATGCCTTCCTTAAGGTCATTCTGAACTCTTTTCTTCTCACCATTGTATAATACCACAGCTTTCTTAACTGGTATTTTACATGGTCCTGTAAAACAATCCAGTTATGAGCAATACATAAAGAGGGTTAGAATTCTATTTTGAAATGGAGATAGATCCAGTCCCATCAGGAAACTGTGCAAGTGTCATTTGAGAATGAAAAATATTGTATTCCACACATACATGGTACTTGTGGTGGTTTTACAGAGCTGAATAAATTCAGACCCCTAAGTACAGAGTCAAAACTTTCCAGTGAAAATCCAGCCTCGGTAAAATTTCAAATTTTATGAAATGGAAAGAAGAGAGGACATGTTGAGACAAAGTAGAGTCAGATTATTGAAGTCAATTCAGTTGCATCATGTCATACAACATTTAGTGTTGGGAGTGGCCTTATCAGGGTCTCAAAATTACTATGTTGGTTACAATCAGCAATCAGAGCAGTGGTCTTTTAGGAAAATTCTATTTGATACATCGTTTCTCTAGAGATAGTGTGTATATACCTCTACAGACTGGCTTTGTGGACCAGTTTCCACTCTTTTCACATCGGGAATGTTTAGGTCCATCCAGCACGTAGCTGTCCTGGCAGGCGAAGCTGACACTTTCATTATAGTGATATGTTCTGCGAACTGCAAGCTCTATGAATCCATTTTCTATTGCCGTTGGAGTGGGGCACGTGACAACTACAGTACAAAACCAAAACCAAAGCTTTATCAAGGTTGCAGTTCTAGAAGACATGCTGTATACTTCAAAACATACAGAGAAGTTTCATGGTGGTTCATTTTGTCCCCTTGCACAGGAAAATATAGTAAAGAAAATAAGTGAACATTACTTATTTTCAATACACATCTATTGCAATCTGTGGTTCTATCCAAAAACTACTTAAATGTGAGAGTTTCATCAAAAGCAGTAAAGGTCTCTGGATGAAGGGTAAGGTTGTAAGGTTGTCCAATTCTTAGATTAGCCCTAGCACTTAGCAGAATAAATTGTTCACTGCACTCTGGAGGCCAGGCACTTTCCTCACTGTGTACTATGTTTAGCAGGTTTTGTTTGTATAACCTTTATACCTGCAGCAAGTATTTTGTCAATCCTATGTTGCACACAACCTTGTTAGTGATCACCTTGCATGCAGAAGTCTGAGTTTCAGAATAACTGTGCATTTGTAATAACAATAGTAAAAAAAATACTAAGGCCATTCATATAGTTTTTGACATATAATTCCAGGGAATATTTGTAAGTGTTGATAAAAGTAACTTACCCTTGCACTCTGGAATGCTGCTCCACTTCCCGTTCTCCATGCAGGTAGCTGTCTCATTCCCAATAATTGCAAGAGGAGGTACACATTCAAAAGCAATTGTGTCCAGGAAATAGGAAACATTTCCAGGTTTTAAGCGACGGTAAGAAAGGACTCCAAATTCAGGAAGTGAGGGAGGTGCACAGGTTACCGCTAGAAAAGCACAGAATTCATACAATATGCAGCTTAAAGATCAAATTCTTACTGGAATTACAGGAGCAAGATGCTTAGAACCAAATTAATGTGCACCACCCTTTACAGAATGCAGCTGACACAACAAAAAGTTCAAGTTAAAGGTCTCAGGAGACTTAGGCTATGTAATTCATGATTTTTTTTCCTCTATTTTTGGACAATATTATGCAGTAAATTACTTTTTCAGTGAAGGGTTTATGCAGGACAGGTTATAGCAAAAATATATATAACAGTTGCAAAAGCATGACCATATCTTGTTTATATACACAGAGCGAATGAATTTGAGTGGCTAAGCACCTTACCTTGAGCTGTAAATAGCATCCCTGATCCTGGCCTTTTGTGCAGACCTTTAAACTGTATTCCTCTAAAGGTATAATCTGCATATCTAAAATTAAACATACGGGGTTCTTCTTGATTTTTCCTAACCATTTTTTACACAGAGCTACAGGAGGCCTCTGAATAAGAGTGTATATCATTCTGAGCAAAGCAAAGGAATCTTTCTGTAATAACAGCAAGGAATTAGTTTTTCTTTAGTATGACGACACATACGTTGACATTGTGGGAAAGTTCCACTCCATTTTCCATCTGCCATGCATTGGCTTGTTCTTGTCCCAACGAGGTTGTAACTAAAAACAAAAAGACCTGGTCACCAGAAGGCTTAATGAACATGGAGAAGAATAAACTTGTTATTTGACAGGAAGATTTCCATTTCCTATAATCAAATATAAGAGCCCAGCTCTGAAATCCTCTAGTTCTAGAACTTACTGACCTGAAAGGAAATGTAGATTCAACTACAAAATTTGTAACTATTTGACTATTGTGTGTATCCAGACAAATGGCTCAAAATAACAAGATATTTTGCCATTTTAACTATATTTCTATCTGATATATTAATTCCTACAACAGATTAATACTGTGGATATAGGTAAGCAGTGAATGAGGATCTGTGATTAATAATGTAAATATTGTAAATTCTTGGGAAGAGTTCCTAGCTAATCATGGCAATTATGATCAAACTATTGCAAAGGACTCAGCACTCTTTGGAACTAAAATCACTCAGGTGCATGATTTCATTTTAATGCCAGATAGCCCAATTTAATTTCCATATGCACTCTAAATGCATTCTCTGTACTTACATTATTAGCACTTACTCTGAGCTTTAAAGAAATGTTCAGCATCTGACTGTCATTTTGATATCACACAGATGAAAACCAGTAAATTATAATTAGAAAAATTAAATCAGGTCCTATTGCTGCATTTGGTGTCATAGTTGGATGCGTTTATTCCTTATCTTCCTCCAATTTTGCAGAAGAAAACGATAGTTGAGGCTGTTGGTATTTTTCAGTGAACTCTAGGCTATGTCTCACCTATCACCTTCCAGTCACTGAGACCTTAAGCACTGTTTGCTCATTAATTGCCCACGTAAAATGAGCTATGTTCTACTAGGAAATATGGCCCTGCATTTACCATAACTATTTTTTCTTAAATGCACCCTCAGTTCTAAAGCTAGCAAGTAGCCCTGAGTAAAACTGCATTTGCTCTAGGGACCAAATTAGGATTAACTTCATGTTTTCATTTATTGAGCTTGGAAAGACACAAACCAAAATTTTCAGTCTCCAGAGACTAACAGTAGAACAACTTAGATGGAGATTATCTTCTCTCTGCAGCAGGATTTCATCTCATGATGTAATAAGAGGATTTAAAAAGCAGGGGAAAGCAGTCCAGAATAAATCTTTGCATAAAATCTCTGCTATTTTGATGGTTTCCATATCTGTAATACTTCGCTTTGGAGTAGCGAAGCTGCAGGATGTTATAGCCAAGACTGAGCAGAGGAGCATCACCAGATATGCTTCTTTTTTTCCTTTTTTTTTTTTTTTTTTTGAGTTTCTGGAGTGGAAGTGAGTGTTTATGAGCAGTTTCCTAAGTTCCTTGGCTTGCAGAACTGCAGTAGGTGATGTTAGAATGTAATATTGCAGCTTAAGTTATTTATTTAAGGGCACGAGGAGGGGAACACTTACCCTGGTTCACATGAAAAACTTAGAGAACTCTGATAGTGGTGGTCTACAAAATCAATTTTTCCATGCTGCAAGGATCCAGGACTGGGACATCTCTTTGCTATTAATTAAAGATTAAAAAAAAAGATAATATTCTTTTATGAGGCATAAGGATAATAGAAACAAGCTGATCATAAAAGGGTCTTGTTGCCTTTCACATTTCTTCACTCCCATGTACTACATTTTGTAAGTCTGGCTGTTTTACCTTTCTCTTGAAATGTATTAGTTTCAAAGTTCCTGTGATTAAATAATTTTTAACTTTTGATTGCCTGAGAAAAAGATCTTCTATGCAATAAAATGATAATAAATGAACAATGAGGGATAAAATAAATGCAGGTATTACCAAGCAATATACATCGTTAGAGTATAAGCACTGCTGGGATGAGTCAGATTAAGGTTTACCTTGTCTGGGCCCAATCTCCATAACCAGGGGCTTAAGGGACAGCTTGGGACATGTATGGGAAGATAATTCCCCTCTTACTTGCCTTTGTTTTCCCCCACACTCAGTGTTCTTCCATTACTTCTTGGAAGTGTACCAGTTTAATACATCAGTTCCTCACGTGGACTATTCAATATCCTTTTCAGATCAATTCATGGCATAAAATCCAGGAGTAGGATTTGCTTTGTTTTACTTACGTAGGCACAGCAGCGTATTGAGAGGCCACTTGCCAGTCGGGAGGCAGGTGTACTTCCTTTGGCCATTATTGGGCACAAACCCTGGCCTACAGGTGTATTCTACTTCCTCACCCACATCATACACGCTTTTGTCTACATTAATTGTGGCAAATAGCACCTCTGGTGGCCTGGAACAGACTGGAGGAAGAAGACACTTTACAAGAAACTGGGCAGAAAATTAAGGTTGTTTTTATTTCTCAGCTGTCAGCACAGGTTTCTGTATTAGCATCAGCCATACTATGTTCCTGTAGTGAGCTAATCAGTCCTTCTGTAATGTCTAGGTACATAAGTTACATATACATAACTTACTGAGGCTGCTGATGGTTGCTATAAGCATTAGCCAGAATAAAGGTACTTTTTTTCTCTTCTCCTCAGCAGCTCTGACAATGGCTCAAAGTAGATTTTAGGTATTCTGAAAAGTGAGTCAATTATAGTAAATTCTCTTGAAACAAAGGCTGTTGAGTGAGCCTTAGAAGCAAAATATGCATTTCATTTTTTAATCTAAATGAGTTGATGGGGTCAGCCTGAAATGAGATTTAGATTTTTAAATTCAATTTCTTTTTCTCTGATTTCCCCAAATTTTCTGTTCAATAGGGCAAACACGCTGTTACATTAGACAGATCTGATTCCAAAACAGTTTTAACACGTCGACAGCATGAACTACTCATCACCCAGAGGGTGAGAAGAGGAGGGGAGCAGTGAGGGAAGAACAGAGGGTGCAGACTGTGCTCCTGCAGAGGACACAGAGAGAGGTTCCTGCTGAGCTTGTGGGGAGAGGACAGAGTGATGCAAAGCTCATACTGTAGAAATGAATGGCAAACAGAGGAAGAGAGTACATGAAACTGTGCCCAGAGCCCTTGGCATGGGAGAAAGGGGGAGGAAAGCAAGGCAAAAGCCATGCCGAGCAGCTCATGCAGTGGAGGGGAAAGCAGGGAGCTGGGCAGAGAGATGGAATGAGGTTAATTCTTGCACATACAATGCCCCCCGGCATGCAGGCAACCTGGTTTCTACAACTTCTATCTATATTTCTTCTTTTTTCCTCAGTTTTATGCTTTTATATACAGCAATTCACCTCGCCATAGGAAGAGACAGGGGAAGGAAAGGAAACAGGGATGTGGGGAAAATAGCTTTTAGAGAAAATTCCCCTTCAAAACACTTGCCCAGAATGGTCTAAAGTCTTTAAAATCCTGCTGCTTTCTTGAGCTGCCATCATTCGTGCTCAAGGTAGTAGTGCCTTTGAAAAGTGGAAGATGCTTACCTTTCCCTGCAAGAGCACAGTGGCTCAGAGCAACTACGCACGTGGCCAGTGCCAGGAGGTACATTGCTGCCAGTCCACAAGCTTCCTGAGTGACCCTGGATCCAGTGTTTCTTCACTTAAAAATAAAGGCAGGGCAAAAGAATGGTTACATATTAACTCTTTGTATTTATTCTCATCCTTGTAAACAGAAGATAAAAGGTTCCTTGTGTTGTTTGTAATGAGGGATGAAACAACCATCACATGTTGCAGTTGAACATAATGCAGGAATTCAAGTAACAATCTCTGCTGGAAATGTCCCCAGTTGTTTCTGCACAGCATCTCCTGTAGGGACCAGTGGTTTTGGAAAAACAATATTAGCATCTTTAGAAGATGGACATATTTGGAATATGAAATTGGATCAAATAATGGAAGTGTCACTAAGAAGCTTTTGTTTGTCACTCGAGCCTGTACATTTCTATGTACCAGACTCCTGGGAGTTATAACAAAATCTTTTTAAGGTGAAATAATTAGTGCTGGAGTGACATTGGTATTGTCACATATCTCTGGGGATGATGCCAACTTCATGCCAGTTTACTCTAGGTGATGATCTGGCTTCGGGGGCCAGTTTGATCAGATCATGTCGTCAATAAATATCTTGCAATGAACCAATAATGAAAAGCATCAGACAGGACTCATAATGCCAGTACTGCAGGAAAAGTGAAATAATAATTCTGGACTGTGCTTATTTGTGACAAGAGAGTCAAACTTAAATTGTATCTATGGAACTTTGGAGTCATCAAGTCAAGACTTTACAGATATGAGCTGAGGTTCTGATCACTGCACCTCTCTTAATTTAGTGGATTTTAACTGCAAGAGCATCTGAAGTGCAACCAAAATAACATTTGTGTAATCATTGTTCCACAGTTTGGTGTTTCTAATCTAAGTATCCTCCTCCCTTGCTGACTCACAGCCTGTGAGGGGGAGTGAGGGACATTTGAAGCTCTAACAAGAAGCTGGGTTATGTCAAACTGTTACTGCTGTGATCTTGAATAGTTTATTTTTGTTTTATAAAGTTTCTGTGTTTGCATTTAAAACACAAATTTTAGCCACTACATTAAACAACGAGGAACATACTATTCTTCTCAGACAGAAAATGCTGTGAATGTCCTGCTCAAAACATTTACCAAATACACGGTGCCAAAGGGCAAAGTACCATTGCTAAATCAACAGAAAAATATTGGCTTCATTTTCTGTATTTACATCTGATTGTTTTTTGCATTCGTTACAGCTTGCTTCTTCCACTTTCTCTACTCTTTCACTAGTATCTTTTCCATTCCTAACACACTGCAATGCTGTCAGGAACTCTTTTGCTTCTGGTTTAAATCCTTCCCTAGAGCTGCTTGCTTTTTTGGTTGCATTCTTTTCTGTGTTTAAAATAGCACAGGAATAGATGGACACGATTTTATTCGTTTCGCCTTTGACCGTATGAGCATTTCTCTCTGTGCTCAGCAGATGGCAGAATGTACCATAGAGAGCTGGAAAGTTTTCTATATTGCTTTAAGGAGAGGGGGGAAAATTAAAAAGGGGTTAAATTATATGCACATTATTTTTTTTTCCATAGATTTTGTGTGTGATAACTGTACTGCTCTTAACATTGAAAGTAAAACTCAATAATTGAATGCAAAACCGAGGGAGGAATAGATATTTAAATACGCATTTCACACAACCGTGTAATAACTGCCAATATTGTGATTCTTTTTGAAAAGTTATTTCTCTGCAATAAGAAACATTAGCACATAGGTTACAAATAACAATGTCTTTTCCAGTAAATGGAGATGTGATTATTACTGTATGCATTCACCTTGGCAGAACATGAGCAAACCAGCCTAGTTCTTTTTGCATTTGGTACTAGTATGCAATTCTATATATTTCATCTGATCTTTCCATCCAATCCAACCCACTCCCCTAGCACATGAGCTGTTTATTAATAGAGCTCCTCTAAACCAAATCATGAGGCAGAATTTTGTTTCATTAGTGACCATATAAATACAGAGCAGATGGATGGTCTCTACCACAAATAGTAGTATTTTCTAAGGGAAGAAATGGTAGCTGCAAGCAGAGAAAGTAGTGCAAGAACACCCTGAGGTGATAGCAGCTAGCATGATGTGCAGAGTATCAGTATCTCAACAGTCTGTTACCTGGGTTTGTGCTAGAACAACCAAAAAGGCAAATGTGCAGGAGGGATGTGAAGGAACTGGTTTTTCAGAAACAGCGTTGCCCAAATAAAAGTGTGAAGGCAGCATAGCAGAGATCAAGAGTGCATGTTTGAAAAGACAGCAATTAAGTGATGGAGACTGGCATCACCGACTGATCAGAGTGGTTCCAGTAAGGAATAAGACAGAGGAAGAGGATAAGCAGGCAAAGGTCTTAAAAGTAAAGGTAAAAATGTCATATGGGAGATAAAGAGGGGGGAAAAGTACTTGAGGGATGCTAAAGAAAAAACGATGATGAAAACCAGTCTATACAGCTGCATTCTTTTGACACTAGGGTTCAATTGGGGCTGTAATGACAATAGGAACAGACACTGTAATAATCGAGATACAAGATAATAAGAAGGCAGACAAAGACTTTCAGACAGGAATTGGTCTCTCCTAGAGATATTATGCAGAAAGTTTGCAAGAAGTAGACAGACTGAAGGTCATTGCAAGGTAACAGTTCCCTAGCTAATGAGCCAATGTCCTTTTTTCTAATCTGAGGACGATCGAGGGCAATAAGAGTTGGGTCTACATTACCCACCATTCCCAAGTCACTGAGTTTTCATGTGTACATCCATTCCTCCCTCTGGAGTGTGAAGAGGTTGTGGTCAGATGGCTAACAGATGTTGTCGCTGTTCCTCTGCAGGAGCAGGTGATAAGTCACAGGTCCAATCATTGCCCTTCATGTTACCAAGATAGTTCTATTAATATTTGTTCAAAGTTCATTTATAGACTGCACAAACATTTTTATCACCTCTACTCAATACATCCAATATTGAAGTGAATGCTCCATTGCACTAGAGAGATAAGAAATAAAAAGTAAGAAGGTAAACTGAGTCATTTTTAGCTTTACAAGAAAATAATTGCTTTCAGTTCTAGACAATTTGAAACCATTCTTATTTCTTATCTATCAGATGCATTTAATATTAAAGGTGTAAATTATTTGGGGGTATACATTCATTATTAGCAAAATATTCAGCCAGCCAGAAGCCAAAATCTATTTGCAGTGTCTTCTTTTCCAGTGAAACTCTGTTTTATGTGTTTGGAGATGTTGGAAGTTAACACACAGTAACAGATACTGATCTGAGAGAATGTCTCAGTGACACAAGAAGTAAACAATGTACACATAATTTGTAACAATAATCTTTTCACTAAGCAGTACATTTTAGGGGTGAACATCAGCCCTGGTTACCACTGGTGTTTCAGAATGGGTTTTTTTCTGAATTTAACAAAATAATGATCCTTTTTTTCCTAGACCATAAATTGCTTTAAGCACTCACCAGTTTATTGGAAGTGTAGTGTTAAAATACCCAATCTCACATTAATCCAAGATATTAGAGAGCTAGCACAAACCTATTTTCCTGGTGACAGCAGGCCTATATTCTCTTGCAGAGGCCTGAAGTTGTTCTAGTTTTCACATACATTAAACTCACAGTGTACAAAACCAGAGAGCTTTTTAAATCTACTTCCTCCTCTCCGCCTTCTCATCTCCTGCACAGATAATCCAGAGAATCTCTTTCACAGTTCTACTGTGACCCAAATATTGTGAAACAGTCTGTTCCTCTGATAAATTCATCAAAACGCTGCCTAAAAAAATCTTGTGTTAAATTTTTGTCATCAGGAATTATGAAGCCTTGGGGGCAAATTATTCTCTATGAGAGTTTGAATCTACAGTGAAGAGATCTCCCAGGGACAACCTTTGAGAAGTCAACATAAAAGCACAGTATGGAGCCGCAGCCTTTCTCACCCTTTTTTGCCTTGTCCCACTTTTTTTTCCCTGTCCTTTCGGCGCAGCCAAACTGTTTCTCTTCTCTCATAAAGTCTGAAACAAAGCTTTCACAATTCTCTATATCATTATTCTTCTGCTTTCTATTAAAGCAGCACAGATGTTGATGACAGAAGCATCTGGCCCTTCTTTTTGACATTTTTCTTTATTTCTTTTATATATCTACAAAGATGCATCACCTCAAGTTGCCATCTTGTTTACAAGCTGGGGAGAGTTCAGACCTGGTCAGGGTCTGATGCAAGTTCTCCCAGGAAAGCACCCTGCTGCAAGAATGTGTTTTGCACTTTCAGTACATTAAACCGTTGTTAGCATTTTACCACTTTCTGATCCAACAGAGCAATCCTTTCCACCCTCAGATGGTTTCATTCCTCTCAGTAAATTATTTCTCTGGGTAAATGAGAATGGTCTTAAAGTGCTTGTGCCTCTCTTGGTGCATTGCCATAATCCTATCAGAAAGCTCAGCTACCACTAGACTTATTTATTGCCATTCTTCAGTTTGCCCAAATGACAGATAAGGGTATCAACAATCTAGAAGCCGTTTGGTATATTCATTCACATTAAAAACTTCATTGAAAAGTGCATGTGTCTCACATCAGCCTAGAATCAATGCTCTTTGGCTGTGTTGGAAGTGTCCATGGGTATCACCTAATAAATCAACAGCTTCAGTCTAGATATATCCTATGATCTCTATTAACCCATGGATATTATCTATTAAATTCTTTCTGGGCAGAAGTCCAGCATGTTCCAGATGAATAAATCCACCTTCTTTGTGATTCAGTTCCTCTACAGTGTAATCAAAAAGTAGATACTGATCTCTCTTATGGTCTAAACCAAAACCTTCACAAGCCAGTCCAAGTCTTGTCATTGGCTTCATTTGGGACTTTTTAAAGGGGATTTCATCAATGTTTTTAGATGTGATTTGAATCAATTTATGTTCAACTAACAAACTTAAAAGTATGAAATTATTTCCAAATCTTTCTTAATCAACACAAACAGCTGACTATAATTTTTCCTCTTTTTTTCTTAATCTAGTATTAGCAAATTTACTCCAAAAAGGAGTTCCTCACTTCACTGTTGACAAGGTCCCTTCCAACCACTACCATTCTATGATTCTATGAAATCTGAAAAAGCTAAAAATGTAATATCAGCACTGAAAATATCATGAAATGTTGGATCCAGATGGAAGGCCATTGGCTTTCGCAAGCTGATTTGTAAGAGTGTTCTTGACTATTCAAGCAGAAGTGGATGGTTAAGGGCTAATGCCATAGGAAAGGTTAGTTTGTCTGCAGCTAGAGATTTTTCTAGAAAAATAAAGCTGCTGTTGAAGCTTCCTCATACATCTCTGTCAGTGTGGCCTATGTCTAATGCCTATGACATCACATTATTCTGCATCTGGATCCTGTTAACAAACTCATATTGTACCACAAAGTATGATACTTTTACAGTGTGGACCATTAGAGAGTAGGAAGATACCAATAAACTAATTTCACTTTCTGACAGCCTCTAATCTCCAGCAATAAATCCAGGGCGAAGCCTTTCAAAGAGGAAGCAGATTGGAAGGGGCCAGTATCAATAACTGGAATCAGATTTTCAGAAGGGCTTAAATTCTATTTAGACAACTAAATGAAGGCCATGCTTTTAAAAGTGCTCACTTTATTAAAGTAAATTTTGGGTGTATTAGGTTCTTTGGAAAATAGAGCTATCTCTCTTGGTTTCCAGAAGGTCACTCAGCTGTTTTGATGATCTCCACGTGTGCCTATCTCTGAAACCTTTTTTTCTAGTGTTGTAATCTTCATCATTATCTATCCAGGTTTATTTTGGGGTCTTGCATTTATTTTATAATTTTATGTAAGAAAAAAAAAACCCAAAAATAAATATCAGAGGTTGATTCTCCTTTATTCGTTGCACACAGAGAATTCTCATTGCACAGAGAGACACAAAGATGCTGCCAGCAACAGACAGCAACAGCTTTGGCAACAGACTGAAAGAAAATTGCAGTCGTTCTGGCATTGCCAGAACTGATACCAGTGACATTCTCGTAAATTTAAGTTTTGAAAAGAGAAGATGTCCAGATGTTTTGGAAAGAACAGACATGAGTGTTCTACAAAGTGCAAAATATTTATGATACAAGTTGAAGATGTGCAGAAAGCACATGTAGTATGCTCACTACACATTTTGTTTCTTTTTGTTTGTTTCTAGAAAAAAAAACCCTAATTCTCTTCTCTCATGTCACCTAATCATATGGTCATTAATGGAGAGTCATTATTTATCATGGACATCAGAGTATAGTCAAGTTAAATAATAGTTTTCTATACAGTTTGGCTTAACCACTTTCCAGATTTTTTAAAACCAGCTGCCTAGCTCATACCTCACAGAGATGACATAAGACATCTGGAACAAAATCCACTGGCACTTGCCTATGATATATCCTGAGATTTTATTTATTAGCAGCATTGTGGGTGAAATGTTTGACTTTTAAAGTTCTATTTTCTGGAACAAACCTACTTTACTTACATAAAAATAACAATTTGGGGCTGTTAAGGTCACCATACCTTGTGAAAATGAATGGCAGTTTGAGACTTATGTAGCAGAACCTAAGGAGATGTTCCCTTGTTCTGATATGCATTAGTCTGCTAATCTTTTCAGTCTTTAATCCACAATACTGGATTAAAAAAAAAAAAAACCAACAAAATAGTCTCTACTGTAGTTAAAGGACATTTTCTGGGATTCTTTGGAAAATGAAAGTTCCAGTGGGGAGTTGAATGAATGTTCTATGCCAGAATCCTTCCTTCTGTTACATCTCTGTGGCAGAGAGGATTTCCACACCTCATTTTTCAGTTAACTGTCACTTCGAGTCTTTGAAATGTTGTTTTGAAGGGAATGTCAGCTTGCTTTGTGCGTCAGTGTTTTCTCTTTTCAGTTCTTCTAAATTAAACAAATATTTTAAAGCTGTGTTTGTCCAGCCAAACTCTTGTCATTTCAATTATTAGTGTTTCCATAAGTGTAAACACTTTTGTAGAGCACAGACAGACGCGGTGTAATTGGAAATCCTGCCATGGAAAGCGGTGTTCTGCTTTCTCTACATCAACACATCCTAATATAATGATGGCGCAGAAAGTGAAGTCAATGTTCTGTATATTCTGATAGGTTTTTGTTTTCCTCTCACATTTATTCTCTAAGGGAAACCAAATGCAACATGAAAGTTGTTAGTTTTTGTATAAGTAAGAGATGGTATTCATCCATCAAAACCAAAGATTAAATTAGAAGTATGATAAATATATAATATCTATTTACACTTCATCTTCACATGGCAAAATTCTACTCAGCTTAGTCTTGCAAAATTATCATCATTTTCAATAAAAGACTTGTGGCAATATGGTAAAGAAATTATATCACATCACACCTTTCTGTTCACACTGAAATAGGAAGAAATTTCTCTTTGATTTCAATATCAGCAAGATGACACCAGATGACCTACAACTTGCATAAAGAAGCTTGAAAGTATTGTCCTGCTCTCTTAGGAGCTACCTGATGCTAGGCAGCCTGATATGCCAAAATGAACGTTTTCCAGCAATCAAGCAGCATAAAATAATTTACTCTTTGTACAAGTTTAGGGTCATAAAAGCACACTGGAGATTCTCACAGACTGTCAGAAAAAAGCTTTGGAAAGTGCAATGACTCTAACTTTGTAACTCATTTTTGATGGACACATTTTACTCTTCAAGGGATCACATATAGACATACCTAGTGAGTTCCATTTACCTGCAAACTTAAGCCCTACATGTAGAGCTGACATTTTTAATGCCAAAAGGCTAGAGAAAAAGAGGTTTTGGAGGTAACATTGTCAGCTGGCAGTGATAAATATGTTTTCTTCAATTAAAGCAAAAAAAACAAAGGCTACAGAAGTGGTGGTTCTGGCTGAGGCAGGGCCCATCTAACCCAGCTAGATTATTTTGCCTCTAACAGTGACCACAGGTGTACAACCAAGGAGTGAGAATAGAGCCACAAATCTGATACTTCCTCCTAAGAGTCTCACTTTCTGAGCATTTTCCCTTCAGGGAGTATTCTGAGTCAGCTGTGGTCTGTGTTCAGTAGCATCCAATGTTTGTCCCTCTCAGGCTTTCTCATTCCTCTGAGCCTGCAACCTGCACCAGCACTGGCTCTTCCAGTGTTTGATTCTTCCAGGAAAGGAATTCCAGGGATCAACTGTCCCTTGCAGAAGCCACCTACTTTGTTTCTTACAAAGTTGTGTGCCATGTTTCTCTAGCTAAATAACGGCTTTCTTGTTTAGTTGGTACAAGAGCGGTTTGTTCTTTTTTTCCACATGTTTTGAGTGCTTTGTTTGTGCTTCAAAGTCTGAGTCTTTCTGCATTTTTTTGGTGTGTTCAGTTGAAAACTGAAAATGTGCCTACACAAGAGAATTGTTCAGATTCAGTCAAAAGAATGTGAATTACTTTTTGGAAGAGATATTCAAAATTTTCCAGAGTGATTGCTGGGGGGAAGGACAAAATCTGCGAAACAACAATGATAACAAATACTCCAGCTGAGGCAGAAATTTGTGTTTATACAATCTAGAAAGAGATAAAACCCATGAACCATCCCAAAGGACTCCCATCACATTGCAGTGCATAACAGCATCAAGCTCTGATTCAGCTCTTTAACTAGAAGATATTTTACCATACCCCTAATATGCCTGGAAAGAGAAAGCAATCGGTTGTCACTCAGTATTCTGATGAGAACACTGATATTAAAAGAAGTATTTTACACTCAGTGCTCTGTATATCGCAGCCATTTCTTTCCAATTCTATGGAGAGCTGCTGTGAGGATAGTTCACAAGCTGTCTGCATGAGGAATGAGTTTTGCACCACTTTTGAGGAATCACAGAATCACTTGAAATAATGGCATCATTTACCCATTGCAAGGAGAAGTAGGAATTTGCTGATTAGGACATATCATCCCTGGCAAATGATTAATTGTTATGATATGTCTTTCCCAGAATTTTCAATATTTCTTTCTTTGACACTTAATCTCTCATAGGATTTTTTTTTTCTGTACTTAGTCCTCTTTTTGACTGTTTTAATATGTACATTCAAACTTCCACATTAGTACTTGCATATGTAAATAAACTGTCTGTCACATGGAATAACTTAATAATAAAATCTGATGATCCAGTGTTCCCCAACCTGCAATCTGGGCAACTTTGAGGAGAGAAGTGCAGAGAATTGATGCAAATGCAGAAAGACCGTGGTAGAGTTGTGCAGAGTGTAAACACACAGATACAGAAAGACATGAAAAGGTGCGGAAACCAGTGTTGATGCAGAGAGATGCAAAATATTTCTACCTCCTTCTCATCGCTCCTGTGACTGACATGCAAACACACAAATGTATTTGTTTACATTACCGTGCCCTAACTTCTTCTAATGTTTTGAAACTTGTAAGTTACATTGTTGCCAAAGTGCTTGGGTAAGAACAATAAACAATGTTGGTGATGAATGGGTGGTAGGATCTGGAAAACAAAACATGAAAAAAAACTCCCATTAATAGCTGCTGATCAAAACATGACAGGCAAACTGATGAAAGGGAGCTTCAAAACTGAATTCTGGAGGTGATTTCAAAGAAAGAGAGAAACAAAGAATGTGTTGGATGGAAAAAGAAATCAGGGAAACCTTGGTTCTGAAATGCATCTCTGAAGTCCATGTGTTAGTGGAAATTGATAACTGGTTTTGACTTAATCATGGCAAGTCCTTATTCTAAAATAGATGCTGGTAGAAATGTCTTATGAGCTGATTAAGCTGATTGTGTGGAAGAGCCTTTGGAAAATGAGACTGCTGATTTTTTTTTTAGACACCAGGTTTGCAATGATCCAGTCATCCTTCCTAAAAAGGATTTGGAAGACAGCTACTTGTTCTCACAACTGTCTAGAAAAGGAAGTGGTTGTAATTTGCTTTGAAATGTGAAGAGAAATTAGGTTGTGAACTTCCTTACATGCCTGAAGCAGGAAGTGATTCCTCTTTGTTGAGTATTTCTTACAAGCAGGAAATAATAAAACAGGGAGCCACACTTGCCAAAGACTCTGATGAAGGTGTTCTCCTTGGCTTTGCCTTTCAGTTGATCTGATGCAATGCAGCACATGTAAATAGAGACAGAACAATCCAGGCCCTTTTCCTTTAGGAAAGTGACACATGCGGTTGCATGCTGGTTTGATCCAAAAATGATGCAGGCAGTTGTGTGCTGATCCAGCAGATGAGTAAAAAGAGAAGGCATTTCACAAGCAGCAGAATGACTCTAAGAAATCTCTCAGAGTGAACACAGATGCCTTTACTTACAGACCTAGGATGATGCAAATATAGAAAGGACTTGAGAAGTGTGCTTACAACAGCAATAATAAGTTCTTCAGAGAAAAACTCACAAGTCATCCAATGTCAACTTCTATCATGGTCAAATGCTCTAGATTATTATCCAGATATTCCAGCTGGAGGAAATTTATTATCAGAACATCCTGTAAATGGCACTTTGGAGTCAGGAATTCTGGAGCTGCTTGCCAGGAGATTGGAAAAGCTGGTGCTCTGATTCAATACCCATGTATATTGCCTGAACACGACTGATAATGCTGACTCCTTGTCCAGATGGCCTGAATCAGAAACAAACTGCAGACCTTACCCTGAGCAGAAAAGCAAGTCACGGGCTGCTGGTGGGAATGTGTGCACTCAGGAAAAGGTGGCAGATATCTTTCCTCCAACAATTTGCAGAGGAAGGAGGAGTTTCTGTATCATCCACAGGGCGTGAGTGTAGAGTAGAAAAAACAGGTGTCCAAGCAGCTAAAAGCCTCCCAGCAAGAGGATGCTGATGTTACAATAGTATCTACATAAAGTTTGTGGTGAATGGAAAGTAGTATCACCTCACAGCGTCACTGTGAGAGTATCCGGGACATGGAGACAAATCCTGACATTTGAAGGTGAATATATACACCTATACAAAAAAAACCCCAAACCAACATTGTGGAAGTGATATGTGTCCAAGATGCAATGATAAGAGGAGTTATATGTTATGTGCAACATATGACAGCTGTATTAAAATGGTTTTAGTTGTCTGAGGATTGCTGTGCACACACAACAGATTTTTTTCCTCTTGCCTGATGTACATAATCACAATGTACAAATAATTGTTTAGGTTTGAGATAAGATGGTTGCTTTACAGAGACAAAGTAAAGCAATCCTGACATGATTGTGTAGTGTCACAACTGGTGTCATTTGGGTCTTCCCTGGGGCCTAACAAGGAACTTGGCAGGTGCTGCAACTAAAAGCCTGGGGCTAGTATTTCCGTGAATGAATTCTGTCCAGAGTCACTCTCAGGGAAGAAACTGGAATCCAAAATGATTCAGCAGCTTTCTGAGGTTTTAAGGAACAGCCAACCATACAGATTGCCCCAAATCCGATGTAATGTGAGTTGCATTAGATTCAGAGTCTCTTGTTTTGGTAGCTATGTTTGTAATAGAGCACTAAAGGAATAGAAATAAATACGTTCCATATTTCTTGATAGAACACTTAATGAGAGTACAGAATGTTTCTCAGTGCTCCTCATGCTTTGGCATAAGTTAATTAAGGCAAGAAAAATCTATTTCCTCTGAAGAGGAATAAAGGCTTTGCAACATGTGTAGAATAGGTAGAAAGCAAATTAAAAATCTTTATGTTTTGTTGAATTTCAGATCAAATTTGAAAGTAATGGCTTTCAAAATGAAAGTCCATGAAGCGAGACCATATGGAAACAGTTTCTAGGGCACCTGGCTTGATTCTTTAGAAAACCAACAGGGCGATCTTTGTAATCGTTTGATGAAACACCATGGACATACCATTTCAGCCAGGCTTTATCTACAAACCCAGGTTTTAAACTTATGAATAAGACAGTGTGTGTAACAAGGTATTTCTGTTCTATGGTAAATGGCTGTATGCCTGTTCCCCACCAGCAGCTAAGACTTCTTTTGAGTTAATTTAAGCTTGCTTTCAGTCTTGTGAAATAAAACATACTATTCACGTTTACACACTTATGAGTACGTAGATATATTAGAGGAACTTTTAATAAGCATCCATTTCCTCTAAGTGAAAATTCTTAGACATAGTGATAACCTTTATTTTTTAGAGTATTATCAGAACGTGGGTTTTTTTGTTTAGTACATATATTGTGTTTTACACAAATGCAGTCATGCTTTATGTGTTTTTCTGAATGTATAAATTGCAATATGAGATTATGTATGTATGCCATAGGCAGATGATGTTTCTATGGCCAGGGACTTGTGAACACTTTGTGTGCAATGTGAACAAATGAAGATAAGCAGTTCAATTATTTTACAGAATGCTTTATTACACAGTCAGTGGGCTGCAGTTGGAGTCTTTTGTGCATATCTTGGATGCATTAATTAGTGAAAAAGACCTGCTGTGTGTTTCCTACACGTTTTGTTGAGGATATTTGTCTTGTACAGTAAATTCAAGACACTGCAGTGGGGCAAGACAATGAGGCCGTTCGTGTATTTGTTGTATGTGCAGTAGGTGTTGTATGTTGCTCAGCTGTTCAGTATGGCTTCAGAAAGCATTTGCATTGTGCTCTTGGGTTTCTGGGTTGCAGGAAGGGGAAAGATCTGTGAAGGAAAGCATCTGAGCTGCACCTTTTTTTTTGTTGTGGTGGGGGAAGGACACGTCTCGCAGAAGGCACAGGAAGCTTGTGCTGCGAAGGTGGCAGAGAGCTGCTGGGTATGGGTTAGCTGTGCTCTGTGCCATGGTGCTGGTTGTGCTGTGGCATAGCGTAGTGAGTGATGGTAAAAAGGAGGCAGTGCTGGAGGGTGACCCAGACGTGCTGCTGCCAGGTCCCTGCCCCGGTAGGGCAGAAACACTACTTGATGCCAGGGCCCGATTTAGAAGGAAAGTGTCAGCTGCCACGGCCGACATTGAAGGAAACTCTTGTCTGTGGGTGAGCTGCCCTTTGTGTGTGCGTGAAGGGAGGCAGCTGCCGCGCGTTAGGGAGAACCAGAAGGAACCTGGCTGCCCTCTGCGTGTGTATGAACGGAGCCGAGGGGGATGTGTGCGTGTGAGGAGACGGTCTGTATGAGAGGAGCCGGGGAATGGGGATGTGTGTTGGGGAAGCCCGTGTGGGTAGAGATGTGAGAGAAAGGAAACGGTGTGTGTGAGAGAAACCAGTGCATGTGGCGAGAGCCGAGGGGGGACATGTGTGAGTGAGGGAAGCCGATGCGCGCGCGAGCAGCCGGCGCGTGTGATGCGTGTGTGCGAGAAGAGCCGGTGTGTGCGGGGCGGGGGCCGCTGACGACAGGCGGCAGGTGCTGACGCCCTCCGAGCCCCGCAGCCCGAACCCCCCCCCCCCCGTCTGGGGGCGGCCCCGCGCCGGGCCTTCCCCGCCTGGCCCCGCCCGCGGCCGGGGGCTCGCTCACCCCGCGGGCGGAGCAGCCGGCGCGGGCGCGGGTTGGGGGAACCTCCTCCCGCTCCCTACGCGCCGCTCCGACGTCAAGGCTCGGGAGCGGGAGGCAGCGCCCAGCGCCGCCGTTGTCACAGACTCGGCGGCTGCCGGACGGGGCGGACGGCGGGGCGGTGACTCCCGGCACTGGGGTGGAGAGGAGGACGCTATGGCCGACGTGTTCCCGGGCTCCGAGCCCGGTGCGGCCCCGGACGCGGCTCGGCGCTTCGCTCGGAAAGGGGCCCTGAGACAGAAGAACGTGCACGAGGTGAAGGAGCACAAATTCATCGCTCGCTTCTTCAAGCAGCCCACCTTCTGCAGCCACTGCACCGACTTCATCTGGTGAGACACCCCGGCAGTGCCCTTTTCCCCCTCCCTCACCTCTACCCGGGGCCGCTCGGCTGTTGGGGGATCCCCCCCACTCCCCCCTTCCGAGGGCAGCCCCGTGTCCGGGCTCCGCCGAGCTCCCCGTAACCCTCCGAGCCGCCGGTTCCCGCGGCGGGCTGTCCCCGGCCTCTTTCCCCAGGGACGCGCAGGTGAGCCCCGGCCGGGGTAAAGCCCCGTCGCCTCGCTGACCCCGGCTCTGTCCTCTCGGGGAGCTGCGTCTGGCCTGATCTGCTCCGATGGGCTCCCGCCCGAGTATTGGGCGAACCCCGGTGTCGGAGCGGGGAAAGCCCCTGAACTTGCCGGTGTTGGGAGAAGCAGCGCTGGCCAGTGCCGCAGAGATCGGCAGGGTCTGGGAGACCCACGCTGGGGACAGCGCTTCGCACATTTCTCCACATCTGTGTTTCTTCACATCTTGTCGGGGGAGACCCGTGTCCTGCTTGGCTTGGCTCGCTTCACCCGCGAAGCCTTTCTCCTTGCCCGCCTCCCCTTAGCGGAGCGGAGCTCTGCCAGCGCTCCAAGCTGCTGCAGCAGAAACGGAGGGGTTTCTGTTTCACACCGTGGGTGTTGCCGTGTGGCACAACTAGTGTAGCCCTGCCTTTTAACTTTGTGCTCAGTGCTTGCTTTCTTTCCTCGTGCTGCAGCTGGAGGGCAGGGAGATGAGGAGGGCAGAGTGACAGTGCTGCTACGTTACACCTTGAGGGAAATGGAGGGTGTTTTTTTTTTTTAAAAGGAGGGTTCCTCCTAGAGACAGGGGAGGGAGGGAGGAAAAGTTCCTACCGACACCCTCATTACTGAACTGCTAGGGGAAAAAAAAATACACCTACCAGTTCCTGCCGTGCCCTCTCCTGGGCAGGACCGAGGCTCCGCGCAGGCCCCGTCGCCCCCCGCTCTCCGCTGCCGAGCCCCGCGAGTGGGCGTGGGAGTCCGCGGGCTCCTGCCCCGGGCGAGCGGGGGCCGGGGGAGCGGCTCCTGCCCTCGCGTTTCGGTGAACGCGTGTTGTGCGTTCAGGGAGACTGCAACAGAAACAGCTTGGGTTTCCTTCACCTGAACTGTGGCTTAGCTCAAGCCCCGCTCTGCTGCTGCTGGAGTTTTCCCTGTAGTTTTCGTGGCTGAAAAGGAGAGCTGTGATTTATTTTAGACGAAGTTGTAAAATATCTCTCGAGGGGTCTGCACCCGGCTGGCTCTGTGCCTGTGGCAGCTGTCTTGCTCTTTTTCATGTATCTGGGCGCAGACCTTTGCTGTCCGGCTTGAGTTTTCCTCCATTTGCATGCTGAAGGAAAGACTGATTGCTCCAAAATGATTGAAATATGTTTGCAGAATAAGGAAGGAGACGAAAGGAAGGAAAAGTGAGATGGTAGACTTCAGAAGAAAGAAGGAGAAACAAACTTTTTGAGTGATTTGTCTTTTAAAAAGACAATCACTTTTTGCTTTTTTTTAATCTTTTTTTTTTTCCTCTTCTTTTTTTTTTTTTTATTCAAAGTTTGGTACTGCAGAAGTGAGAGACCTTCAGAAACTGCTTCAGGGTTAATCTAAACCAGAATGAGTTGGCAGGTGTGAAAAAATGCTGCAAGGTTATTGTTGGACTGTGTTTGTGCACACAAGTAGCACAATTAAAAAACAAATTGTGAGGTGACAGGATGGACTTGAATGTGAAGGGTTGCCCTGTAGCTGGCAGGTGTTAAGAGTAGTTGTTCCCTTCTGTCTTGTTGGTGAGTCTAAGGAAGCTCTTCACATTTGTCAGATGAGCATCTAGCAACTCAAACTTCTGTTTTATTTGCTCATTTGAAGATGGACAACTCTCGAATAAGCATCCTATACCGTAAAAAGCACTTCATCTGTTTCCAAAATGAGGTGGCAATTAAGCTGTGTTTTAAGGTATAAAGAATAGTAAAAACAACCTTTCACTGAACTGTGGAAATTGATTTTTTTCTTAGATTACATTTGACCAGGTGCTATTTACCAACATACTTTAGTGCCTCCTGCTTTTCTCAAACAACTTTCACCTTTCTGCTTTGTTTTTGAAGTGGTTTTTTTTGTTGTAGACCTTTTACTTAAAATACACTGTAACTGATCAGAGAGTGGAGCAAACTGCAGCTGGTCAGCACATCCATCCAGCTCAAACGCTGAAGAATGGCTGTGCTTTCAGAGTAGATAACACAGGAACGTTCTTTACAAATCAGTTTGTCTGAAATTCAGGATGAAGAATCCTCTGAAGTCTATTTCATGTTCTTGGTCCCGCTGTCACTTTTCCTGCGGTTACATTCGCACACTTCCAGTATGTGCTTCTTACTTTTTGTGAAGACAAGAGATAACAGCAGCAGAATGACTGTGTAGTACAGTCATAAATGTTGCCAAGTAAACAAACAATTTTATATTCCTTCTGGATTTCTTAGTTCAGGACTACTTAGAGCAATAACAGGGAGACTTTTGCATAGAAGTTAATGAGAATTCTCAAAGCTGTGTGTTTTCAGTGTCCACGTGGAATAACAGTGTGCTGAAGGTTTTGTCTATTCTCTGCACAAATAAATAAAAACGTGTGGAAATTGTTGGTAGATTAAAAAAAAAAACCAACCCAAACTTCCACAAAGCTGATAATTAAACTGCATGTTGTTAATTGCACACAGCCTTCTGGCTGGCTTCTGCAGTTCATAGCTTTTGTTCATTTGTTCTTTGAGTGTAAGCGGATGAAAAACGTTCTGCAAAGAGGAAAAATGCAGAGAAATATTTATGGGGATGATATTCAAAGCATTTATTTTTGTGGCAAGGGAATGTTGAATGTTTGAAGGTAAACAAATAAATGAAACCAACAAGGGTGCAATTACCAGAGGTATAATATAGGTTGGAACTCTGGATACCCCATACAATGTCTGTGTGCTCATTGGTAAAGCCTTCTACACACATTTGTATTTTGTTATGGAAATGAAGCACGGAAGCTGGAAGAATCATCAGTATGAAATCACTGGGCCTGTCTTCTCGCTTGTGTTGAAACAAGCAAAACCTTTAACCTACCTCCTTTCCATACAACAAATGTCTGGAATCTAGCTGAGGGCATGTAACAGCATTGTCACCAATCCTAAAATTGGGATGAAAAATCAAGTCTGGTCTGGTTGATATGCCTTTGCTAGAACTTGTGAATATTTTATGTTGCTGTTAAGTATATATGTAGCATTAAATGAGATTGAAATATTAGGCAGTGATCACGGATGATGATAATTTTAGATCCAAAATAGCTTGTAAAATAATAATAATAAAAAAAAATTGTTGCCAGAAGCTGAAATTATATAGCTGGTGACAGCTATTGTTCTCTGCTTTGAAATGAGTGGGTCGTTCTGTGTTGTGTATTTTAAAATCTGGTGCTGTCCTAGCAAAATACAAGTAACTTAATATGAAGCTATTTTTGTGTCGTTATAGATCATTGAGAAGAAATTATAACTAAACATACTAAGACAGTTTTGTTTTGGTTTTTTTTTATGCAGGGGATTTGGGAAACAAGGATTTCAGTGCCAAGGTAAGCCACAAAAGCTTTATTGGCTAGCACACATTGTTGCACCTCGTTTTGAAGGTAGACAAAACTTGCCTGCAGCAAGAGGGAAACAGGCTTGGGCAAACTACGCAAGGATCTCTGCCTGGCAAATTGTAAAGGAAGACAATTATTCAATTATATAACTGTTAGTATTTATATCACATACATTGAACAATCAAGTGATTGATCATACTCTCGTAACACACAGAGAGGTTTTTCTTTATGTAAAGTTTCATCATAGTAAATGTCCTATCATCTGCATGTAGTGCAGCTTCTAACTTTCCATGAAAATAATCTGTGCAATTTAGCTTTTGCAGAGACCATTTTTCACATCAGAAGCTCTTGTCTGTGTGGGCGTTTTGGAAAATGGATTCACTTTTTAGTCATATGGCTTCTTTTCATAACCCAAACTCTCTGTTTTTAATTTTCATGCTCTGTATGTTTAGGAGGACCTTTGGCTTGAACTACATTTTTGGGACAAGCAGCATCTTTCTTGCTTATGTAACACTGAATTACAAAAAAATCTACCCCTACGAAATCATTGGTTTAATAAATTCTACTAGCCTTGAGAATTGAAAGTTGCTATAGTGGAAAATAACTATATACATGAAAGCCAGAGCACAATATGCAATAATTTGGATTTTTGACAAATTCTTGTTGTTATTTAGCATTTAATCATCAAATGACCACACCCAACTATTGTTCTTTTTTTTTTTCTGTCATATGTTTACCTAATTAGCATGAGACTTATTGTTGCCTCTTTCTCTTCCCTCACCTTCTTCCCTATCATTTCACCTGTACATTGTGTACTCGTTAGCTAACCTTTTGCTTGGTTCTTTCATTATATTTTTTTTGGTTGGTTCTTTCATTATATTTTTTAATGGTCATTTGCTAATGCTTTAGAGCAGATTTAACTACCTTTTAACTTAATAGTTGGCAAAATTGCGGATTCTGTGGTATTTTTATGAAAGTTGATACTTCTTGAAATTAAACCTCTGAGAAACTGAATGTAAAAGATGTTTTAAAGATGTTGCAATAAATATTTTTCCTTCTGCAAGTAGAAACTTGCAGACACACACATGGTAGTGAAAAAGTCACATGCCTTACGGTGAGCGTGCAGCCATGATTTTACTATGAATCCTGTCTACAGTTTCCTCTGTGTCTTCAGATGTTCATATTAACTTTTCTAGATGTCTTCTAGGCTTTTTTTGCTACTCATCACATCCCCAGCAGTGCTGTAGAGCACTCTGTAGTCCTTAGTCAGTAATGGAATGGCATTTCCTGAATCCCATTGAGGATAGCTCAGTGGTTCTGACTTAAGTAATTATTTAGATGTTCATTACAGATTTCCACTGTTTTACAGAAATGATTGGAGATGCATTTGAAGTATACAGTTACCTAAAGTTTTGCAGTTCGCACAATGTTTACTTTCTTCTGTCTTCCAGCCAGGCAGGTAATGGCTCAAATTGGACGTGATCCACTGATCTGAGCCACAGATCCAGTTTACTATGGCAGTTCATTTCCAGGCTTTTGGATTATGTGGTCAGAATACCATCATAATTCTACTTAGCTAGGAACAGTTTTGTCTGTTGTAGAGCTAATCTCTATAAAGCTAGCTAAAAATTTGCAGTATCTCGTTTTGCCTCCAAACACCATGCATGAACACAACCAAGAGTAAAAGCAGTACAACAGCTTGATTTATTTTTTCAATACTTCAGAAGTGGTACTTTCTAGGAATGTAAATATATTCAGACCTGACTTTTGTCTGCATCAGAGTAACATTCTGCAGTTTCTCTTTGATGGAGACTGGTGTATTCAGTATTGTCTATATTCTTATACAGTAAAAATTTTAAGTGGTTGGTAGCAAGTTACTGTTGATGCACTGATACGTTTAGGTAGTGGGATTTGTTTCTCATCATTCATTACATTTGTTTGTGATTGAAAATCAAATTGTTTGTACTCTTGGGATGATAATCTTATACAACTTTCTGAAGTTTCCATCTGAACAAGCCACTAGCTAAAGCTGAAAAGACAAATTAAATGTACTGAAAACATAAATAATGAGTTTTAAGTATGAAACTAGAAGGTAGTTTGGAATCCCCTGCTAGTTTCTTTAATTAAACGACTGTCATTACAGAAAAGTGTGACAAATGAAGAATAAAATGGAAATTTCAATATGACATGAAAGAAAGACTTACAGTGATGTCTCCTAGTATAACTATTGTTCTTGGTCTATCAGAGTTTCCTTTATGAGAAATGTTTTTAACTATTGTAAAATCTCCTATTAGACAGAAACTCAATTTCAGAGAGGTTTCAGAGTTGATTGGTTTTATTATTTCTAAAGTTGTTTTAAATTCCTCTAGTCTTTGCTACCAAAGGGAAGAGGAAAAGTCCATAATAGTGATGCATCTACTCTAAGAAAATTATTGTATTCATATTGTTGTAACTCTTAAGAAAAGTCCTCAGTTCGTGTTTATGCAGTATTAAACACTGCAGCTTAACAGCACATACAGAATATGTCTTTATTTATTTTTCAAACTTCATTAAAAGCAGTGTCACACCAAATGCAGTTCTAGTTTTATTTATAAGACATGGCCTCAAAAGGATGGGAGTTCATGTTTAAATTTGATTTAAATTAAAACTTAATGCCATAGTATACTGATTTTTTTGGGAGGACTCTTAATCCCTTTTTCCCTGGGGCTTGCTTTGAGCCTTGGAACATGTTTCTGATTTTGATGCCTGTTTCGGCTTCAGCATTACATAAAAACATTTGAATGAGTTCTTTAGAACTGAAGAAAAATGTTTTCATGTATTTTAAAGAAAGCTTTACAAAACTCTTTTTTGTTTCCTCCCCCTCAATTTTATAGGATCCCTATGAATTTGTAAAGGCAATATATTCAGTTTTGGTAGGGCTTTTAATGCCCTCCATGTGACAAAGGTTCAGGGTGCTATCTCATTATTACCTGTCAAACACTAAGCAAGAAGCAATCTACATTCTAAGTACTTTGTCTTGTTTAATGCATGTATCCTAATGTGGCTACCTACTGTATATCCTAGCAAACAGATATTCAGAGTGGCTGTTCAGTTTGCACATAGGAGTTGTGGTACCTTATTTCATAGAGAAGCTGCAGGGTTCTGTTGCATTGTCAGAAAGATGTTTTTCAGACAGAGGGCTCAGGGTCAAAAAGTAGCAGTGGAAAAAATCTGGACCTGTCTTTGGTAATGTGTGAACTGAAAAATGAACTTGAAAGAGTTCAGCTGGATTAACCTTCTGCTAAGGAATATATTTTTACGACCTCCTGTTATTGGGAAGCGTTTTACTGTTCAATATTTGTGTTTTATTGTTGGTTTATACAAACATGAGCTATTCTAAAATATTGTGCTTTTGAAACAGGAGTTCTTATTCTGCTGTTTTGTTTTTGCTGCTTTTTTGTCTCTGTGGTAGTGAAAACATGATGGTAAGATTATTTAAGGGAGTTATGGCTTTGTTTTGTTTTTCTTGCACTGTCAAGCAGGACAGTAAACTGTCTGTAATGCTGAAAGCTTTTCTCTGACATGCACCTGGAAATGCTGCCACTGTGAAATACTTCTACTGTGAAAAATGGAATAATTTAAAATGCTTTTCAATCTGCCACAGGATGAAAGTTCCACTTTCAAGAAAGCAGACTTTAAATTCAGCAAGCATTTAAGTTACATTTTGGCTTCATCTTTCTTTTCATACTCACTGTTATAATCTGAGTGTAACCTGTGATCTGTTTCTTTGGGCTTGGTTTGTAAGAAAAGCATTTTCTGGTGAACAGAGCACAACAAATATTGATTTACTAAGATCTGAAGAATTGCCATTGGATGTGTTTATGTATGTTTAGAAGCTGGATTAAAATCAACACCGAAGGCTCAACAAATTCCTTCAGGTGAAAATATTTTGATTTACAGTAATATGAATGCGATCAACTCCTGTTCCTGGTTAAGGGCCTATTGTTAATTTTTTTCCCCTTAATGGTCAAAACTTGTGGGTATTGACTACAAGTTTCCCCTCTTGTACTTGATTACTGCAGGATCTACTGAAGTGCAATGTTCTGCTGTAGTTCAGCTTCAAAAATACATTTGACAGAAGGATATTAATTAGCTAAGACAATTTCACACTTGTTTTCAATTCACATAAAGAAAAAGTTGATCAATCAATTGAAGCAGATTATCGTGTTTAGCTAATCTGTGCAGCTATTGCTCTTTCAACTTTTTTTTCCTGTATTCCCTCCATTTATTTTTAGACTTTTTCTTAATTTTGTCTTAAGTCAACACAGTAAACTTTTGGCAATAGCTCATGTCATGCTGTGTACACTTCCTACTGCTGCAGGTTCTGGGCTAGACAGACACCTATGCTAACTCCTTCACTAACAATGCAAATGGTTGGATTTCATTCTTTTTTACTGTCCTTGCAAATATCGTAACATTGGCACATGAAACCAGCATTTCATTTCCTTTGCTTTGTTTATGTTTTATCTGCTAGTTCTTGACCTCTCTTCTGCAATGAAAAGACCAGAGAAGCCACTGATATCTCCTTTTAAAATAATCTGTTTTCATTAAAAATGTTGTATTAAAGGCCTATGTAGAGACATAGCGAAGGAACAAATTCTTAATGCTGTGTCTGATCTGAAGATTCAAACCAATGAAATCTCTGAACATCTGTGACCTGGTTGACATGCAGTTTTTATTAATCCTCGGCTCTGTTATAACACATTTATAGAGGCAGCAACACAATTAATTCTTTCTTGTATACGGATGAAGGCTTAGCTCTTGGTTTTCCATCCTGATAGTTGTATTTCCCCTACCAACAGTTTCTTGTTCATTTTACTATCTTAATTTTCCTTTGTAACTGAAAAAAAACCTTAATAAAGAAAAATCTATTACATCTCTGTGTTACTTCTCATCAAAATATTTTCTGTCTTCCTTACCTGGAAATGTTGTTGCCAAAGAGTGGATAAGATACCAAGTCAGTATATCACTCTATGCCATAACTGCTTCTCTTGTATCATTACCATTTTTGTGGTAAAATTAGATATTACCACAGTTTGAACAACGTATGTATTTGCTGTCTTTATATTACTTATTAGTCATGTGCTGCAGTTCACATAACTAATGTTTCTGTAAGCCTGAGGTTGAGAAATTAATTCCACAGAAGTCTCTGAGTCTGTGGCTGTTGATGCTTTCTATGTAACTTAATGGTAGGCATGAAATCTTCTGAAATGGAAACTTAGTATATGCACTTAAAGCAGCTGACTCATTAGTGTATTTTCATGCATATAACTTGGAGATGCCTGTTAAAAAATGGACCCCCCCCCCCCCCCCCGAGCAAAAACCTAACACATAAGCACACTCCAAGAAAAACAAAATGAAAAGCCACCTGGGTGCATAAATTGTGCAGGCAGCTTCTTTGATGCCTCTTGCCAGCTTCATCTTTTCCACTGGCCTTTTGCCCTCATCCTGATCTGTGGACTCTGTTTCTGTGAACTCCTTGAAGGGCAGTAATTTTAATGATGTGCAGATAATCTGACATACAGATTATAAGCAGAAAAGATGCTTGTTGTGCATTTGTCTTGTCAGCTTTTATTTATTTTTCCCCTCCTTCAGCTATCCCTTTCTTTCCCTGTGCAACGTATGTCCCATATTATGGGGAAATATGGCCTCATTCATTGCCCAATACCAGCATAACTTGAAATTCCATGCTTGTCCCCACAGTTGAGCTCTTGAGTTCTTTGAAAAATTACCCATGTTATGAGTTTTTACTGAGAACAGCATTAGCAGCCAGATGAAACTCGTGAATCTTCAGGAGGGCAAATACTTAGTGTTGCTTCAGATCACCAAAGCCCTTTGGAAATGTGTGTCCCAGTCATCCCTGCTTTCACAGAGCTTTGATTTGCATTGCTTGGTGGTCTTGAAGCACACGAAGTAGATTGGGTAGTACCAAAAAGAGAGCTGCATTTCAGCAGCACATTTCATGGTGTTTGGTACGAAAGGGTGTTTGGATCATGGATGACACTGCAGCTCACCTGGCATAAACCCCCTGAAATGTGGGCTATGTGACTGTCTAGTTCTTAGCACAATTTTCCTTTACAAATCTGTTCCTCTTGGAGCTTTACTTGATAACATAGACATCCAGGTGATGCTTTCAGCAATTGCCTTCTATGTGAGGACGGGAATAGGTAGTCTCTGAGCACCATTGCTCTATAGACAGGACAATAGAATGTCTTTGTCAGAAGAGGGAAGATCCACATATTCATATTGGTGAGGACTCCCTGTATGTTACAATCATGTGCATCACAAAAAAATTACATATAAAATAGATGAGTCACCATCTCTGGAGGTATTTAAAAGGCATGTGGGTGTGGTCTTTGGGGATATGGTGTAATAGTGGACATGGCAATGCTGGATAAAGGTTGGACTTGATCTTAAAGGTCTTTCCAGCTCAAATGAGTCTGTGACTTTGGAAGCAGAATGCACGATTCACTAAATGTACAGCTCATTCTATACGGAACATGACAGTGAAATAGAGAAGTATGCCACAGCACTTCAGTTCTTCTAGAAAATTTCCTCTGTGATATTGTGCTCATCAAAACTGGAACAGAATTAAATTTTATCTTACAGCAAAGGATTTTTTCTGTTGGTGTTGTATTGCATTTCAAGGGCAAAACCATCTTCACCCTTCCCACACTTCTAACATCTGAAGTTTTGTTTACTTGAATCAGTTGGATATCCCAGCAGTGTGTTCCAGTTGAAAGAAACTGACTGTTCCAGTGCCCTGGATGTAATTCTGAGAAGCTCTTCAGCTTCTAATTAAACATGTGGGAGTGATAGCTCATTCTGAGTTGACAGATAAACCAGTTTGAGTCCTGGGCAAGATAAAGTTTGGCACATTTGTTATTTCCCCCTCTGCTTTGGTGTAATGCTGCACATCAACTGCTGATATGCAGCCACATATGGTGTTAATTTTATACAAGATACTTGAGGATGGCAGTGACTTATGCTATGAGTAGAATTTAATGAACTGTTGGAAAGTTGCAGAAAGATGTCGAAAGCAGATTTCCCAGTTGGAATACATTGATAATTATTTCTTTTATGCTTATTTTGTGGGTTGGTTCTCTTTCTGCTAAAAGGTAAAAATAATATTCTTTAATAAAAACTTCAGGCTGAGTTTGCTCAGCTTTTACATTTGCAGTAGAAAGCATGAAAGTCTGAGAGCAAAGGGCTCTCTTGTTTATAATTAATAACAGGAACTACCCCTTAAGTGTTTTTTAAATTCTTGTAGATGCTGAACATTATAATTCCAACTGATTTCAGCTGCACTTGCTGAAGACTTGCAGAGGCTGGGAGTGCTTGGGAGCTGGTTATCAGCTGTTCATTTTTCAATTGCAGCTATTTGAATACTGCCTTCCATAAATGTGATTCATAACAGTTACCTTGTAAGTCAGGCAGTCGAACATGTGCGTACGGATCTTGCTGTGGATTTCATTGTCATTTACTCTTCATCATATGAAATTTTTTAGTTCCTTTCTGCAATTGTATAACTTAAGACTGTAAGATACTGCAGACACGTCTTTTTTTTTTCAGAATATCTTCTAGTGACTTCATGTAGACTTTGAAGTCACATTAGTGTCTTTATTAGCTGAAATCTTTTCATCAAATAGAACATTACTAGAAGTCTGAAATATGACCCTATAAATGTAGAAGCTTACAGGAGAGATTGGTTTTATTTCTCCTCTGTTGTTTAAAAAGTGTCTTTTTAAAAATAATTTCTTTGTAGTGACACAAAAGCACATTTTTTTAACAAAAGTTCAGTTTTCCAGAAACACCAAAACAATGGTCATTATTGCTCTCTTAATTTGCTAATTTTTAGTCTTTTTAAATGAAGCTGCAGAATTCCAGTTAATATCTGTCTTTATATGGTGGCCAGTCAAGATTTAGAAACAAATCATTTGCTTTTCATTTCCAATCACATATATATGTTTTGCCATTGTCAGAAGTGTCTATGAAGGCACAATGATGAATACCAGTAGCTTGTAGGGCACAATTCAAAGCTTTATTTACCTTGTGTAGTAAGTGTCAAGTTGTTTTCTTTTTGCTGAGAAAATATTCCATTTTCAGAAAAGCAAATTACATTTTTTTAACTAAAGTTGGAGCCATTGCCTTTTGTTTCTCTTTGGCTTCAATCAACAGAATTGTATAAAGCTATTAATATTGTATGCATTGCAAGCATTTGCATATAGAGAAACAAGGTTTATAATTGCTTCTGGAAGTTGCAGTTTTTATTCTGGAGCAAAATTTTATGATGATTGTTTCTGAAATTTAGATATTTTTTTTCCCCTCTAAATGATCCTTAAAATGGCAATGTGATCAATACTTGTACCAATTTAATTAACCATTTAAAACTGTTACATTTATAAGAATCAGATGTTTGGAAACTGGGGTTCCCTATGCTTGGCTTTCAAATCCACTAATAGTGGGCATGAGTGGCTCTCCTTAATGCATATTAAAAAGAGATAAGTGACTCAAAAAAAGCAAATCAGATACTATCCTTCCTTATTTTACTATGGGAAATGTACATGCTGTAAGGTGCAGGCTGAAGATGGAAATTCCAAATGCAACGCCCTTTCCAAAACAGAGATATTTCATTCTTAAGTTTCATTTAAAATGAATAGTGTTTTTAACTTCCCTGGAATGTGTGCTAAATGTGTTATTTTAAGTCCTCAGTAAACAAAACATTATTCATCTGCAAAGATGAGTTGGAATAGTTTATCTTCTTTCAACTTCTAGCCTGTACTGGGTTATTATTTTGTTGTTTACTCAACAGGACATCAGCCAGAATCCATTTCAAAGTATTCTTGTCCTCAAGAAATTGGTCATATTAATATTAAAAAAAGGTGAAGCTTTCTGGGCTGGCAGAGTGCAGGAAGAAGCCTGATCTTAGGGAAAGCTGTTGGTCCAATAGTGTTGTAGTGGTTGGATTTTATAATTTCCTTTGTTTCCTAAGACATCGTTAGTAATAATGATCTGCTTTATTTTTCTGCAGATCAGCTGAAACAAACTTTTGGAGGGTGCAAACTGAGCCCACTCCTAATTGCTAAAGTCTCTCTGCAGTATCATTCTATCTGCTTCTATATCGCACCATGTGTGCATCGTGGCTACTGCTGGTTCTCAGGGCCAAGAAGTGTTACCTAGTGCCTCTTCTCTAGTACCTGTTACTTGAATTAGTTCTCCACTTTTTGCATGTGAGCTTTGATGCACAGAGAATTTTGTGTGTCTGAAGATGACATTCTGCTAGGTGCTGACAGATTCTGGGCATCTTGATTTTTCTCCTCTTCCAGGATTTTATAAAATGAAGAGGTTTCAACCTGACAAGACCCTGGACTTGGCTCAGTGGAAAAGTTAAAAATTAATCATGTACCAATAAATACAGAAACAGACTAATGCAACAGAATTGATTGTAACAGTATGTGTTTTATTGAAGTTTTTCCATCTTGACAGGGTAGCTGATGGAATTTGTGACGTGTTCTAAGATTAGTCAGATTTTGGATTGCTCTTACCTTGTTTGCTAACTTTTACTTGAAATGAATTAAATTTGAGAGCATTCCAAGTATGTCAGTTTTGTATCATCTTTTCTTGTCATCAGCTTTTACAAATTACATCTGTTGGATATATTTTTATACAATGGAAGTTCTCTGTTAATGCAACAGATGCAAACACAGCAGAAAGCAACAGGCACGCTCCTGTGCATGGGTATTTTACAGTTCTTCTGTTTATGTGTAGGCCCACTGAGACACATGTGGCAAGATTAGAGAGAGGGGAGGAGAACATAGTTTTGTTTCTGTTCTCTTTCAAATATTTTGATGCCTAGTTATTGCTCAGAAATCCTTTTGATCTTATTGGGAGATACTCAGGTGAGAGCCTTTAAAATGCAGAAAAGGCTCAATAAATCTAGATGAGCAGCTTAGTTAAGCTGTTTCTTGAGGTGTCTTTGCATCATATGTCCATGACAAATGAGCACACCGGGTGCAATGGTCTGAAGATGCTGGGGAATAAAAGTGTGTTTTTTAAATGTGAAAACTTATTAAAACTCCATTCTTATCCCAATGTGTCAGTGGGCAAAAAGGTGGTGCTTTTTATGTCACTTTATTTCTTTGTGTTGCTATTTGCTCATCTAAATCTGACCTATCTGTTGGTACAAGTAGCGTAGGTTCTTTAGTGTTACTTTCTGAATTGCCCATGCAGTAATATCCCCGATTTACCACTAAAAGAAGCAACATAGTTGCTGAAGAGGGTTTTAAATCAGGAGGGCTGGATATGTTTTATAGTTTTTCTTAGCAGCAGTATTACTGTATAGTCTTTATGCCAACTGCACAGCATGCTGTTGCATTAGATGATTTCCCACACTGGTGTTCCGAGTGCTATTGCCAGTTGTTTCACTAAGTAGTACTTGTAAGTGTTTTATTCTGCCTTAGATATCCAGGTGTGCCAGATAAATCTTGTAGGCTGTAAAACTGATGCCTACCCTTGTTGACATATGCATAGAAGTCAGCAAAGCTTAGAAATAAGATCTGCAAAGCTGGTTTTGTGTCAGCTTCCTGATGCTGTATAATGAGAAACAGTTCAGTTGTCAAATTTGTATAAAGCTCTGTTCGTTTGATTAAACTTGAACTGGGGTTTCTTTGAACATTTGGCAAAGACAGAGTCATGTTGTATGTTATTAAACCTGGTACAAGGCCAGGTGTCACTTTTGGTTTTGAATAGAAATACATTAAATGATAGATTTTCAAGACTTGTATTTTATTCATAATTTGATATATGCTGCATCATCATTATGTGGAGGCAAATGTTTTACCTAGTTTCTATAGGCTTGGATACTTGTCAACAAGTGTCCTGATGACAAAGGTCATTAGTTTCAGGCATACTCCTGAAAGTCCATTGAACAGGCTATCCTTGGGAGCCTGGAACTGCTTTAGTATCTGGAACAGATGTAATGGAGCAGATATACCCAGCTTTGACTTTTTGCTCAGTATGCCTTGTCCTAGTCCAGGTTCCTTTTTTGAAAAATAGAATAGAAAATGTATTAAGAACACTGTAAAATACTCGATGATGGAGCTGATTCTATCCTGGGAAGAGGGAGAACAAACTTTTGTCACTGTGTCATCTCTTTCCTGGCTTCTGCAGGTCTTTGACTTAAGATGCTTTTGTTTCTTGCCTGTGCCTGAAACTTCTCGTTGGGTCTGGTTTCAAACAGACCAGTTTTTAAACAACCCAGTTGCCATGAAGTCCCAAGGCTTTTTACTGCTACAGTTGTCTTAAGTGCTTTTGAATCCTGATAACAATAAAATGTGGGTGGGTAGGTTAATGTGACTGACAGTGACTGAGACGTCCCATTTGGACATACTGAGTGAATGAATTTATTGATGCAAGGCCATGAATTTATGAACACATAATTTTGGAGCATAGATTATTAAAGTAAATGTGTAGCTGAAGATTGATGAAGGGAATAAAAGACTTCATCGTGTATCATTAATGTATTAGGGAGATGTAATTTGGTTTATGAAGGTTTTTATAACAAGCTTTCTGTAAAGAAATATTAATGAATATGCTGAGTAAGTCTCAATGAAGTCCTAAACACTATCCATGTGACTCGTTTTGTCATCAAAATTGATACATGAGAAAAAGTACTAATTGTAGAACTTACTGTAGAATTAAATTTGTATAATAAATAAATAAATCTTACTCTTTCTTGGTTTTTATTCAGCTTATGAAAATATTGGCCTTTAAATTCTCGCAATTGCCTGTGTTCTACTGCACCTTGCTTTGAAGGGGCAGGGGATGGGTGTGGCAGTGTCAGGCATATGGATCATTTGATGCTTAACATGGTAAAATGAAAAGGAAATTGGTGATTCAGTAGGATTCGTTTTAGAACCATCAAATGTGAAGTGCAGAGAACAGAAACTAGGCTGGCCAGGAGGTAGCATTAACTGATATCTTTACAGAAGTTCCATAACGCTGTTCAGATAAGTTCTGCAGTCAGGGGTAGTCTTCATAAGAGTGTATCCAAGTTGAGCTAATACAAGTTCTTAACATTTTAAAGCCTGGATCCTGCAAGCTGCTTTGCATGAATGGATCAATATCGCTTGCAATGAACGTTGTTCTCTATGGAACCACTCTTATATCCGACCTTAATCTGTAGTTAATAGTATAGGCTTTCATACTTATTTTTTGCAGTGGAGAGATCCCTTGAAAAACTGAATCCTCATATTATTCAGAATTCTTCATTAATGTTTAGCAAAGTGAGATGCCCTTGATACAGAAGGCTTAGTAACCTAGAGAGACTCTGGCTGTGCTGATATGTGCACATAATACTGTCCTATCACTTTCCATAGAGTTCTTTTTTTGATGTGAAAATTGTTTTCCTGAGCTCGGTAGTTCAATTTAATTAAATTTCAATTTAATAGCATGATAATATCTCTGAAGATTTTTACATAAAAACATTCTTCATGTAAGTAGCTGATATCATTTAAATTATATCCACTCATTATGACTGTAGGTAAGGACAAAGCTATAACTGCCACCTGAAATATTCATTGGATATAATATGTACCTCATCAACAGACAGTGGCCAACCTACAGACCATGCAAAATTTTCTCATTATACACACATCTCATAACAGTAATTAAGAAGCAGTAGTGAGAAGATGCAACCTTAACTTCCTAGGTAACTTGGAATGGCTTCATCCCCTGTGCATGTATAATGCATAAATACGCTATGTGAAATAATTTGGATGATTTTACCGAGCTAAACAGTGTTCATCTTGTTAGGAAAAGCCTGCAGCACTCTGTATTTCTCAGAAACCTGAGTTCTTCCAGGCCCTAGTGATCTAGAGATGTTTCTTTATTTTCATTCCCCCTGCTTCTTATTTTAGAAGGTAGTTATCAAGGGAGCAGAATATGATGTACTGAAAATTTGTTCTCAGCAGATAAGTCCTCATCACTTAGTATGAGAAACTTGCTTCCTGAACCAAGTTCTGTCTGTAGTTACCACTGAGTTTTAGTGAGAATGAGTTCTTGCATTCAGGCTATTTTGCACTATTCTGTTGATTAACTTAAGAGGATAACAGAAATTGAATGGGTGATGGGAAAGAGATCTTGAAAATGATCAAGATGTATTTTCTCTTGTGCCCAGAAATATTAATAATAAAATGTCTAAGTTCAAGGGCTTTTTGCTTCCTGTTCCAGATTATTTTAATAAAATAGAGCCATTAATTCTAGCTTTTGTTACATGGGCAAATCATTTTTCCCTAGGTTGAGGCTTGAAAACAAGTAATTTATTCTTCTGTCATATATCTTTCTCAGTTAGAAATTCATTCTGACCTGATGGTGAGATGCAGGGTAGCAGATGCAATCTTTGGATCAACCAGCTACAGCTTTTGTGTTAACCAGTCATCAGGAAATATCACTAAATTACTGGAGTACAAAACGCATCTGTTGGAAATATGTTTAAGTCTTTTGTGAAATAGGATGGGAAAAACATTACTAGAATGGGGAGTGGCTTTAGAAACAGCTGTGCCAAACAACAAAGTGTGGCCCATGTGAACGAGCTCTTTTCAGAAATCCGAGCCGACCTACTTGGAGTTGGGTTCGTGTGGCTTCTCTCCAACTGTTTTGTTTCTCTGACATAAGTGGATTCTCTAGTTTGTTCGATGTTTCTGTCAGTTTGAAATCTGCCTGTGTGCAAGTTGATGGGCAGTAGCCTAAATATATATGTAGTTTTCCATGGGTTAAAACTTGCAGTTTTTAGGTGCTTATAATTACAGGCTTATTCTCAACAGCACTAGGTTATGTTGCCTCCTTGTTTTTGCAGGAATGCTGTCTTAATTTCTGCATTCAAAAGGAAGGCGTTAGGACTATGAATCAACCCTTTAACATTTGCTTAGCCCTAAACTTTGATATTTTATTAATTTGTTTTAATGGCGTAATCCAGGTTGCCATGAGGATGCTTTTCAAGGCCACATGTCTGCTCTTAGAAATTGATGTCCTACTGTGTTTTATAACAGCATGTCCTAATTCTAGAGTTGCGTATCACGTAGCCCTGATGCAAATATTCCCAGCCTTTTCCCTTCCTCGCCATCTCATGCTTTCTCTGCAAAAGTGCCACAAGCTTCACTTACCTGTTCTTAAAAGTGTAGTGGCAATTACAGCACCAGGACTTTGCAAAGCATTGTTGTGGCACTTGAAGTGGGAGCCCTGAAGGAAGATAATGAGTCTGTATTACTTGTTAAGGCAGGATAAAGCATCAGTTTCTGTCAGCACTCTTGGTAATGAATCCTTCAAAAATTTCAGACTGAAAATAGAAACAAATCTTTTTTTCTACTGCATATTTTGGACTCTGGTTTGAGGAGGGGTAGAACACTGGTGGTTATTTAACATGTGTAATATCTGCATAAGAGTTCTAAAATTAGTCAGTGCTGGTTATAAAATGTGAATTGCTTTCAAGTCAAGTTGGAATGTGGAAACCTCTCTCTGTAGATCTTATTTGTGAAGTTATCTTGTAAGACCACTTTACACAAAGATTCTACTGAACAATTTAAAATGTCAAAGCTTGCTCGGCTTCAAAACAGCTGTGTCCAAAATGACTGTTGTGTTGATGGGAACCACCAAGGCTTCTCTAGAATAATGCACTGAAACAGCGTGTTTTTTAAAATTCCGTCTGTGTCTCCAGATTAGGTTTTTGAAAAGAGCCCTTTGTGAAGATGGTGTTTTATGTTAGGGTTGAAAAAGCCTGCATGCTGTCTCCGGAGGAAAACACCAAGATCTCCAGTAACACAACTTTTTACTTACAGATTACCAATATATTTAAAAGGCAGAAACTTATCAGAGATCCAAATGTTCTGATTTCACTTACTAACTTGTGTCTGTGCCCTTAGGCTTCTCTTCACTCATGGACTTGCAGATCGTAACATGCTTTTGGGACTCTGATCTAAAAATGTCACTGTTTTTTTCTAAATGTTTTTAAGGCAGTAGAACTCTGTGTTTGTCATAAATTTAAGACACTCCAAACAAACAAACAAAAAAAGGTCTTTGCATTGAGTCTTATCTCTATGTTAAACTAATGCTGTCTCCACCTCTAACACAGTGATATTTAGTAGTCCTTAGGTTACACAGATTGTCAGAATCGAGAACTTGAGAAAAATGTGTAAGGACGGGGTTTTTTGACAGCTTTTCAACACTGTTGTGTGGAGTCTTGTGCAAAGAGGAATTTATGCTTTAAAAGCATCCTTCTCCTAAGGAATTTGAATATTAAAAGGATGTCAGCATAAGGACACAGCAGTGGTCCAGTAGCCTGTGCAGTGTTTCTTGATCAGAGCTTCCTCCTGGGTTTGCTCTTGCTCTTTATTCTGCAGAATAAGGTGTGGGGGCCTTGGCTGGTGGAAAATTGTGTTTTTTTCAGGCAGAATATTATAGAGGAGGTCATTGTCTAGAAGCAGATTCATTTAACTTTGGGTTTCACCGAGGAATTATTTTTATAACATGTTATACCTGAAGAATGAGTTGATATATCTTACTCTTCTATTTAGTTTTCTGATGGTGAAATGTATTCTGTTCTAAACCTCTTTTGCCTTCTGTAGGACACTACATGACTCAAGGGTTGTTTAAATGAGAACAAATGCATAATGGATACCTTTCTCAGTGCCTGCTTGCTCCCAAGTAATCTTTTCCTTAGTTCATCCATTTAGCTGGTGTTAGCTCAGTTCTGTGATGAATTTCTGTAAACTCCAACAACCCTTCCCGTGCCAGGCCCAGACTTGTCACTGCTTCAGTATTGTCATTTTATCACTTGCTTGGCAGGTGTGAATTTCAGTTCTGATATAGTTAAAAGATTGTATGTATTTAGGTTGAAAAGTTGGTGCACTGCTTCCTCTGTTTCAGTCCATTATAGGATTTAACTTAGGAAATACATGCAAGTCAGATTTTTTGCAAATTATCATGGGTATTTATGGTGCCTGCTCTCCTGGCTTTATTAAATCACTCTTTGCAGCTGAAAGGTTATGTGAAAAGACTGAAGAGGCAAACAAATGTTAGGGTTAGAGTGTGATTTTAATTCACTTCTGAAATTTAGACTCCTCCTTCTAGACCATGGAACTGCTTTTGGGTCACGATTAACACATTAAAATTGTATCCAATCATACTAACAGAATCTTCTTGTTATTGCTGAACGCTAACTCTGTAGAATAAATGTTTTAAAAGCTTGTTGAGGATGATGTTCCATCTTTAAAGATAATATTAAAATGTGTGACAAGGGTGTCTTCAGAAAAAAAATGCAATGGTGGAGGGATACTGCCCCAGTGTTTGTGGAACAGACAATGATGCAGTAAATCAGTGTCATAGCGATTTTGATTCTGGTGGAAACTTTGTACAGCTGCGTCTTAAAAAGCCTGAAAAAACTATTTATAGTAGCTAATTTCTGCAGATAGCAACAATTTCAGTGTGCTCTCATAGTCTTGGGGACGTTTCCTTATTTGAAGCTGATGAAATGAAACAAATGTAGTAAAAATACAGCACATAACATAGGTATAAACCCTCTCAGTTCTAGAAGTAGTTGCACTTATTGGCATCACCCCTTTCATCCTGCCAACACCTTTTTTATCTTCAGCTTGTTTGACCTCAATTTGAGTCAGATTCTTTCTAGTTTGGCAGCTCTCAAGCTGGAGGGAGAGTACATAACTTATCTTGGAGATGGCAAACGCTTACATACCAGCCTGCTTCCTCACAGGGCTGTGCTGGAGCCTGGAGCAGCAGGCAGGAGAGTTCAACCTGAACTGCTGTGGCTTGTCTCCAGAGCCCAGATAGTTGCAGCTTCTGGGGTGAAACTTGTGTGGGCTAATTCTGTTTTCTCCCACCCTGGAAGGGATTTGTGCCTGGCAGGAGTTTACCTGCCCTGAATTTATACCATCATATGGTTATTCATGTGAAACCATAGGAGAAGGAAATGAGAAACAGGCAGCAGAGGAGAGAGAACAGGAGGAGCCTTGGCAGAGGGCAATTTGTTGAGGGTGATTAAAGCGAATGAATCTGGTATTAAAGTAAGGAAAAGATGGAGGTCACATGAACCGCTGCCTGCTGTGAGAGAGACGATGCCCAGGCAGGTTCCTAGCTCTCCTAGGGTGCACAGACTACTGGGTTTACACTTTGCTACAAGTCTGCGGTGCTTTTAGACACCTTTGAATGTCAAACTTTGAGAAGGGATGGATTCCAAGAAATTGAAACTTCCACAGGATGCTGTCGTGCATGTATTTGAAAAATTTCAGGTTTTTATTTCACTGCTCTTTTGCTAGTCAGATTTAATGTGAAATGAAGTATTTCCTTCTAGTTCCCATGTCTTTAGGAAGCCTGTTGGTTTCTTTAGTTTCTCATATTTTATTAGTAGTAGTGAGTGAAATGTAGCTTGCACTATTTGATTTCATTAAAGCCTTGTGTGACAGTACTTGCATCAAAAAATGCAATTAGTAAATGGCAGCATCTTTGGCTTCTACTATTTTGCTTGGCCAAAACAAAGCGTAACATAAAATATGTTGTAAAAACATTCTGAAACAGTTCTTTGATTCTTTAAATGTGAAGTGTAGTCATTTAATATTAGAATTGGAAATTAATTTGTAATGAAATTCCATGTGACCTCCCTATTTTCTATCGTTTAACATCAGGTTCATTTGCTTTTATTGCTCTCAACAAATCACACTCTGAACTACAACAGTCAGCTGGTCTGGGCTAAAAATAACCCCAGAACCCCTGCCCTGTATGTTATGACCCTATAGTCTTTTATTTGCAGATATCCTGTAGGGAAGAGTAATTTTAGGATGTGGAATGTAGAAAAAGTCTGGCACTGTAGGGGGGGCATTTAACGTCCTGGGACATGATTTAAGTTTAATGTGATTGAACAGCACCGTCAGTTACGTTGTTTATCAGAGTAAAGGTACTGCTAGCAATCTGATGCTGTGTAATAAGGACAGTTTAGCTGCTGTATGTGCTAGATATATCTGAAATAATTTATAGTAGTGGAAGAGTAACATGATGTGAAAGAATGCCCAAATATATGAATTTATGATGAAAAGCTGTTGTATTATTTCCTGTTTTGCAGAGGAGAGCCGAGGCTGGGAGGAGCACTGTGTGTAAGCATTTGTGTTTCCTGTGGGGACTGCAGCTTGTGTAGACATAGTGTGACCTTATCAGGTAGTACAGGTATCGGTATCAGTGTAGCTTTGGCAGCACAGCACTTGACACAAGCTGTAGAACCTGCCTGTGAAGCTGAGAAGCTCTACAGCAGCCAGTCTATGCTGGACCTTGCTCCCTGGGTTCCTCTGCCAGGAGTACCTGAATGTGCTTGGGGTTGATCAGACCTGGACCAGAAAGATTCTAGAAAGCAGTTCTAGAGCTGCTTAAGACAGTCTGAGCAGAACTGCCCCCAGCCTTCAGCTGCCTTGCTTTTCTTTTTATGAATGGATAAAATTCTGAATCTTTATTTCTCATATTTAAATAAAATACTTAACCATATGTGAATTTAGAGCAGGGACATTTTTACCTGGTAAGAAAAATTTATAACTTTTCCTCATGGAGCACTTCTTCCAAGGAAAACATACTTCACATTTTAAGTGGGGTAAGACTTCAGATATCTTGCTTAGGGAGATGTGGAGCAAACCACTAAACCTCTACCCAGACATATAATTATTGCTCTTTAGAAATAATTAACTAAGGACTATTAATACTGCCAGGCTCGTCTTGGTACCAGATAAGCTTTCCTTGGGACTTGCAATGTTTGTTCTGTGCAGATAGTTCTGAATGAGCATTAATTGTGTGTGTCATCTCCCACTTCCTCCTCACTAAAAATTCCAGTGGATCATTTTACAGGGTTACACGTTCCATTTGTGAAATTATAAAAGGAATTAAAAAGGTGATTTAAATAACTGTTTCATTCTTGTTGACACTCTGAGTTGCTGGTTGTTGGAAATAATTAAATATGTGACTGGAGTAGATGAGATATTGTTTGGATAGTGCTTCTTGATTTTTTTTCTCACATAACTGTTTTCCTTTCTTTCCTTTTAGTTGTTCTCGAGGTTCTATAAGCAGGTTACTTCCAAGACTATTATGGCAATTAAAGATTTCTTCCTCTGAGTTTAATAGCAATGGTAACAAAAGTGGTGCATTGACGCTTGCTTTGTGTTGAAAAAAAAACATTGCCAAAGAGTCATTGCAAGAAACTGAAAGAAGTGCAGAACTTACACACTGCTAGGAGTGAAACAAAGTGGGGTTTATTTCTGCATCGTTATCACTGTTAGTGGAAAAGTCCCCAAGGTCTGTTCCTGTTGTGATTTATTTTTCTGTTGTCATAGTCATTTCCATAAGCTGAGGTGCAAGGTGGTTAATTCATAACTAAGGATCATTGAAGCTCATTTTGTCTTCAGAATGTCAGAAGTTGCCTGTTCACAGCTGAGGGGTTTTTTTTATCATGTGGTCAATGCAGGGAGTAAACTCACCAGTTGTCTTTAAAGTTAAATTGGTAAAGCTAAAATGCTGTCATCTCTCACCTTTTAAAAAAATCTTTCAGAGCTTATGTACGTTCAAGTTACTGTGTAATTATAGCATTGAAGACTGAAACAATATTAATGTGAAATCATGATGCAATCAAACTTACATCACATTAGGAGGAACTCCTACATTTTTCTCAAAATACTGTGGTTTTTAACATCCTGAAAGGGATGAATTCATTTATTGATTCTTTATTTTAATTTCAAATAACATCAAAGCCTTGGAAGTGTTTAAAGGTTAATATTTCCTCTGTGTTTGATTTTTTTAGTGCTCTCAGCCCTTTGGAATGTTAACACTATATAACTACTGTATAACTAATTTAACAATATAGATTTATTAGTTTTTTTATAAACTTATTTTTAATTGTAACTGCAATTTCTCCTCCTCTTTGATGCTCTTACTGGGTGGCCTTGAAGTGATGCATTTCACTATTTAAATGTAGCAAATTTTGAGATGAGTGACGCCAAAAATAGTGTTCTCCTGTGAGAATGCCATGTTCCAGGGAGGAGAGGTAAATATGTAACATGGTTGATGTACTTTGTTTTCAACCTTTTCATCTTCCCACAAAATTAATTAGTCCTTTAACTTCTATTTAAAAGAAAATGTTATTCTTGCTAAAAATAGGTGTGATGCTCATCCCCTTGACTGCATTTTGTTGAGTATTAGGTATCTCTTCTGGCTGTCCTGTATGATGCTTATTTTTAGGGCCTCTATTAATATCTTTAAATATATGATGTAAGAAGACTAAGACAGTGTTAAATTGGAAAACTTAATTACTGTCTTTGCTGTTTTCACTGTTAAACACAAACACTAGTATGGGTTTCCATTTAATACAGGAACTTTTAACCAGGAGGAGATGGATTATGTGAAACTGAAGCGTGTGATGACATTTTTTGGTATTGAAAAAAGCATGAATTTAAATTAGAGGAAGATGTCTGTGTTTTGACCTTTCCACTATGTGTTGTATTCTGCAGTAATTGGTAACTTGGGCAGGAGCCTACATGGTCAAAGTAATAGTTACTTCAGCCAACAAATATTAACTAAACACCCTCAATGGAGAGGTTTTCAACCAAATCCTCTATACAGTGCTCTCTGCATATGCAGTATGAAGGCTCTTGTAACTATGGTTATTCTGAGCTGTATGGCTCCTTGACAGTGTTGCAAAACCTTAAATCTCTTAGATGGTATGCTCTAGATTTCTCACCAGATCCTGCTATCCAAAAATAAAGGGGAAAAAATGAAGAAAAACCCCACTTTGTTAGTGGAAAGCTTATTAGCCTCTAGTTAGTTTAAATGAGAGATCTGAAAGTTTTGTTCTTTCTCTTCAGCAACAATTTTGGAATCATACGTTGCCTTTTGATGGTGGTATCACTTGCTTCTATCCTGAACTTCTTGTTTACTCCTTTTGTTATTGCACTCCGTAATTGAAGATGCTTCTTCATTGCATACTTGAAAACCTAAATACAGTCTGATATTTCAGCACTGATATGATTTTTGTTTCTATCATGTACTTATTTATTTCCAATTAAAATGCTGATAGTGCCTTTTTCATCTTGGAAGTACCTTTATCTGTGATAGTGATCATCATAGTTAATCCAAGGACAAATGAGCATGTGTTTGTTGTTAATAAGTTTGGGATGAAAATTGCAGCTCTTCTGCCTCTTGGAAGATAGTTTTCCTGGAACATCCTTCCAAAGAGATCAGCAGAGCAATAAACCAAGTGATTTTAATATGACCTTGTGAAAATAATTGTGTCATGGTTGCCAGTAGGAGCAAGGAGCTGGATTCATTTACCCTTGGAGGTTCTTTTTGGTCCTATGCTCCTAATTAAGTAAGGTTTTACTATATTCAGCTAATAAGCTTTTTATTGAACTAGTAGGTGCTAAGAATATGAAAGAGATTGATTGAAATTAAAATCCTATTATTACAATTTATAAAACCTTTTATATTAGTGAAAATATTAAAAAATTGATGATATGAAGAGTCGTGTCTGAGTAAAAAAGGCTCTAAGGTTTTCACCAGATTGTGAATGGATTTTGCTCTTCCAGGCTGTCACTGTGTCAAAATCTGGGTTGGAGGATTGCTCGTGGGTTTGGTGGTTTATTTTTTTTTATATGATGCATTTCACTAATCTTCTTGTAATCCTTTGATAAAGTGCTTAGTTTGATGGAGAATGGTAGGCATTATTGGTAAAATAGTTGGCCCTATGAAGTCATTTTCATTTTATAACATGCTTTCAACAGATATACTCTTAACAGCTGTGTAGCTATCCTTGCATTAACCTAATCAACCTCTTTTTGGGAAAGGAGGTATGTCCTGGATTAAATTCTTAAAATCAGGCTGTTAGAAACAATACCATGCAATCTGCATTATTTTAGAATGTTTTAATGTATTTTCTGTTCACTTTTCTTATTTGTCTCATTTTACCTTGTCTTTCATTGTTTTCTTGCTGTGTAACCTTTTTTTTTCTGGAATGACTGCACTAGTTATTAATAGAATTTAACACTTTTGTAGGCAGGTAGAAGCTGCAGATATTTGTTTCCTTACTGATTTCTTTCAGATCTTCCAAGCAAAACAAGTACCTTCCTTAATTTGTAGAAGGACAATTTTGGGCACATATGTGTGTCATGAGCTTGTAAAAACCACATACAGAAGGTGTTGGAAGTCTATATTTGAAGTTATTTTATATTCATTAGAATACAGCACACTCCTTAATTTGGCTTTGATGTTTTCTTGATTAATTTTTTTTTCAGTCTTTTCATTTTCTTATATCAAGTAGCCCTAAAATGAGTATGTCCCACAGGTATAATGGAGTGCTCTCATTCCTAAATGATAGATGTGAAGGGAGGGAGGAGAGTGGTTGTATAAGGACTCTCGTATTTGTGCAAAGAAGCACAGATAGATTTTAAACAGTTTTTAAGAGCTTTTTTTTTTCCTCCTCCCAATCTTATTTCCTCTGTAACTTGTTTCAAGGAATTTTTTTTTGATAGGTCTGCAATTAGAGATGCAGACACTCCCATCCATCAGATACATTAGAAATGCAATAACAACGCTCAGTTGCTCTGATTATGTGGCATTTGAAAAAGAATTGCCCTGTATCATCTGCTGTACTGAAAGCGAGGTCTCAGGAAGTGGCAACTGAATGACCTTCATACAGACTGTTAAGTTTATAAGTTGTATGCCTTGTACAGTTAGCTTCAAACAAATGGTTGTCTTTTACTTACCTGCACTAAAGGTGTCTGAAAATGCAAAATTTGGCAGTAATTTTTAGTAGAGCTGCAACATCACTTGTGTTGAGATAAACATGCTTGGGTTCTACATTGTACAAGTGGGCTTGGATGCTTACTGTGTACTTCCAGTGTTTTAGAGAAACTCAACCTATATGAGGATTTAACCCTAATTACAGTGTTAAGCCATAGCTTTCAGTAGCTGAGATAGTTTCATTCCAAAGTTGACCTAATTTTAGGTTTATAAACCTGCTGAGTGAAGTCCTAACATGTCTGAAGCTTTCAGTAACCCTGATGTTTGGTTCTGTTTGTGGGACTCTTGGGAATACACCTGATGCTTTTTATAAGCAGCTTGCCTCTGTGTAATGGATAGCTGAGATAAATCTTGTTCCTAGAGCGAGGCTGGTATTGATGATGACACAAACGTATGAACAGGAGCTCAACTAAAAATCCATTTTAATTTCAGGCTCCATTAGTGATACAAAGAGAAATCATTATTTGTTAAACAGAAAATAAGAACTGATACATTTTGAATATACCTCAAAGTCAGTGTAATAGAATACAAATATGTTGATTGATTGGTTTGGTTGGGTTTTTTTCCAATTATTTCTTTAGCTGTTTGAAAAATGAGCTGAGAAAAGATGAGTAGCCTTACTTGAAAATAAGAAAATGCACTGTGAATAAACACTGCAACGTGAGATAGGAGAGGTCAGGAGTGTAGGTTCACTTCATTGTTCAGACTAGTTGAATAGTCCAAATTGCTTTTGTACCTTGAAATAATTACTAATTATCAGCTAGTAAAAAAAAGTTTAAGTGTTTGAAAACAGTTCTTAAAAGTTTCTGGTGTTCTACAGTCATTCCTTCACTGATTAAAGTGAAATCTTCTCTAAGTGTTCGAGATGGTTTTGCCTATTTAACATCAATATTATGTGCAAGCTCAGTGTAGATTTCTCTTGTGATGTTTGGCTTTTCTGAGAACTATTCACGAATCTTCAGACTCAGCAGGTTTTTTTTATTGCTGCCATAGTTATTTAATTTGAAAAGTAGAACGTTGGCTTTTCAAGCCATTGAGATAAACCAAAAGCATTTTATGTCAAATAACTGTTTTTTATTGTTCGGAACAGATCTCAAGTAACAGAATCCAAAATATTTGAATCCAAACTCTTTTGGCATAGCAAAAGTGCTTAAAATGGGAGCAGTCTTAATGGCAGAAGTACATTGCAGTAAGGCAAGTTACCATCAAGGTGCATGGGAATGTGTCACTGATACCCAGCTTTCCATTATATAGCCCTTTTTTTTTAACTTGAGAGAAATCTTTCAGGGGACACTGTCTGCCCTCTCTTTAAATGATCTCTCTTCTTGTTGACTTCCAAAACATCTGGGTTTTGTTTTATTCAAATCAAACAGCTTTTCATGAGCTGCTGAATTCCATGTACTGAACTCAAATTTACAAGATACTGATCACTGTGCCTATGATCTGCAAAATTGATCTGGAATGTGCCTAAGAGCAGGTTTACAAAAACTCCCATTCTTACATGAAGTTCCTTGTACGCTGAGAATTACGAGCACGTGGAAGTAATTGCATTCAGTCTTCACTGAGCTTCAGGAAATGTGTTACAGTGACTCCAAATAGTAGAAGTACCCATAGTTTAAACTACCACTACCAATGAAATCAAGGTGACATAGGGCTAGTCAGGAAACTATTCAGCCTTTCAAGTAGGTTTTGCAACTTAAACTGAGTTATCCTCTACTGAAGGAACAAGCATGCTATTACCTGCCCATGCTAGTTTAAAGATGAATTTGGTATTATTAAGTGAGCTGTAATCATTTAACTATGTCCTGTGGTGTATTTTGCTCATGTTCCTTTGTAGCAGAGTTATCACAATCAATTACGGTAGCATTAACACTCTTCATACATATTAATTTTCTCTGATACAGTTTTTATGGCACAATTAAGACCTTTCTTTCAGGACACAGGCATGGGAAACTGGAAGCAGGAGGAAGCTGTCACGTGTAATTTGCTTTTTTAATTACAGGCAGTTTTTGCATTTGCTTTAAAAGAAAATAATTACTGTCCTTTTTTTATAGAGTTCCATTGTGTCCTCTTATGGATATATCAGGCAGTTTTACTGTTTTACAAACCCTACCCCAGCCAAAACCAGCACATCATGCTTGAATTACAACTGTATATATTAGCATCTCATAATATCTGTTCAATGTAAATGTTGTGGCAAAGGTAATGGGAAGCATGGATAAAAGCAAATAAAGCAATTATGTTTCTCGCTGCCCTTGAAAACTGTGTCAAGCCGTACCATACTTGTCTGGAATGTCAGTAGTAGAGGAAACAACATGTAATGATAACTTCTTATGTATGGAAGTTGTAATGTATAGAAATCTAGGTGGAACAAGAATAAATCCTTCAGTTGGCTGTTGCCATACAGTTGATGTTCCTGTATCACTGCGTTGTCCTTCTATAGTAAAGTTTTTGCCAGTGTTCACAAATAAATCACCTTTTTGTGTTCATTGAAACAGAGAGATCGTGCTACGAGGATATTTTCACCTTCAAGTTTTGGCAGTGCTGAGTATGTGACTGTTTATAGCAGCTTAAGCCTGAGGCTTATGGGTGACATGCTACCCTGTTTTTCAGTAACAACAGAAACAGAGGTAAAACTGAGTCCAATAATGAGAACAGAATACAGCATTCTTATCTTAGTTGAGAGATATTGTTGCCCAACGGTCAGGCAGGCTCCCTGCTAGTGGTCTCAGACCTTGCTACTCCGAGCTCTATCAACTTCTTGCTTAGTCCAGATATCCACAATATGAACTTTTCACTGTATCCAGTCACTAATTTTTTCTGACACTTCTAGACGTTTTGTGACATGCTCGTTGGCAGTACTAACACACACTGGCAATATGTTTCATACTCAGTCTATAAAAAAGGGAGATCATGAATGATCTGAGATTACAACTGAAATGTATTATTGTGCTATTGCTATCTTCTCTAATTAATAGATAAGGAAGCAGCACAGGCAATACTGTCAGACAAAGCTCAAGTCTTTATACTCTTTGTATTCTTTGTGACTGTCAGTCAACTGTAAAGTTACAGTGGGCGGTAATGAAAGTAGAACGTGACATTTCTTTCCTTTCCCCAACTAATAATCTGACCTTTTACATGACTGCTTCAAAGCTGCAGAGTATTTTTGAGTAAACTCTTTCTCCCCACCCCCATGTTTCACTTTTCCATAAAACTGTGATATGGGACAGAAACACACAATAGATGGAGGTGGAAGGGACCTCTGGAAGTCATTTGCTCTGGCCCCCTTCTCAATCAGGGCCAGCCTTAAACTGAGATCCAGATTCCAAACTTTATTTATTTGCTCAAGGTCATATCTGTTTGGAGTTGGAATATCCTCAAGGACAGGTATTTCTCAGTCTCTCTGGGCAGCAGAGCATTGCTGTTCCGGTGTTTGATCACCTTCGTCATGACAATGTTTTTCCTAATATCTGTTGGAATTTCCCTTGTTGCAACATATATATGCCTTGGGCTGTCTTGCTTGCTTGGCTGCCAGACACTGGCTGGATCTAAGCCTACTACTTCTCATTCAATTAAACCAGATTGCTGGTGTGGGTTGCGGGTGGTACCGTGACGCTGGAGACGTTAGTTCTGGAAATGCTGCAGAGTATTTGCTTTGTTACTTGGAAAAACTTCATCTATTTCAATGCTGTGTGTTGCCTCTGTCCTTGGGTGGTATGCAAAAATACAGTGCCTTGTTTTGGGGAAATTATTTGCATGAGGAGGTGTCCAGAGTGCATGACTGGGATCTTTATTGCCTTTACAGGTCCAGATATATATAGTCAAGCAAGTAACCAATATGATTTCCTGGATGATGTAGCTGGAAAAAAAGAACAGTTGATAAAAAAATCTTAGTCCTAGTTGTGTTTATCTACAGAAATAAATGTAAAAGTATGTTTGAATTCCTCATGTCCTTTCTGTTTTCTTCACCTGTTGTTTTCATTTTTTTTCTTATGAAAGCATTATTTTTATCTTATTACTCTTTCTTTGTTGCTCTAAATGACCTTTTCTTCTGTAGATCTCCAACTTTCTAGTTGCAAAAATCAGAAAAGGTCTGTAGTTATTCTGTAAACTCTTGTAGCTGTGTCTTGGTTTTCCTGTCAGCTGTGATTTTTCTGATAAATAGGGATATGACATGATAATCTTGGGTTCATGTCCCATGTATTCCTATCCAGCATCACTCTCACTTATGTTGCATTTTTAGTCTCAGGAAAATTTAGAGTTGCTGGGAGTTTCAATATTGACCCTGTGGTTGAATTTTACTGGGTTGTTGAGAACAGCATCACATCCTCTGGTCACTTGATTGCAATAAAAATTAAACAGTGTAGTTTAACTAGAAATTTATTTTTTATAGGAAAGAAGAAATTTCCTAGGAGATTATGTAAGCAAACTGTTAAAACTCATCAGAACTTGTATAAAGCTGTCAAGCTCCTGGTTTATCTCGAGAATTTAATTATCTGAAAATTTTAAGCAACAGCTTTCATAAATCTATGGTCTTTTTGTATTGTAACCCTGAAGAAGTGTGTTGGTAGTGTTGTTTTTTTACTTTAACTATTGTTTCCTATGAAACTGAACAAAGAATATAGCAGGTATATTGAGTTAGGCCAGAGATTTAGGTTGCTGTTCAATTAAAAATACTGCCTAAGCTCTGTAAGCTGCTTTTGCAGCCAAACCCTTACTTCTTGAAACTGCTTTTATATGGAGCCTTTCTTAGAGGGTGTTATGAAAACATTCCCTCATAGCTGTTTACTTGTATACTAAATTTCAAAGTGCAAAAGTCCTTGCATTCAGCATCATAATTTCTCTCTTACAATGCACGAGTTATAGAAGACAAAGGAACTACCTACTTGTAAGTTAGGTGACTCATGGTGCAGTGTTTGGGTTCAAAATACTAGTTAGAGACATTGTCTTTGGTGGATTCATTAAAAACATAAGTTCATAATTAAAACTTTATTCAGTCATGCTTCACAAAATGGCAGAATTTGCAAATGAAACTTAGCACAAGATCAGGGGGTTTTGTGTTTGTTTGTTGGAAATGTATCAAGATCTAAGTGAATTCACTTGTTCTCCTTTCTTTCCTGCTTTTTATTTTAAATTACTTCATTGCTACTGCTCATCTCAGTCTTTCATATTGCACAATGTCAGTTGAGACTTTTGATGCCCTAAGTAATGAATACAGCTCGCATTTGCAAAATTTATATCTTTAATGAAATTAGACACACTTTCTTCCATCTCTTGAGCAATTGTAAGTAATGAAACTGTTATTCACGTTTTCCAGGTAGGAGGTACTTAAAACAATTTATCTTGTCTTTTGTCTTGATTGTTAAAAATCTATGATTAAAAGTTTTTTACTAAATACCATGGATTATTATTACCAAAATATCTCTTCCTTAAGAGAAAAAATCCTTAAATATTGAGCTGACTTAAAATCAAGGCAGCATAAAATCCGTATTGTCCATTGGCCATCCTTATTGCCTTATGTTGTGTTGTGCCTATATGTTGGAATCTGCTGCTGCAGTCCTAGTGTTATTTTCAGTGCAGAGACATGCTCTTTTTTATTCAGAGCTGGTTTTAATTCCTTTTCAATTTATTGTAGGTGAGCATCAGTTCTTTGCCTCCCTGTGCTGGGCATGGATAATTCTATTTTGTGTCCTGTAGGAGTTTGTATATTACAGTTCAGGAAAAATTTGCTTATTAATTCACGTGCATATTAAATATTTACAAGGATGTAATTATAGCTATTCATTAATTTATTAATATTAAAGATTAATGTCATAATAATTAAACTAGCAACAATGTATTAGCTGAGCTATGATTAATCTGCCAACAGATTAAGAGGGAGAAAGTTTTTTTGTTTTAGTACATTCCAAGTAACATTTGTAGGATTAATTGGTAGTGAAGAAATGCTTATCCCGTTGCTTAGCAGATGACTTTGCACCTGTGTGCATGTCTCTTTCTGATTCCATCCTTCCCATTTAATTACATAGAAGCAACTCCAGGTACCAAGTTTGGGGGGCTTTTTAAAGAACACATGGTGCTGTGGCTTCTGCCGTTTTCTGCAGTGATAACCTCACTGTTATGTTAATAGCTCAGAAAGCCTACTTCTTTTAGTTTCATTTTTGAAAATATAAAGCAGATAAAAACACCACTCTTAAGAAGCAAAGTAGATACAGCAACGATCCACATTACAGAAGTAACGACTACTGAAAATGTAGTTGAAGTTAGTGTTGGCATTAGGCATATTAAAGGATAATGTTCTTTGGCACCAAACATGTCAGTAGAATTTTGGCAAAGTAAGCTGTCTGCATGTTTGTCAGCACATTTTTGCAATGAATTGGTTGTGACCAAGATGCAGTGTATAAATCACAAGAAAGGTTATTTATCATGGAGTACAAATACTTCTCAATATTAAAAAAGCAAATATGCTGAAACTGTATCCTCTTGGTTCTTGTTATGTTGAGCTAAAAGCCTTGGCAGAACTATTTCTAGAAAATTCACATTACTGATTTTCAGATACAGACATGCTTGCTGTTCACTTACAGCTCTCTTTAATGACAAACACTATTTGGAAATGGCTTAATTGGATTGTCTGCTTAATAGCATTAGGATTGTTGTGCTAGTTTAGCTGAGCTCTAATGGTCCTCTGCTGGTTAAGAGATCAGTAAAGCAGAAAAATGGAAAGAGAAACTCCAGATTTTAGAGAAGAGTTTTTGTTCCTCCAAATCCTTTTACTCTTAAAAGAAAAGGAGAGAGGGGGCTGTTGAAGAAAATGCTGATATATTACCTGTGTTGTTTGACTAAATTTAGCCAGAATGCTTTATTATTCCTTTCAAACTGGTCCAGTTTTCTGATCAGCCCTGGGGCTTGGCACAGAGAATAGTGCCAGCAAAGAAAAAGACTTTGTGGTTCTGTTTGCTGTCTTGGTCCTATCTCTTACAGAAAGAGACCTCTTGGATAGTTACAGACCCCTGGGAAGTAAGCAAATTAACTTCTTGTTGCTCTTCAACTCAAGTAATTTCTGGAAATACAAATTTTGCATGATTTGGTATTCCAAGTGCTTGAAGTCCTCATGTTTTGAGAGAAGAAACAAAAGAAGTAATTAAATAGCTAAGTGTCATAGTGAAGTGAAGGATTAAATGAAAGCAGTAAGCCACAATATATGGACATTTTATGTTGAGTAAAAGACTATAGGATTGAGCTTGTGTGGGTGGTTGTTTTGTTTAATATTTCTTCCTGTCTTGCAAGGAGTTATTGCAAATTATTTGAGACGTCTGGTTTCCCATTAGCTCTGTGTACAGAGAAAACCTTATTGGTCATATGCTTTAATGGTATTAGAGAAGACTACATGGGTTTATAAAATCCTCTATTGTTAGAAGAGTATAATGCATATTGAACAAAATTTCAAGAAGCAGATGGCTAATTAGGTAGTTTTGTGATGCTAAGCTGATCATATGTTCTAGCTCTAAATAAAAATGTAGCAAAACTTCATTTGAATATTTCAAACAGTCTTACATAATATTTTTCAGTTAGTATTAAGTAAAGTGAGTGCTGTTGGGATTGTCCAGAATAATGTGAAAACTCAAGATCAGTATTCTGCTTCCTGTTGAACTGCCTTCATCTGCCATTGCCTATGATTCTGTTTCTTGAGGCAAGACAAACTAAACGTGATGTTATGGCTATCGCTTCAATCTGTACAATTTTCAAAACCACATTCAGAGTGCAATTAAGTAAATACTAAACATACATGGAAAATGTAGTTGTTGTTAATAACATTTCTATCTGATGAAATTCTAAGGTATTACATCATTAGAATGACTTATTTTTGTATGATGCCGTTCTACTGTATGTCAAGTTGTTTACACAGTAAATACAGGGAAAGAAAATACTACCAGAAAGCTGAATAAAAATACTTAATTTCGTATTTAATTAGGGAGGGTATAGAGGAAATTACAAAAACATTTGAAATTCTTTTTTGAAATTGAAGTCAGTATGAGACAGTTCACTATGGAAATCCAGCAAAGACAGTTATTTCCCAATAACTGAGTTAGTGTTGTGGGAAAGATAAAATGGTCATATAACAGATGTATGTAAAAAGGAAGAAAGAAAATCCAGTTAGATAAATAAGGAAAAGGAGTTATAAAAGTAAGGAATGGATGATTTTTAATGGGATCTGAGAATGGAGAAGACGTTCAACTGCTCATAATCTTAATCCTCTGAGGAACTTTCTTTCCAGAAACTGATCATGGGTTACATGCTGCTGTATTTGTTAGACAAGTGAAACCGAGAACGCTTCCTACACAGTATCATATACCACATACGTATTTCTTCACGGAGGCCAGAATTTGGAGATAGTTTTCTCATCTATGTAGTGTGCAGAAGTCAGCAATTTTTTTCTCCCTTCTTTCCCTTCCCGTTTGTGCCTTTTCTTTCAGTCTCAGTTTTGATAAGCTAAATGAAAGTGTTGATTTGCATTGTTTCCAGTCTGCACGAAGACAAAGATACAAAATACTTGGTGCTCTCGCTGTGTTCTTTAGCTTGATGCAGAATTTTTAAAGGCTTTTTAGAAGATGAGTTAAAATTGAAACTTCTTAAAGCGACCTCAGAGCATACCCAAGTTTCTGTGGACTTGCAATCCGCTTGTCTGCTGCTCTAGAGACTTTTTTTTTTTCCCCTAAATTCCAGTCTTGAAAGAACTGAGCACTGTTGGCAGACAAATTAGTGCTGTATTAACATTTTGTTTTTATTTAAAGTAGACTATCTAGGCAGGGTCAGGAGTGTTATTTGCAATAACCTCTCAGCTTTGCTTTTCGGTGCCAGATGACTAAACATGGCTGTTGCTTTAAAGTACAGTGTGGCATGGCTCTTCTGAATGATGGAAGAGGAGTACAAGATATTTGCCTATCTCTTTTAATTGATTTCCTCTATGCTCCAACAAGCTGTCAAATTTGAATGTTTGCCCCAGTTTTCTTTGTCATATGTAGAGATAGTGGGTTGGTTGTTCAAAGCTGGCAAGGATCAGCAGATATTCTGCCAGTAAGGAGAATTCAGATGCGATAGATGTCTTAGAACATTGAGGGAAGCAGTGGGACTGATGAGTTGCAGTTATAGGGCTGTCACCACCAAAGTACCTGACCACCAAAAAACGTGGTTTCCCATATGGAACTTTTTGCAGCATTATTCTTTGTAAGTTTGGAGTCATTGTTTCTGTAGCTCATTCTACTTCAGTTTTAGTTCTCTCACTCGTTGGGAATGATTGAAATAAACTCCCTTACCATTTAAAGAGACTGTTGTATCCTAATTTTGTATGAACCCCAACACTAGTATTTTTACACAAAAGAACAGATTGGAGTTAGAGGAATAATGTGAGTCCATACAAAACACAAGATTGGCTCAGCACTCATTCCTGTTTGCTCCTGCTACCTTGGAAACAAATGATGGCATGACAACAAAAGCAATTCAGGAAGAAAGGTTAAACCTCCCAAACATTTGAAATGTGTTCTTGTGGGGAAATTCTTTATTATTATTTCAGAATGGAACTTCAACTTTTAGCATACATGAGAATTGTGTTTCTTTGAACCTCATCTTTGGTTGACATCAAAACTGGTAACTGAAAGATACATTTTAAAGAATAAAAGAAAAGTTTTCTTAAGTCTGTCTGCAGCTAAAAAGAATTTTTAGTCTGAGCCATTCAAGTTTTTTAGAGAAGTTCAAAATTGTTGTTGAAAACATGCCAAGAGTGTTTCTTGTATGTATGGAATTAAAGATAGGGACTATAAAAAGTTGGATTTGCGCGTACAGCAACCCTCTTAGCTAAGTTACTACAGTTTTTTTACCGCTGCAGTGCTCTGCAGCTCGACACGGGTAGAGGAGTGTATCTCATGGCTTGTGCGTCATCTCCTAAAACGTTGTGGAAACTGTCATTATCCTTCTGGTCCTTCTTCTTTGTGCTGATGGATCTTCTAACTGAAGTTGAGGACAGCAACCCTGACCATGAGCAACACCATTAGTGGTCTTCTAAGTGCAATTATTAAGAAAAATACTTTTTTTGTTGCTTATACTATCCTTTACTCTGTTTTGTACATAACTACTCAGCAATTTTCTATGTCCTGGTTTCCCTAATAACTCAGTTGATCCAGGATGAGGATCTTAAAGGCAAATATCAACACATGTGAAAAGTCGTATGCTTGAGCTCACATTAAAAATGAGATATCTGTAGAAGGATGACCAGCAACGTAATAGTATTTCAGAACCAAATATTTTGAAGCATTAATTTTTTTAAGAAGCTAACTTACATATGTGTAAGATCTCAAATTTATCAGTACTATGTTTTCCTTTTAGTTAGGTTGTTCAAAAGCTATGCTAAAAAAAGAAGGTATTTATTTTTTGGGTAAACACGTCTGGTGTAGTTTGAAGGTCTCTTTATTCATGCTGAGGCAGCAGTGAGGTGAACAAATAGTGTTTGCTTCTCTTTTCAGTTCATTTTCAAGAAGGGCTTTTCTTATTTGGTTAGACTCTTCAGTTCAGTCACCTAGCAACTTCTGAGGGCTTTTGATTCAAACGTTAATCTCTAAATGCAAAGCCAATAAGAAAACAAGGAACCTCAGAAAAGCTAAACTGAACAACTGTGGGTCTTGAAGTTAGCTGCTACAACTCAGTAACAAGCCATCAGAGATATCCTGTAGTTCTTAAATACATTTTTCCAATAAAGACAACAAATCGTTAGGATTTTTGAAGCTACTTGCAAGTTACCATGCTAACAAGTGTAGTTTGGGAAACATGAGGATGTTATAATCTTGTCTCTCCTTGTGTCCATACTTTCCCTGAATCAGGATAATCTGGTACCAAAATACATGTTTAAACTTCTTAAGTCCAAGCTAGAAAAACTTTACAGCAAGAATTTAAATATTTGTATGGTCTTGCACATTTTCAGAAATACTTGCATTAGTTGGATTCCAATTCTAACAACTGCATCTTCATATTCAAACAAGATTTTCTACAACTATCAGAATTTTTCCCCTTTCTTGCCATACAACGGTGAAGTATTATAATTAAGCAAATAACACAAGGTATGGCAAATTAGTTTTAACAGACCTCAGCCTATATTTAGAAAAATATATGAAGAGGAAAGAATCTGAAGTTGTTGAAAGTTGAAGGGAATAATATAAGAACTATTATGCTACATAAGATTTATCTTGGAATTCTCACATTCTCCATTCCACTAGTGTTAGTTCATTTTAAGAATTAGACATGAGCATCACTTGGACAGTATTGTCAATTATTTAAATAACCACAGTAAATGTATCTATCCTGTCCATTTGTCTATATTTCAGAACACTTGAATGTTATACTAAAGTATTATAACACATGTAATAGAAAAGGGGTTTTGTTATCATCTCAGTATAAAATTGAAGCTATAAATTGCTAAAGAAAATGAGACAAAATTTTATTTAAGTCGTCCAATTTGTGTCAAGGGATTTCTCATATAGACTTCCAGTCTAAGAAGCTTTTCTTTGTCTTTCCTGGTTGTACCTGTCACAGCAACTTGGCATGTTGTTCTGAACTAATGATGAAAATGACATACCGCTGGAATCTGTCTGCTCAACTCAGCAGAAACGTCCGTTGCTTCAGGTCCTTTGCTTCAAGTTCTCCTCTGTTTTTTAAAAATTAAACCCACATGCAGAGTCTTCTGCAGTGGAGTAAGTGATAAACTGTGAGTTTTTTTTTTTTTCTCCTACTGTCAATGCTAGAAAACATCACAATTTGGAGAGATGACAGTAGCTTCATCCCTTTACCCAACAAAATTCACTTTATGAGCTTCCTCTGTGAAGTGATGGCTTTGTGGCCAGAGATAAGAAAATGCTTAAAATGTTCCTTAGTAAAACTTCTTACAATTGTCTGTGTTCCCTACAAATCTATGAAGGATTTTATGTATTAGCAAAAGGAGAGAGGTCATGACTTCTTTCAGCCTGTTCTCCCCAGTGACATCACACCATAAAAAAATCTTTCTTATTTTTATATCTTTGTAGGTCCTTCTTATTGAACTATTGAAACATTCCAACATCTCTTACTTGTGATGCAGCAGCTTTAGATGATGTTTAGAACAAATTTATTACTAGAAAAAAAAACCAGTACTGTGCTTATGATAGTATCAAGTATTCATTTATAATATAACCTGGAGACTAGTTAAAAGGATACAAAATGAGTCATTCATATAACTATATTTTACTCGAGAAATTCTTAACATTTTAATAGCTCTGTTAAAATACCTTAAAGTAAATATCTTAAAATATAATTTCCTTAGACCTAAATCAAGACTCCCTTGAAAACTTCTTTACTATCCAACTCCTAGAACCTGGCTTTTATACCTGCTGCTTAGAAACTTCCTGCCACCTGACATTGAACTGAAGTGCATGAACATTCTGCATCTAGATACATGCATGCAGGATAGAGCCGTCAGCAGAAATCATTCTTGAATTGTATTATGTGACAACATTCAGACTGGCACATTAAAATGATGCAAGTCAACTCTCTTAGAAAACACAGGGAAGTCTTCTCGAGTTCCAGTTACAGACTTTTAGTTGTTTACATTTTCCCTGGATCATTCTTAAGACCAAACTGTTACAACAGAAAATTAAGTTCAGAGTTTATCTTAACAGTTTCAGGGTTCGGTTTAGGAAGCCAGATGCTGTTCAGCAGATAAACAAATTGTCTAAACAGTATAGATATAAGCTGAGATATAGAACCTGCTCTGGTACAATCCTTTTGTAGATACATCAGTGTGAAAGGAGCTGTGATCGGCCACACCAAGAAAGGATTTGCTGCCTTAGTATTGAATATATTTTTCAGGACATGGTAAGGGAAAAAAATAAAACCCAAACATGAAGAGCCAAAGGATTGTAGTCATCATATTTTTCCAGGAAATTACTTAAACTAGTGTGAAAGAGTATTATTCATGATGGGACTTGAGTGAAGGAAAATATGCGACTATGTTTTCTGCTGTAAAATTCTTTTTCAGGCTATCAAAGGCCATGAATGAAACATTCATATTTCAATGAACACAGTGTCCCTGAAGACAGTCATGTTTGGAGCAGAGTAAAAATAGTAGTTGAAAGAATGGAAAAGAGTAAGTGTATTAAGTAAAGGAACAAGAATTTCATTTTACAAAGCATGGTTTATTTCAGGCTTTTATTTTAACACAGCTTTGGGATATTGCTTTGTTGCATTGTCTGTGTGTGTGTATGTGCTAGAACGGACCCATAAAGTCCTGAAATATCATCTCTGGATTGAGGATCTGAAGAATATTTTGGCAGCAAAGTCATTCTATTTTGACAAAGCAGAGAGAGAATAATTCCTGCTGTGAGTTGCACCTTAAATGGGAGTGAGCTGTATCCATCCATCCTGGATGACTTCTTCACAGGCATTGCAACGGTCAAATCATTGTGCTTTATTTTAGTTTCTAAGCAGTTTTCAATTACTGTTTCTCTTGGGTATTACACAGAGATGGGATTGGAATAAAAGAGGTTAAAGTTACAAAACGATCTGTTTTGAATAAAAACCTATTATTCAAACTGGAAATTCCACAGAGATAAACTTATCCTGTAAGTGACCCATAATATACAGCATATACTATGTCTCTTTATTACATTCTTGATATAAATGATACATTAGTTGTTTAAATTATTAAATCAAAATTTCCTTAGCAGGAAGTAATCAGTGAAATGCAACCTTGCTTAAATCTGCTAAACCTTCTAATACTTTCTGGCTTTTAGTGCTCACTGACGCAGCAGTGTAAATTTGATGCAGCATTCAGTCCAAAAGCTTCTTAGGCTCTTTTAATCTTAAAATCATGAAACGATGCATCTACCCAATGTATTGCTTCATTTGAGGGACAGATTCCTTGCTACAGATGAAGACTTGTCATGTGAACACAGATTTTTTTTTTTTTATCTTGAGATTCAAATTTTTTATCAGTTAATCTAAAGATTGCATTGCTGATCTCGTGCAGTGACTGGCTACACCTGGCTGTTTGCAAGCCACACAAGGAGAAAATAATACTCTGAAAATAATCCTAGCAAAAGATATACCACAACCTCTGATTCAGTTTTATTTTCATCCTGTCATTTCTATGCAGTGTCCTGGGAGGGTACAGATTGGTTTGTAAACTTGTAAATTCAGGGGCAATTTGTAAAGTTGGACACATCTGAAAAATTCTTGAACTTTTCCATACCACGATGTTAAATGCTGATAAAAACATATCTATAAACTGAAGTTCTTAGTAATTCTAACCCATTATATTGTAAAAGATAGTAAGATTTATAGGTAGTGACCACTAACTTGCCTAGCAGCCAAGAGTCAAAAAAACCACAGTCCTGAAAAAAACCCAATACTGAAATGGACAGAGGCTTCCTGTGGCTCGTATAAAGCCTGTGATAAGTGCCCCACATAACTCACTGTGAGAGAACAGAGACTGTAACTGCTTTTCATTAAATTCAGCAATTTCAGTTAGAAAAGTTAATGACAAAGGTTGCAGCTAGGAAAAGTTAGAGTGTATTTTCCCCATCAGATAGAAAAGAGGCAATTAAGAAATCATCTAGGTCAATGAATGAGTCTAGACACACTAATAGCCACTGGGGAATTTACATCTATTCTTCCAGCTTGCATAATATATCCAGAAATCGGTCCAAAAATGGAAGGAATGAACTGAAAATGATGAAAGGCAATGCATTCTATTTATAGAGGACTTTGGTTCAATTGTCCTTACGCTCATGCTGCTTGGTCCTAAATGAGCGTTCTGCTGCATTTTCCGTATCTGCAGCGAGACATAAAAGTTACATGATGAAATGCTGAAGCACTCAGTATGTGGAAGGAGGGCAGCACTTAGACACCGGAATCAAGATAAAACAATTTTTAACCTGAAATCCCTAGGAAAGAGATCTTCAGTAAGTGGAAACCAGAACGCATGGGGCAGTGCATTAGTTCTTGTTTGGTCACACTAGCACAGGGAATTCTCGTCATTTGATACAGTGTGCTCAAAGAAGTGAGTCAGGGCATAAGCTGCAGCCAAGCTGCACTAGCTGGCTCTAAACACAATGCATACACAGATTATCCTATTAATTTAAACCTCATTTTACTTTAGATGACGTATAGGATGAGATTAATCCGTTCACATTTTGAAAGCCAACATTGTAAATTTCGAACTGAGATGTCCTGAATCCTTTTGCAGACTATGGAGGGAAATAGACTCTCCTCAGCTGTGATTAATCTCATCCTAAAGCATTTATTGAGAAAGGTAGTGACTGTTTTCTCTAATATGGGAACCTTTCCCTGTGATGCAGGCAATTTGCGTAGTGATAAAGCACTTCTTTTAACAGAAGTGCCTGCTTCCCTCTATTGATTATAAAGCAATGAGCTCAAACAGATACGATCTCTGTAAATGTCTAAACATGCAGATGAGAGAAATCCCACCAGTGTTCATTTATAAATGTGTAATTATCAGGAAACCCAAGACAATCTCTACCTCCTACCTTAACTTGATGAATCATAATGCTTCAGCCAGGAAAATGGATAACGTTTTTATTTACAAAGAAAAGTCAACTGTAACCCAGGAGAGAAACTAAGTCAAGTGTCTCTCAGCAAAAGTGAAGACCTGGATTTATTTTTTAGCAATAGTATCCATTAGCTTAACAGGTAGAAGAGCTCTGCTGACTTCATGTTTGGAGGATGCCAGGAGGGCAATGACACGAATGTAATAACACGTGTAAGCGCGATGCAAAGGAAATAGTCACGTGAATGTAAATGCTTTTTCCCCTTAAAGCAAGTCAAACTTTATTGTAAATTCCTCAATAACAGAATGATAAATGTGTACAGCATTACTGGAAGTAGAATTTAAGTGGAGAAAGTATGCCTGAGAGGGGAGTCGTTCACTGAAAAGGCTGAAAGCCTTTTGAGTATGCTGAGGTTTTAATAATTCTTGCATCAAATTGAATACCCTGAAGTAGGAATAATTTTCCACATTAAGGAGATGACATGGGTTTTTTGGGGTTTTTTTTCTTCTTTTACCATAGGCCACTTTTAAAACCATTTAACAAAGCCTCACATGTAGGATCCTAAAATGGAGAGGCCAACATAAAGCATGGCAGACCAATTTGTATTGTAAGCTTCTGAAAACAAGCTAAAATATGCATCACTGTAAAACAGAACAGCATGTGCCAGCTACTGTCAAAACACCGTAAGTATGATGGAAGTTCATCAGGTTTTGGTTGCATCTTACTCCTAAGAAATGAAGCTAGCTAATGCAAAACATAGACGTATGAAGTTTTGTTACATTATGACAAATGTATTAGTTCTGTCATTTTAAAAATACCTAATTAGTTTACATTTAATGACTAATTTCCAAATGCTTTTACTGTCAGGGTCAGTATCTTGATCCCCATAGAGTTTTTGGAACCTGGAGGTCTGAGCCTTTTTTACGAAAAACTTCTTATCCTTTAGTAACCACTCCAGTGAATTCACATTACCTAATTTGTTGCTAATCAATAGATATCAGCCTCTTTTTTGCCTCTGTAAGATTCAGTGATTCACTGTCTCTTTTGAAAGGAACAAATCCACAGCAGGCAATGTCTTATTTCAGGAAACCATTAGTCTAGTCAGTATTCTTCTATATTCCTTATGTTCAACATGTTTTGTATTTGTAAAACCTGTTAATAGCATCACCAAATGAATTTCATGATGCTGCCACGTTAAACAGTATAGCTGAATGATGATCCATCTTCCCTGTTAGGATTTGGTGAATACTAACTTTTCAGTGCAACATTTTAGCATGGAGGGCAACAGTTGAGTCCATGCAGTGATGGTTTTTCAGTCAGTAGCTGTGTTTTCCTCTGCATTGAATTAAACAGTGGAGTATGTGCCATGTTCTAAGGAAAGGCTTTCCTTCCTCTGCTAAACGTGATGAGTGTGCATTGAGATGGAGGTTTGTTTTCTGCAGCCCATGTAAGAACTTGAAGATGTTATAGACATCTTGCCAGTAATATAGCTTTTTTTTTTTTGTTTGCTTATTCATGACAGCAAAAGTAGAATTTATGAAAGAACTGAATAGGAGCTGAATCAGAGATTCAGACAGAATTTCTTACTGATGTGGGATCTTCTTATTAAGGTATTAAAAAAAGAGAGAAATGCTGAGAGATTTGCATATTCCTTTAATGGATTATTTTGAGCTTCCATTGAAGCAGATACACTTTTAGCAGATTGACTTAAATGCCAATTGGGTAACAGAGCAAGAAGAAAAGCCATAATGTCTTTCTTTAGAGCAGAGTCATTTAAAGCCAAAATATGACTAATTATCACAATTGAATTTGTGAAACCCCTTGCATTTGTTAATAGACTTTCTGTGTTAATGTCTCTGTGAATGGATGGAAAATCCAAACTAAAAATAAACAACAAAACCTTTGTGTACTTTTAAGATACAAATATGATCTTTTATTTTCTCACACAAACAAAGGAAAATTCATGATATAGCAGTGTATACTATGTAGCAGTAGTTTAAAAGAAAGTTTTAAGATTTTTGTGGCTTTTCTACAAAAGCTTAAAGCAACTTTACAGAAATATGAAAGTTCTGTGAGAAGAATGAGATTTCACTATGTAGCAGGGAAATTACTGTGAATTCCTGATTACAGTAATACCTGGTATTACTATTGGCATTACTAGTAGTAGTAGCTATTGCTTAGCAGAAATATGTCCAAGAAAAAAATATGGAGGTTTTTTACGCAGTTTGTGAAGGATTTGGGTACCCTACAGTGTGCAGTGTTAAAAGGCATAAAATGATTGAAAATACAAACTGTTTTGGCTGAAATAATGGAATAGTCACAATGAGAAATATGAAACAGCATTTAAGAAGTGTAGGTCAGTGTAGTGAATGAGCTGTATTATAAAAAAGGGTGTTATTCAGACAATTGACTTAAATCCAAATCTCACAAGGGGAAAACTGGCGTTTTTTACCTTTCTCTAAACTAGCTATGGAGTAATCTTTGCTAGTGAACTGAAACCTAAGTACCAACACTAAACCATTAGAACTTAGACATTCAGCCAGCATAATTGACCATCTTAGTTATGCCACTTGGGAAGCAAGAGATGCATAAATAGAGATCTTAGCACCGGGAAAGCTATTGAAGTGAGATGACTTGTCACAGACTTTTTGGATCGTATGCTTTGTTCAAGAAACCTTGAGGTTTTGTCATCTGTTCTCAGCTTTTACTGTGTCCCATCATTATTGTATGAGCTTCATAGGACAACAAAGAAACCTTGTCCTTTTGCTATCCATGTTGTATCTCTATATGGGCCCATGGAAACTACTCAACAGCACTGTCTGCCATGATTATGTCTGGATTGTTTTGCATTCATGGTTGTGTACTTGCGTCTGTGAATACATACAGTTTCATTCTTGTACCAGTGTGGTTTGGAAATCTGGTATCTGATTGCAACCAACTACTGGGCTACACTGCCTGGTAGAATATAGATCTGTGTTTCATGCATTATGTATCTAGTGACTAACTCTCCACAGATGTCATTTTGGCCCTGGATGCCAGACTGTCTGGTTTTTCTTGGTTGGGTGTGTTTTTTTTTCTTTTCTCCCTCCTGACTCACTGGAGTGCTAGAAGAGTGCTGCAGTTAAGAGTGAGCCTAATGACACTTGCATTTCTGACCTATACTTAATTCTTCCTGGGGAAAAATAAAATATGTCCATTATAACTTGTCCAGATCCCTAGAGAGGTGATTTATACAGTGTCTCTAGCAATAACTTCTCTTTTAGAATAGATAGATCCAGTAGTACTTTTATTAGCTTTGGAATAATATAGCATCTGCACTGGGGAGACTTTGTAAAAGGATCATTTCTAATGGTGTTAACTGCATATCATAAAAGGCTGAATTGCTTTGTTGCCCTCTGTGTGAGAAGGGACATAGTTAAATTAGTGAGGGAAAATAGTTATTATTTATGTTAGGAAAACTTTAAAGTTCAAAAGAAATACTCATTTTAAAATATTTTATAAAATAAATGAAATATAGAGAGATTTCTTATTTTACCTATTAGTAATCTGTACTTTTAAAATGTGTCACCTGAAAGCTCAACTGTTGCTTGTTGTTCTCCTGACCAAGTTATAGATTTGCTCTGCAATTACAGAGTACTTTGGGTTTTTTCAGTGGTCTGTATGATCTCTTCTGAAGTGCTAATATGTCATATAGTAAAACCTTGACTGAAAATAGTCTGAAAGGACAGTGATGACAGCAATTAATTTGCTTCCCTTTTGGACTGTAGACCCTTTATGCCTGTTCTATGGTGAGTAGGAACTAGTTGCAATCTCTTCTTTTTGTTTCTTTTGGGAGATTGAGTCATGGCTTAGTGAGTTCCAGTTCTTTTTTGCTGCTTGAAAATTCTTGGCCTGTTGTAATCAGTATTCTCAGACAAACATCAGCTAACACATCACTGACATTCATGGCTTGTGTTTTAATATGTTGCTTTTAGTAAACATATGGGATAGGAAGTAGCATTTACCTTTCCATATCGTGAGAATGCTACTCTGTGTGACTTAATCTAAGAAATATTGTTTATATTGCTGCTTCAGTAAGCCAGGAAATCTGCACAAATGTGTCCTGACCATCCAGTGAAATATGCTTGTACATTGTTTTCACAGTCGAGGTTCTATTTGAGTTGCTAACAAGAACAGTCGTTATTCTTTCTAAGAACTGAGAGCTCAGACACAGGCTAAAATCTGAGGACCATTTTGAGATAAAGATCAAATTCTAGGAATGGTGTCTCTACTTGGAAAATGTTTTGAATGTTTGTCAACCATCTAGACAGACTGAAGAAATCCAATCAATTATTTAACTTAATGATGCAGGATGGATGTTAATGCATGGTTGCTTTATCTAATATAAATGTAGCATAAATCCAGGCTACTACGGTGGTCTTGTAGTTCTATTTTTGTGCTACGTGAACTTTCTTGTCTATGTATCGAGCTAGCTCGGGGAACTGGTCCAGCTAAAACATAACCTTGCCAAAAAAAATGGACTGCATAAATATTAAGACATAGGAGCAACCAGACAGGGCCACTGGTTTTGACAGCAATGTTCCATATGTCAAATTAAAGTGCTCACTTAACCATGACTTAAGAAATCATCACTATGTCAACTCTACGTGCTGATGTAGTGTTTCTCTGAGAGACGTGTAAACTAAGAAAGGCTTTACCTGAAAGCCTAGTACTGAATTAGTAGGCTGATGGGTACAATTAGTTTAATTTTCCTGAATTAATGCTCAAAATGTACCTTTACCTTTAAAAGTTACTGTGACTATGTGGTGACAGATTCCACTGACTTTTGCCACACTAGATTTCTTGCTGCAAATCTCCCATCTCAGTTACTTTCTTTTGATTTATTTTCTTTAAATGTTTTACAGCAAATGTAAATGATTAATTTGTAATTAAATGCTGTGTTTCCATGGTTTCATATTTTATTATATATATGCTACCTACACGTGAACCCACAGGTATTTCCTATCAATACCACTTTTGCTATTTGGAATGAATTACTGTAACTCATGTCATTCACTGAACCATGTAATTTTGATAATTACCAAACCTAAGAAATCAATCCACTTGATATGAGTAAATGACATACCCTTCAAACATACTAAGGGAAAGGGAAAATCTTCCACTTGTTGAAGTTGAAATCTGTAGTTGGTTTCTCTATGTGTTTGTGGTCTTATGTGTCATCTTGCATCGGCAATGGATTTCTAACTGTAATTGGTCTAATGCAGAAGGTGGGTTATTTTGTGTATGTTATTTTACTTCCTGAGAATTTTCAGTTACTTTGGGATGAAACAAATGTTTTCAGTGATTGATGAGAATAGGAAAGGGATAGTGACATTTCTAGCAGGCAATCCTTTAATAGCATATGTGTAATTGGATAAGACTTGCCACAAGCATTGTGTATCCTGAAGAAAAGTAAATAACATCTTTTGGCAATAATGGAATTTGAGTGTGGACTGTGTTTACTGGCAAGTAAGTTTCATGAATTTTCTTAGAATGTTATAAGGTTTCTCAAAGACAAATGAAAGCCTAAACTTAAATTCAAAAAATACTGAGCGTTAAGCTCTTGGAATTCAGATCCAGCATTTCACTTGTTATGTTTGTGACCATTAAAGTCATACTGAAAGAAGGAAATATTTTGGTTTACGGCCATCAATAGCTTGATATAATTGAATTCTGACATTATATAGATTATGACATTATAATATTCCAAAGTATTTCTAAAACCCTCATGGTAAAAACCTTACAGCTGTACTTGCATGCTTTTTCTGTTTCATCAGTTTTCCATTCTTCAAGCTGTGAATGGATTCAGACATGACCGTGAAGCGTGGCATAGACCCTGCTAAATTGACCATGTGGGTGAATTAACATGAGATGAAAGATTAAGAAATCACATAAGTCTTTCAGACATTTGTCTTCAGTGCATTAGGCATCTCATGACTGAACAATAAAGTTTTCAACTTGGTTGGCAGCAAGAAGCAACTCTGCCCATGGCAGCTTCCAGAGCTGGGGCTCTGTTGAGCTAGTCCTGGGCTCAGTGGTTGAAGGCAGAACTGGAAGAACATGACATGTGATGTTGGCTGGGCTTGTAAAAGCAAAGCCATTGTGATTGCTCTTAGTTTTAGAGAGAATTTATTCATGGAGGACCTTCTTTTATTTTCATGCTAGGTGATGTGACTGGGATTCAGTGAGACTGTGTCTTGTAGCACTGGTAGAGGCAGTTACTGTGATTTTCCAAAGGCTCTTTGCTTTCTTTTGGTGTCCAGGATTCCATCTGTATTACAAAACAAAATAATATCCAACAGCTGCATTCTGGAGATCAGTTTCATTGTGTATCCTGTCATTTCATACGGTCTTTAAATATGTACAGCCTGTACTGCTTCGGACTGCTGTGGTTCTGAGACTTTTCTTTTTGCTTTGGGTAATGCATCAAACTGGAGGCAGCTGCTTCATTTAAGTCATCCCATATCTGCAATTAAGGTCACTGCTGAATTAGTTGAAAAACTGTAGAACTTATGACCAGTGTTCAAAGGAAACATTTGTGGGCTTTCATATCATGTCAGTTCTGTAGTTTAAAGATCTGTGCTGTCCTTTACTGATGTGCTTGTACACAGGTACAAAGCAGCTTATAGCAGATGCCCAGCATGTCTTTGTTGCTGGCATACAATGTGTTAAGATCAGCAGAATTTAAAACTAAGTGAATTCAGACTGCAGAAGTGGTAAAAAGATGCCCGTGATTGTGGGTCATCTTTATTGCTGTTACAAGTCCTTGAAATAGCTTTTCCAGCACCGTTTTTGATAGATGGTTTCTGGGTTATTATTCATTTATAAAATGGGACACCTAAAAGGAGAGATTAATAGCTCTGTGAAATTTTAGCAAGGACTTTACATAGAACCAGTGATCTCTGTCTCCGAAAAAGTACATCATTAACAAGTAGATTGAAACGGTGTTGAAAGTTTCATATTCTGTTAAATACTTCGATATGTTGAAATTCTTCTTCAGTTTTGCAAACATTTGATTACAGTTCTAGGGGAAAAACTATCACTTACCTTCTTGTCCCTGTAATGGAAGGCAGAAATGATAAATCTGGTATAATATGTATCTGAATATAGTATTTCTGCAACTCTAAATATATTAATATGTGAGGTGTTTAACTGGTTTAAAAATATATTACATATATAGTTGCAAGTATGTACTTTTAATTTTATCCCACAGTACTACCAGGTCAGCTGAAGTTGTTTGAGTAAATGAAGATGCAAATGTGTTCTCTGCCAGGCATACAGACTGTATTTGTGCACTATTGTAGATCCTGCAAAGCCAGCTTACCGGTGACATCCATCTGTTTTATACTTAGTGTAAAGGAGTTAATGAACTGAGTAGTTAAGACTGTCCAGACGATCTGTATAATCCTTTCACACAAATGAGATACCGGTGCACTTCACCATTACTTTCTCTTAAATTTTTAAAACTGTATTGTAGAGATTTTATTTCTGTCCTTCCCTCCCCGACTTATTTAGCTTAATTGAACTTGACATAGTTGAAAATCAGTGCAGCAAGGTCAGATGTATGAACTTGAGGATATAAAAATCATTATTGACTGGTAAACTTGGAGCTTAGAAATAAGAATCAGCCCTAATTTATCAATATTGATTTCATGTAGCCTCTATACTTGGATTTCAAGGTAGACTTTTGATGCTGCTTTGAGAAGGTAGTTTGAATTTTGCAGGAACTGCAATGAAAATTGAGATAATCTGTGAGGCAAGAAATGTGTAGCACTCCACAGAACAGTGCTGCAAAGGTGCTGTGTGACCTCATGGTGTTATAAAAGAGCTTTAAGAAGCTTAGTAACAGGTTAAGGTGATGGGGAGAGACAGTTGGTTTTCTTATTAACGATGTTATCCTGGAACAGACTGTATGTCGCTGGGCTGTAGGCCCTGTCAGTGAGAAAAGTGTTATAACTGACAAGTGAAAGATTTCATGCAGCAGTTGTGTTAGCCTTGGTACTCTCTTGAGGTAGCACTCTCTTCTAGATGGGGCAAAACGTTGGCAGAAAAAGCTAGCTGCTGTGTTATAAATTACAGATGCTTTTCTGACTTGTGTTTGTTTTATCACGTACAGCCTTGTTTATAATTAATATGAAAGGACCTCTTTTTTTTCTACAAGTTATAATATATCCAGAATTGGAGAAAGACAAGTATTGCTAAATCTTATTTCTTAATTGTTACTCCTCTTACCCTGGAAATATTCCCTGTTCCCAAGTTTAATCTAGTCCTTGTAAATTTATTTAAACAGTACTGCTTACATAAATAACAAATGTAGCTGGTATTTAAATGATCTGTCTATTTTGAAGTAGTACCCTATTTCTGTTTAATGTAATTGCTGTGTTTAATCTTAGAATGAACTAATGCATGCTGTGTGACAAATTCATTCATTGCTTGGTGTTGTGCAGACAACACAAGTCAGCCAGTAATATGGGCCCCTTGGGGAAATTCTGTGGCCTCGCTGGAAATGCAAAGCATGTGAAACAGCAACAAAAAAATGATGCAGTGCTCCAAGCTACTGTAGAGGCCCTTGAAGTTCTCTAGCATACTCTGAGTGTAATGCAGAGGGTGATTTCATGCTTGTTATACTGCTGTTGTAACTCCTCAGTCCACTTCAGAATCAATTCTTGTTCAAAACCCAACAGCAAAACCCAAGAGCAGAAAACCAACAGCAAATATTGAGTGTATAATAGCAGATTTATTTCCCTGTTGCTACCAATCAGACTTCTTCTACCACTTCCTTTGGAAGAATCAATATTTGAAACCCAGACACATGCAGGCAGGAATATGAGTCCTTGCTGTGAGGCAACTGATGATGTCATAATAGCAGAGCTACAGTTGTAAAGTTTGTTTAGATGGGAAGATAATGCACAACTTTTATGATGGTTAAGATTTTATAAATCTATCATTTCAGTTGGGAGAATGGTCCTGACCGTTAGAAAAATGAGTCAAAGATGGCTTGAAGAGACCTCACTGATTTCTGTAGAGATGGTAATTGGCAGTTCAGTTACACTCCCTTAGAAATGTTATTCTCTCTGCCCTTTAGGTTTGCAACTTAATTAGTTTTACTGAAAAAATAAATAACCGTGGCATAGTGGAGATGCTCATGTCTATTAGAAAGGTTCATCTAACCTGTTGGTTTTGGCCAAAAGTGAGAGTATAAAAGTGATTCATATATTTATTTATTTGAAATAACTTGGACTTTTTCTGATAATTCCATATTCTGAAGTAAATTACTTTTATCTTGATATCTGTGCCCCTAGTTCTTTGGAATGCTTGTGGTTGTAGAGCTCTCCAGACACACGGCTGAATGATGTGTGGGTGACTCTACAGTGACATTTCCTCTTTATAGATCACCTAATGGAGAAGATTGCTTCTGTTACTTATTATTGTGTTATTTCATTTCTGTCACATCAGTCTGTGTCACATATGAAAGCTACTAGTAACAGTATTTTTTAGCAGATACCTCTCGCCCAACAATATATCATGATAACCTTTGCACATCATGTAGTTTGAAAATTTACAGCAGTGCTTTGTGTCTTTAAGTGACTGATGTCTATATATATCATTAACAACAGCATGTTTTTCCCTGTATTGTGCACTGACGACCAAGTGTTGGATAGAATGAATTGCCCTCCATTATGTATCATAAATCCCATAAATCGTGTAGTACATCTTCTTGTTTGCTTCAAGAATGCACTGTGTGCTCCTTACCACATTCTTCCTTGTTGTCATGATACTCATTTAGCATTTTCTGCTCTCTGCAGCATTGCTGGGAGGATGGAAGACAGGGAATCAGCCTGCTAGCTGTAGCATGCCAGTGGAGAACTAGCAGTTAGTCTGGTTTTGTGCACAAGGCCTGTTTTGTTCTCTCCTTTCCTCTGTGTGCCCTCCTCACACCCCCTCCCTGGGCTGCTGAGAGAGTATTTGTCTCCAGCAAGCCTAGAGCTGGAAAGGATGGAAGCACACAACTATGTTATACATACCACAGATCTAACTCACACTGTCAAAACATGAAAATACCTCAATAATTTTCTTCTTAATTTTAACTGCCAGCCACAAGAAATCACTTGCTCTCAAACTACTACACATAATGTGTGCCAGCTCCCTTCTAGTTATGCTCTTGTTAAAATGTAAAGCAACAAATTTCCTACCAGTCTCTGCAAATCGGTGTAATATAACTTTCATTACAAGAAGGTGGTGAACACAATGCAACTTCTTAAACAGCTGCAGTAAGTGATGGGAAGCTATTAAAATCTTTTCAAAACAAGTAAAGAAGTTATTTTTTTATCTCTATTCCTAAAAACATAACATTTTAAGCAGATAATGTTGTGTTTGCTCTTATCTGAACTCAGTACATTTTTACATGAATTCTCTACCTTTGCATTGTTTTGAGATTATGAAAATTTGAAAAACTAATGCTGAGCTGCACTGTAATGGCTGGATATGAAAATGAGGATTTGGATGTTATATTTTATGTATGTAAATGATCTCTGCTAACAAAGGATTTGAGTTCACTCTTATCCTTTCCCTTTAGATTTATGATTCCATGCGTTGCCTTTTCTATTGTTTCTTTTTATGCCAAACTATTTGGTTCCCCTTTGATTAGCCTCAAGAGGTGAGATAAGTCTGAATTGGCTACAGAGGAACCAAGTTCTTTGGAAATAGGTATCCCATTGCAAATACAAATTGGAAATAAAGGTAGAACAATTGAGACTTTCCATCTGGAAGTGGGCAACACACACAACAGTCAGTCAATTAATAGACTAAACAGAAAGGTTTTTACATGTTTAGTAATCATGATCAATAGCTGAAGCCTTAATAAGTGACTTTTTTTGAGTTGTAGCTTCAGGTCCAAAGGACAAATGCTGTCTGGTTTACTTATTTGGCACCTAAGTCGAAGTTTCAGTTGTAGTGTGATTAGCATCATTTTCATGGAAGTTAGTAGCTAAAGTTCATAGCCATAGAACAAGGCTGTAGCAAAGAGAGACCATCTTTCCTACGTGTCTATCTTGACACTTGATGTGTCATATTGAAACTGAGGTCGACACTGTCTCTAGTAGAATGAATTTTTTCACACACTATGAGCGGCTGTCAACTCAGAAATAGGATGTGACTATGATATTTCATATATATTGCTCAAAATAGATTCCCAAATATGGAGTTCACCAAATATACACTCTTGCTGAATAAAGAGAGACTTGGAGTAGCCAGGCTGAAGATCCTAATTTAAAAGGTAGCCATTAGTAAAGCAGCTCAATTTTACAACCTTTCAAGAGGTATTCCTTCAGTTCTTTTGCCTAGATTATGATGTTATATTTTGCAACTGTTTGATCACTGCATACAAAAGTAATTAGTTAACTTTTTTGTTTTCTGAAGGACTTTTTTGCTTGTGATTTACTCCAGCAAACATAAATCTGGCTATTGTCTTCAAGAGTGGAAGGTTTGGAACTAAGAATGCAATTTGGAAGTGAAACGTTTTCCAGCTGCAAGTAATATTAATGGTAATTGCCACTGAGTGATCTCTCAGTTGGTAGAAACAAACCATCGAAATTATAATTGCAGGATTCATTGGGATTTAGATCAATTAGCAAACTAGACAACCAAGTGGGCAGCATGCCTTGAGCCAGCATTCTGGCTCAAGGGAAGTCGCCAGGGCTTATCTGGAATCAGTGGAGCAAAGCCCCTTGTATTCCACTTGCCCAAAGAATAAACATATGCCATGTCAGAAATAGAACAGTTGGAAACAATTGCTGCATGGGATGATTATGAAAAATAACTGGGAAAGATATAAGGGTGATTACACTTCTGTAAAGCCAGACAGCTGACTTAAGGATGTAAATGAGGCCAGCCTGGAATTATTGTGCATCATTGTTGTATGCTGCAGGGACAGAAAGGTGCACTTGATGGCATCTTTCTCAACTCTCTTCTTTAGGTGAAAGCAATTTATGTGTGTTTTAAATGGGAAAGAGGATTATTAAATGTGCTTCATGGAATGAGCTATTTAGGAAAACTGAGATAATTTAATTTGGTTTCTACTGAACTTGAGAAAATTCAGTGTTCACAATTGCCAGTCGGTTGAAATCTCTTTTATTCAAGTGTCCCTTGAAATAGTGTGATTTTTATGTATTGGAAATGCATAAGTTCAAGTGTTCAGTCAATGTATTATCTGTAAAGAGACTGTGAATTACTTTTGAATCATTTCATTACAACCTTCCGACTCATTGCTTGATGGTATAGTGTGTATTTCAAGACTTTTACAATCTAACATCTAGATTGTTCTCTTCTGAAATACCTGAACTAAGCTTAACATTAAGAAAGAACCTATAGTGAGAGTGAAAAGCTAAAATACCTTCTTAAAGCAAGCACATTCAAACAAATTGGTCTCTTTGTGTGGTTTGGGGGGAAATGTGTGGCCTGTGCTCTGTGACAACCTATAGCCTCTTCACATGACATAATTAAATGAAACCAAGCTTTCCTTATCTCAAAAAGAAAAAGTTCTTTCAGATCATTCATAAATTTTACATGTGAGTCATATTGTAATCCAGAACTAATTTTCTTTTCCCATTATCTCCTGCCATTCTCTGATATGAGAACACTTCGTTCTCTACAACAGTCCTCAGTCAGAGCTTTGATTTGTCACAGAAATAATTAGTAAAGACATTGGGTTTTTGTAGACAGGTTCACCAAGGCATGCAGGTGAATAAATCCCATACCCAAGAATGACTTTCATTCCAGTTTAACATGCCTCATTCATGCCTTCTGCTCTTACCTGAATGCACATTGACCATTCCTGCTACAGATATGGGTTTGATTCAGGAAATATGGCTTCATGGAATTGTTCATCCCACACTGTATTTAACACTATGGGTTGTCTTAAACATTAAAAATGTATCATTGTGCAGAATCCTTTGATTTTTAAATATTAATCCTTATCTTCTCTGTAATTATATTGTGTTTGCTTGATGTCTGCCTTTGTGCCTTTATTTAACATTAGCCTCTACTTTCTTTCATTGACTTACAGGTGAAATATTTGACTATAAGACTGTAATTATATTCGTTAAAACAGAAAGAAAACACCAAACTAAGCCATTCTAACTGTTGTTTTCCCTTTTCTTACAGTTTGCTGTTTTGTGGTTCATAAGAGATGCCATGAGTTTGTTACCTTCTCTTGTCCTGGGGCTGACAAGGGCCCTGACACTGATGTAAGTACATTGACATTTAATGTCTTGCTTTTACACCTAGTTTTATGTTGTTACACAGAACAACACTGAACTGTGAAAATGAATTACCAGTATCAATAGGCTCTTTTTGATAATTGCAGTCCAACTGATTTTTAGCAACTCTGAAGTCAATATGTTTGCAAGATTTAATTTTTATAAGAAAAGTAACAATATCTGACCACAAACTATCTCCCTCAAAACATGACAAAAGTTTACTTTATGTTGGATGTATTTGATAGTAACAATTGCCAGGAAAGGCTTGAGGCTTTTCCTGAGCTTTCTTTGTGTCTGTCTTAAGATACATGTTCAGAGTTGACTCTGTTCCTTGTCCTCTCTGCACACAAGGACCTGTAGCTCCAATCAAATGATAATCTAGTCTTGTGTCAGCTGGCTTATGTGAGAGATGTTTCTAAAATACTTCTATTCATGCTTGAGCTAGCATACCTGTCAGAATACACCCACTCTACCTTCCTCTGTCAATACTTCTATATACATGAAGCATTTTTGGTCAACAACCAGGTTTTACTTTCAACACATCTGGTTACATGGTGAGACTCATGTACAAGAATTTTGTGTCAGCCTGCTCAAATAAACAACTAATCTTGTTTGTTCACATAAAAATAACGTCTCTTAGAGTTTTATAAATTCCACTTTACAGTGAAGTAATTGAACATCTGCTTATGGGAACAATACATTCCAAGTGTTCTTTGTCTGAACAGCTCTGTTTTGGTTCTTACAACTTATTCATGCTCTAGATTGTAGGCTATTATCTGCTCTGATGAAATGCAGCAGAAGACTTTTCTTGCTAGGTTTTAATAAGCTTCTCATGAATTGTTCTAATATGCTGGCCATTAGATCCATGAACAATGTAAGGGCAGAAGCTGCATGGGGTTGTGGAAAATTTGAGATGTTAGAAACTTTTCTTATTTTTAAATTTAAATACAGAGAAATGTCAAAGAACTGAGGAGAATTTGAAAAAGAGTTTAGTTTTTAATCCTTTCACATAATCTATATTTAGATACATAAAAAAATGTTCAAGTTATGACTGTAGTTACCTGATTCAGTTTCTCCTGTTTAGCTGATAGAGCCAGTTGCTTCCAGAGACGAAACCAGGTGTTAGATGACCTCAGTCATACCTGTACTTGGTCGTTTTCCTCTGATCACAGAGAGAGATGAGTGACAGTGAGATCTCAGTGTCTTCTGGCAGCCCACTGAAGTTGGTGGCAGAACCACTGCAGACCTTAACATCCGTCTTCTCTCTTCTTAACTTTCCCTTTGCCCCCTCTCGACTTAGGGAGACATGACCCTCTCGTGAGTCTGCTCCTGGATAAGACCTTTCCCCAGAGATCACCTAGCTTCAATTACCACTTCTTTGTCAACTGCTTGCAGTGGAAGAAGCTTCACAGTACTTGAAATATTGCTACAGTCAACTAAATCCTATTAAAAATATAATTGTGACTGAAACTTTCACTTCATCTTTTTCCATTTTCAGCTCTGCTAACTCATGAGATGCTCTGTTATTTCATTTATATCTGCATCTCAAGCCATCTTTTTCTTCCTATCCATTTTTTTCACCTAGCTCTTCATCTCAGATTTTCATCTTTCATCAGCTGCTCCTGTGCAATGCTGGTTACTTGTTGCCACTTAAGAGCCATGACACTCCAAGAGAGTGTTGCTCCAACAATGAGATTCTGAGTATCTAAGCTAAGGGCCCTGCTGTGTAGGAATGCAGTGAACAGAAGGACATCCATAAATAAAGTCGGGGAGTAAGATTCAAGAAGCCAGGATTCAAACATGGAGCTGTTATTTTGATAACCTGTGCAAAGAACAGAGACACTGCCAAAGTTTCATTAAGCATGTTGGATGGGACCAGGGTATAGGAAATGCCAGTGCAGCCCTGATGTGTTCCTCAGGAGTTTTGCCAGTTGTTCAGAGCTCTACATAAAGCATCTCTTTCCACTTAGCAGACAGCACAGCTTTCTTGAAGGAAGTTGCTTAACTAAGCTAAGGTCGTTTTGTATGACAGAAGTCAAAGGAAGAGAGTTTTGACAATAACTGAATAGTCAGAGCGCTCAGAAGCCAATGCAGAGGCTTAGAGGCATTCACAGAGCCTCTCTGTGTAATGCAGGAAGGAAGCCAGCCCTCAGCCTGGCTTTGCTTGTAGTGTCCTTCAAGTGCATTTTGTTGAAGTAGGCTCTACTATTAAAACAGTCATGAAGGCTCCAATCTTTAGTGGTTTTGATTTTAAAACGTCATTTCTTCAGAGTTTCTCTCCTGAAGTTCATACTTGAGAACACACCTTTGTGTGTGAAACCATTTAATTTTATTGAGAATCTCATCATGGTTGTAGAATCTCTTATGTGGCAGGTTGTTAATAGACTTTAATATTGCTGACTGCATTTTGTGATTTGATTTTTGTTTGCCTTGGTGATTACATAAATCAGCCTAATGCCTTATTTTAGTATTTAGGTTACCAAATGATCATTTTCAATATTTACCCAGAAGTGATATCTCAAAAACACTTTGAAGATTAAAAGCAAACAGAAAATAAATATGTTTTATTAAAATTGTGCTACATTAGTGGATTCTATTACTGAGGATTGTAGAATGTCATACTTTAATTTACTAAAATGTTTGCCCATACCCATTTACAGTTTACAATTCGGTAACATTCCTATCTGAGTTAGCACAAGCTTCCTTCTGAAATGCAGCGTGCTGTAAAGCTTGTCATGATATTTAGCTGATTTTTAAATACTAAAAAGTCCTTTTCTAAATTATTTTGTGCAGGTGCACAATTAATTTGCATACTCAAGGCTCTAGTGGCTTTACATGATGTAACCTTTCCATTAATTGTAGGAGTAATATTGCCATTAATAAAAAGAAACTTTCCAGAGCAATGATTACAAATGGTAATAATTATGTATTATAATATTGACTATGTATTGTAATGATTTTAAATCATCATGCTCTGTACTTTTAGCACAAATGGGACAATCTTTACAAGTACATCGTTAGAATAATTATCAGATAAATTTGTTTTCTTTAATAAGGATAATCCAAGGTCTAACAGTCAGCTGCCCCAAAATGGGTGATGGTCAAGGTTGGAATGCAAAACATTTCAAAACACCAAACACTTCCCACTCAGGAACAGAACTGCCTTTCACAGCCAAGGGAGGCATTTCTTGCAGGCAGCTCTTGCAGGTAAGTGTTCACAAACGTCCCTGCCGAGGCCTGAGGTTTCTAGGACATGATGGCAAGGGCTTATTTATAGCTTTGTCTTGAGGCAAGGGAGTGCAGCATTCCCACTGTGTGCCTCCAGCAATACACAGTTTCTGAGCTATGGGGTTTATTAGTCGGTCAGGAAGACTCCAAAGGGGAGAAACCCCATAATTTTCAGAAACTTCATTCTGACTTCCTGAAAGCCAAATGTGTACATGTGGCTGAAGGGCGAGGTCAAAGTATATCTTGAATATAAAGCTCTTTTGAAAGTGAGACTTGAATTGCTTTAAAGAAATCAGTGTTGTACAGTGAGATTTCTGTCATGTAGGTATGTTCAAAACTCTTGGTGACACGTTATGGCTGCAGCAATCCCCTGCACAAACTGGGAGCACCACTGACACTTTCAGTAATTTCTCCAAATACATTTGACAGCTGCAACAAAAGTTGTTTTTACATTTCAGGATAGTTAAATACAGTCATTCAGGAAACAAAAATAATTTCAGACTATGCAGTCCACAGACCTTTTCTTATTTCCTACCCATTCTTACATGCCAAGTGTTTAATAAACTGACTCCTGGGCTGGATGAAAGTCCTGTGGTCTGCATCGTGCTAAAAATAGTGGTGTACAAATATTGTCTTCTCATGTAACATTTTTATTTGCTGCAGTATTCTATTGCTGAAAAAGGAGGAATGAATTATTTTTATGACTTTAATATTATAATATCTTAGTAAAGGTGAATGCAAAAGAGGCAAAAGCTTAAAATCACCTTTTTTTTTTTTGCTCAAGCTTGGTGAAATGTGAGGCTGAAAGCTCTGTGTTTGTGCCAAAGTGAAAATAATACCCATGAATAAAGTGGTTGTCCTTGACTAGTACTGAAACGCTGGTGTCAGGGGAACAGTATCCTCTTTCAGATGAAATAAGAATTCACACAATCAAAAATTTTTACGTTTCTTTAATACTTGTCAAAGTGTGTGCTCTGGTGTCTCCTCAAAATCCCAACTGAGGAAGTTATTTTACTGCTAATGACTCTCTGTAGTTTGAATAGAAATTATTCATCTTCTCTTCATGGCCAGCTCTTTTATGGTGATGCTGTTGAGTACAATTTAACATCTCCTGCTGCTTTTATATCCTGAAGTTACATGAAGCATCATTTCCAGTTCAGAGACTTGTTCTTGGAAGATGGCTTGGTGTTCATAAAAACCATTTAAAGTCGTTGATGAAATGCTTTAAAACTTGAGTAAATTACTGTAAAACTGTAAGAGCAAGCTCAGCAGTTGACTGCTGCTGTAACTAGTTTTATTAAGGTGTATTTAAGAAATATCTAGTCAAGTTTCTTTCAAAAAAGATAAATTAAAATTAAGAGTTAAACCCTTATTCCCTGAACATAGTGACTGGAGAGTGGTTTTAAACAGCATGTGATTCATTAAAATGTTCCAGTTCCGTGCCATATAGAACTAAAAATGAACCAGCAAAGCCATTTCATCCTGTTTGGCAGAGTGATGGACTTTATGGGTGTTGAAGGTGACAAATAAGGAAAAGATTTTAATGTCAGTAAGCCTCTTGACATTGAAATTATTTGGGAGCTTTATTATCTTAAACACATTTGAAAAATCGATCTAAATCTGAACAACTGTGAGGTTCTGTGGGGATGCTGCAGGAGCTGGTGCAGATATTGGAATAGCAGGCAGCTACACAATTAGCAGTTGACAGTAAGGAGGATTACCAGAGCTCTGAAGTTATTTTCTTTTTTCATTATTAAGATACAATTTAACAAAACAAATTTTTAAAAAATCACACAAGAGAGGAAGAAAAGTAATAAATCAATGTGAACTGATTATGAAGGCACCAGTGCAGAAGAAAATGAAGCAGGGTTTTTAATGGGTCATAAACTCAATACTGGCCAACAGTGCACCTCTGATAATAAGGTGATGAATTTCCTGCAGGGATATGTTAGAAATTATTCTTCTACTTTTCAGTGAGGTGTTTTGTGTAGAATTCTACAGCTCTTCTGGAGACAAATTAATAAAAGTACCAAAATGTTAAAGGTCTTTAAAGCATGACCTTTATGTCTGTTACGTTTTAATCAGATATCACACACGCAGCTTGTGGCAAGGAAGGATTATCTATGTAATAGGGAAAGTTTTTAGGTGTAATGATAGGTAACTGCTGCAATAGTCTACCAAAGGAAAAAACTCAGGTTTTGGTGTCGGGTTTGCTTCTTGAAACAGTGCTGTAGGTATTAGCTGTGCCCTCATTGTGTGTAGGGGACAGGTGACAGAGGTCCTCTAAGGTTCTTTCATGCTTTTCATTTTATGATTTCTATGCCTTTAGAGATGAGAGGAGAAAATTTGATCCTCAAAAAATTCATATGCTTGGGAACCAGTGGGAAATTAGAATTTGTAAATGATAATTTACAAGCTGACAACAGTGTCATCCTGTGAATGATGACAGCTTGGGTTGATATGTCCATATTTACCGTGGTATTGCATTATTCAGTTTGACAGCTGTGGCTGTGATAGAAATAATATGAAAGATCCTCTTCCTTATGTCACACCCATATACTAAGCAAGAGCAAATCAATCTAATTGGGCTGTCCTGGAGGGTTTAGTTGTCTTGACCAGATTTCCTTTTCTGTTCAGTTCTAGGTAATGTTGAAATTTATTATTTTTCCTTTTTCAAATTATTTTCTTTTTCCCCAACTGACCTTTTATTGTGCTTCATGACTGTTTACATGTAGGAAGCTGATTTCAGAGCTAAAGAACACAGTTGCTTGGCTGGTCTTGGCAATTAAAAACAAAACACTCATGAAAAGAAAAGTCAGTAAGTAGAAGCATAGTATTAAGGCTTTATTGCAGAACTAGTTAGGAAGGGATTTTAATCAGAAAGCTTTGCAGTGTTTTTCCAAGGATAATGAAATGCAGCAGTAGGGGATGTCTGATTTGCTTTTAACCAGTCAGTTTTTTTCCAGTGGAAAGCAACTATTGATCTTTAACATCATGAGTGATCTGAGCAACAAACAAGCATCGCTGATAAATATCATAGAATCCTAGAAATATTTGGATTGCAAAGGACCTTTAACGTTGTTGAATCCAGCCATAAGCCACCAAGGTTCTGCATGGGTTTTTTTGCTATTCTGAGTTTTGGGTAATAGGCAATCTTGTCCTAGAAATATTTTCTTTTTAATTAAGATAAAAAGTCTTCTCACTTTGTTATAAAGAGATAAACAAAGGCAGGAAGATCTGGCAAGATAGAGTTCACGCTTGCCAGATGAACAAAAATGTTGTCTCCTAGAGCAGCCTGTGTGAATTTTTTAAGTGATTCTTTAACAGCTCTGATGCAGTAAATGTATCAATTTCTCATTGTATACCCCAAACAAAGAAAATATAAAGCCTCTTCTATTTAAAATTTGAGATACCAACTCAATGTATCTGTATGTCTCTCTCCTAATTACGAAAATCATTAATCACAATGACTATGTTTACAAGGGCATTATTAGATGTGGAAAGTAAGTAGTATCTTATAAAACAATTACAATGCAAGCATATTTTCACCAAAATACATATTCCTTACTATGTTATTGCTTCTCTTTCCCAAAAAGCTAGTCCTAGATTACTGAAACAAACAAGACCACAGTCAATGCAGTAAGTACTTTAAAGCAAATTTTACAGGGCAGCAAGAATGTTTTTCTTACAAAAAAATAAATATTTCATTCCTGGTGATTACCCTGCGCTCTGAATCTCTGCAGAGTATCCAAAGTAGTTTCTGGAGAAATAAAGATTTAATGCTTACAGTTTTGACCCCAAAGCCCTAAAAATGAGCTGTAGATAAAACTTGCTTGTGTAACTTTTCTATTTTTTAAAAATGAGTGGTAAATGGTACTGTGTCCAGCTATAGGGGCTCATTATGAAATGTGGGTATTCCAGTATAATGACAATGAAATTTCAATTTGAATAGAATCAGTCCTGAGGTAACACTCCTTTTAATGGGAGAGAGAGAAATTAAAGAAGGAAATCTATCAAAAAGGGCTCTGTATATTTTTAAGTATGTATTTTGCTCACATTCAGATGGCATCTGCAGGAGGTTAGTGTCTGTGGTAGGGAAGAATGTGCCTTAGTTTCCTTCATCGTGCTTTTAAACTGGGAGAATATCTCATGTCCCTTGACATTCCTCTTCCTTTACCAGATATTTCATCATCTGAGTACTATTTTCCCACCCATCTCAATAAATAAAATCCAGCCATATGTCACCCTCTCCACCTTCTGTTCATCACCAGTTGCCAGGCACTGCCTCTGTTCAGAAATTTGCTCACCTGCCTGCGGGTGGTTTACCTGCTCCCTGTCCATGCTCAGTTTATTTACTGATCAACAGCTCAGTGCTCCTTCTGAGACAGCCTTTCAGTGCTCTTAGCTGATTGTACAGAGGTGTTCATAGCACCACTCACCCAAATGCCTTCATTTAATAGTTGGAAGCAGCTCCACAGGTTACTTGAAAGCAATTCATGTACTGGAAGATGTTTGCATTTCTCATCTACTGAAAAAGCATTTGTACATTCCATTCCAAAATTAAAGTGCAGGCTCCTTTTATTGCAACTAAAATGGCTTTTTAGTTTTATTGAGTGATCCTCAAGAAGGAGAATTAGATTGCAAAGGAACAGGTTCATGAACTTTTAGAACTGCTTGGGATTCTCAGCCCTTCCGTCTGCCCTACAGTGCAATTCCAGAATTGACTCTCTTCATTTTTCCATCTACAGAAGATGCATGAATACTGCAGTATTCAGAAGAGGTTTATTAATCCTCTTTTTATAAACTCCCCTCTAACAGGAAATCTGCGTTGGGTGACTGCTTACACGAGCTATGTGACTCCAAAGGCACATTTGCCTAAGTCATCCATTGCAGCTCTTCAGTCTTTCAGTTTATGGAGCTTGCACCTGAGACACTGGGCAGGTAGTTTAACCAGGAGTTTTTTATAGTCTTTGAGCTTTGAAAGTTCATACCTTTTGAAAGCTATAAAACCTTTTTCATTTTCCCAATCCAGAGCAATTCAAATGCTGAATTATTGTCATAGAAAATGAGGAGTTCCATTTTTATTTCGTAGGGTTTTGCTGTGCATTATACAGTATAAGACAGATGATCCATGTAAGAGTTAATAGTTTAACAGAGACTACAGCTGAGAGAGGAAATGTAGATAAATGATGAATCTAAAAATATCAGTGATTTTCATAAGCCAGCGTTTGAGAACAATTAGGCAGTGATATTATAAAAGGAGAACTCTCAGCAAACTTATTCCCAGTAGTAAAAAGAAATCTTGTTGATAGAGTTGCAGTTTTAGTGGCAGTAACTACAAGTGATTAAGCAATCTGCTGGGTGCTAATTTCACAATCAAAACTTTTCAGTTTGCCATTACTAGGGGTATGTTTATCGATGTTCCAATTGTTGAGCATATTTAATTGTGCAGTATAAGTTAAATTCAGTTATTTCCTGTCATCTTATACTTGCCCTTTGCAAAAGTTTGTTGTGTCAATCTTTAAGCTGTAGGTAAATATGACATGATATTGGGGTTTAGAGGAGAGGAATGCACAGCGCTTACTAATAACCTATTTTCTTACACGAGTTGTTATGTGTAAAATGTACCATAGATGTTTCTACCAGGTTCCACCTCCACAATCATACATTTTTAAAAAGAAATCTGATTATGGCACACTGAACTTATTAGCTAGAAGGAATGAATACAGTCACAGACCACTGAGAAAGCCTTGCAGAATGCCAAATGTTTTTAGCACTGTCAGTTTTTTGAGGTGGCAGTTCTTACACCAAAATTAGATGAAATCTTAATTTGGAATAAAATGAGTGGGCTAATTTTGAAAAGCACTGTAGATCCCATATGCTACAAATAATTCTAGAGTGTGTCACCAGAGAGCATACCTATCTTTGTAAATTATTGGTAGCTATTTCCTTGGGGTGCCGGGAAAAATTTGCTAATCACTACTGAGTTAAACTGATACAGCTTCAATCTCTTAATATAAACCGCACAACTTCAGAGAACCACTTATGGGGTTGGGAGTTAAAAAAAGAATGACTTGGACTTTGTCAGAGAGAGCAAGTTTCTTTTATAAAGGTGTTTTGACCCTGGAATAGAGGGAAGAGAGGGAGAGGCACATCCTGGCTGGCATGAGAGCAATTGCCATCCTTTGCTATTTGGGTTCTGTTTTTCTGAATGATCCCAGTAACGCATTCAAGTCTCTTTGCATAAACAAGAACAGTTTTGTTTCATTCATGGGCATGCTGTTGTTATTTTGGTTTTTTCCTCTGAATTTTCACTGTCCATATTGTGGTGATACCATTAAGAGATCCAAATAGTTCACAGATCTTTCTTCAGCCTTTGGAAAGGATTTTATTTGTCTTGAAATGGACAGTGATCTAAGGGAACATCTTATATCATTGTCACAAAATATTTCCTCATTTTTTAAATAGGTTGGATTTTTATAAGAGCCTAATGAAAGTGAGTACAAAAAGATTTTAAAGCAACTGCATTTTACCTGTGCTGACAAACAGAATCCCGATGGACTGTTGAAGTAACATCATTGTCATGATTCCTTTCATAATTTAATCTCCACTATTCTCTCACAAATAAATAAACTGTAGCAAAGCCTGTGTAATTAATGAAACTTAATCCTTAAAGTACCAGTGATCATAGAAACTAAAAGCGAGAGCATATAATAAATTCTGGTAATGAGAGCTTAATAGATATAAAAGTCAGAGATTGATTTATTCTTTTTCCTTTTTGTCCCCATGGGAAGGGTACCTGCTGAACTAAGGCATGAAAGAAATTTCTGTGTTGGGAAAACTGTTGTAATCTCTAACAAAGCTACCTTCAGGCCTGTTTCTATGGCAACAGGAGCATCAGACCAGCAGAGAATGGACTAGAAAGGAGATAAAAGCCTCTATAAAAATAGTTATAAAAAGCATATGCAGAGCTTTGGCTACTTTTGTGACCTTTTAAAAAAAAATAAAAGGTAGGTAAAGAAAAAATCCCCAAATTTAGGGGTTTTTGAAACCTAGTTATTACAGTAGCTATTTGGGTTAGACCCTGTTGGGGTCCTATGGAGGACTAGTAGAATAATAGCAAATTAACTTTGTGGTCATTAATTAAGAAGAGTTTATTAAAAAAATCTAAACTTGAAATCTGGGATGATCCCATATGATAGTTTTCTTCCTGAGAAAATTCTTTGTATTTAATTAAAGATAATTTGAGCCCTGCAATCCTAGAATGCAACAGGGAGAAGACTTGGAGGACTCTTCTTATAGAAGCCTTTATAAAAATCTTTTCTTAGGCAAAAGCCACTTTTATTTTTCAAGGTCTGTATTAATACCTACAACTTGACCTATTTATAAGTAAATGAGTCATGTTGTATTGTGAAATCTAAAGCCTAAAATTCCCTTCCTTAAGAGACATTAATAACATTCCTTTATTGCCATATTAAAAAGGTTTTACTTAAAACAAAATAGAACCCGAATAACCAGAGATATTGTCAAAGTTTATTCACTTTTTCATGTTCTACCAAGTGAAATTTTGTTCACAATCTTGAGATTCAACAAAGTTACTACTTGGGTTTAGTATTGGCAACTAGATGAACATACTCTGCTGGCATCTGCTGCTGACATGCCAATAGCTTCCAAGTCTGGCCTCTATAAGGGTGCAAGAGGAAGGAAAAACGATAGAAGCACACTGGGAAAAATAGAAACCAAACCAGTAGAAAAGAAAGCAATCCTGTAACTTTTAGAAGAAATGTATAATCCCTCAGAGTTTTGTTTAACATCTGTTACTTGTATCTTCATGTGCCAAGAGCATGATTGGACCATTCATGAAAATAAAAAGAACTGTGCAATCAACAGACTTTGTTAATATTCCTACATAAAGGGGATTTGAGACAAGGAATGTGAAAGACTTCAGTCAGACACAAATGGGTTTATATTTAACGTGCTTAATTTAGAAACATGCCACACAGAGGTGAAATTAAGAGAAACAGAAAAAAAACACATCCTTTTTGGTTTGTTTTTAATTTGCTGGAAGAGCATTATAGAATGAGAGAAGTAGAAAATGTTCTATTCTACCATTCCAGACTAATCCTTTGCTCTTCTGTGAGAAGTTACAGCTGTTTACAGATCTTACAAGCTCAAATCAAATCAAAGTGTTTCCTAGTGCTTTTTATTTGACAATGATAAAGCCTTTGGGTCAAATGGGGAGAGAGCTTCTGTGCCAGAATGTATAACCTGAACTACTCCAGGCACCCAGTCAAGGAGAGACGTTGTAGACTGAAATTGAGTCACTTTAGTGACATAATAGTCTAGAAATGGCTACTATAGTAGAAGTTTCTTTTCAAGTAGCTCTAAAATGAATGAGGAAAAAAGGGCTGGTTTAATTTTTTTCACATTAGCTGTAATTGCATGGCATTTTATTTTTTTAATGTGGCTGCTCCTGTCACAGTAGTCCATTCCCTCAGGTTCATTACTGCTTGTTTTGCCAATACTGTTGGGATTCACTCCAAGAATTTGGGTTATTAGTCAGTGCAAGAAAAGACCAATGCATCTTAATCAATACAGGCTTCCAAAAATTAAACATTTCCTGAGGTTGTGGTTCAAAATGATCACATTTAAAAATCAAGTTCTCTTTAATAAGTAAAAGAGTTTTGCTTCTTGTCTTCTGAGAATGTCACACATGAAAATATCTTTAAAAGGAGATCACTTCTCCTGATGATGCTTCACTTTTTATCTAATTTAGGCCTTTTGGCAGAATTTTCCCTGCTCTCAAGAGATACGAAACTCCTCATCCATGCACACACATCTGATATATACACACTGATATTGTTCTTTTTACATGCTCATTAGTGCTTGTGTTCACCAGCAGAGTCAACAGGAATTGCAGGCAGGCACTCAGTGCTTTTGAAAATTAAGCTAATAAATCATAAACACCTGATCTGGGAGTGTGTGTATGCTGTTTAAAATAGCATATCTACTGTTTGTGCTGGCTTTTTCTTCTGCAATTTCATCCCTGTTTATGCACAAACATTGTCTCTTTATATTATCAAGGATTTATGGTACCTATATCTTTTAAAAGCATTACAGTTACAGTAATATCTGGAAAAAAATAACTGAGTACTGCAAGTAATAGTGCTCAGGGTACCAGTTTTAAGATAGCACTTATTTTTTAAGGGAAAACTATTTAACTGAGAGATTCTCTGAATTGAAGGGGGTAACAGCTGACTTTTGTAAAAAGTACTGAACTTCCAAAGCAAAATACTGCTTTGGAAATCTTGCTGGTAAAGGCAGATTCAGGAAAAGGTCTCAGAAACAGTGCATTTCTAGGCATTTCTAACATTAGTACCAAATTTGCATGTGAGTCAGTGGGAGTCTTCTCAGTGCTTAATGAACTGTGCTTGACTTACAAACTTAGTATTTAAACTGTTTCTCTAACACAAAAATAAAGAGTATGGAAGATTACAACTGTAATAAAACCTAAAACCACCCAAAATAGACTGTGGTGCATCTATTCAGTTCAGAGTGCTCAGAAAAACATTGATTCTGTGTAATGTTTAGTGCATCTTCTATAAACACCCCCAGCAGAAATACCTTTGGGTTTGATGGTGTCGGAAGGAACACACTCTGCTGCTGGAGAAATGATGTTGAACAGTGCCTATAAAATCAGATCAAAAGTGTATCGTTCGTTTAGTAGGAAGTGGAATGTGAAATGATACCATGGGTATATGATGTACTGCTGCTATCCTTCTGGTTTAGGAGCCTCAAATAGTCACAGTAAGGAGAAATTTCTTCTGCAGTTGGATGTCTCTGGCAGAACTACATGTCACCACTGTGATCTCTGTGGGTGACTACCTGAACAGGGTCACGGTGATGAGCTACATTGGCTGCAATGTTTGCTGAGGTAAATGTGCCCATGAACATCATGTATTTTGCCTAAAATATAGTGCTTCACGCTCACCACCAGCTTTTGTTTACATTTTATTCATTGCAGTTAAAAAAAGGTCGAGATGTAAATAAGGCCAGTGGCAGGAAACTGTTGGTTTGTTGCTGGAACAATAATATGAAAAAGTAGACAAGTGGAAAATGTTTTAACTGTATTTCTCCCGTTTCTGCAGCCTGGTGCTAAATCATCTGTCTATAGCTGGCTTTTAAAAGTCTGTTAATGCTATTCTAATTTAAAAGATAACAATGTGAAAGTGAAGTCTGTCAATGAAGGCAGAAAACTAATAGGTAGCAATCAAAAAACAAAGGGAAAATTGAATTAAGTCCTTGCTAATGATATTCAATAATCAGATCTTCTTAACTGATGGGTAGAATAATCTATTTAATTGTAACTATAGTTGTGGTAGAGTACTATGCCTTATTGTATTATGTCTCTATAATGAAAGAACTAGCATTATTTTTGTAATAAGTACATTTTTTCTCAAAATACTCTCTTTTATCTATTTACTAGACACTTAGATATCGCCTTGTGAAGTTTTTCTTACTCTTTCTACTGGGACTGATCTTTTGATCCTTTGACAGAAAGGGATATTGCACTAATGTTCTCAGTTATGCAGCAAGTTTTATGGCCTTATTTATCTTCAAGTATATGCTGGTATTTAATGATTTATCCTTGACTGGCATGCCTTATGCTGAGATGTTCTTTATCTACAGCCTAATTAAATTAAATCATATACCATCTGTGTCTAGTTCAATTAAAACGAATTGGACAGATTGACCTCCTTAATAGTCTTCAAAGCATGTTATTAGTCTGTACAGTCCCTTCAAGATAACTTGTCATCTCTTGAGACAATACTTACTGTCTGCTTGAAAAAGTTGGAAGAAAAAGTCCATCTGCATAACTAAACTAAGTTAAAATGTGCATCATTCTGCTTCTAACAGAAACTTTAAGACATCAGATGCAGGTAATACAAATACCTTACACTATGTGTGCAGCTCCTGCTAATGATGACATACAGCTGGGATCCCAATGTGTGGTGAGGGAGAGCTCAGTAAGTGTGGGAGCCAGGGCAATATCCTCGTACATGGCAGAGTGTAAGTGGCTGGTAAGAAGCAGAGGATTATAGAGATGCTCCTCTGATCTCCTCTGTCTTGCTCAGCCTGTGAGAACCCCATAACTACCAGTAGCCAAACTGGCAAGTCTGGAGGTGCTAGCTGGTGAGTGCAGCCACCTCTCCGTTGGGTTGGTCTCCCTAGGGCCTGTGAACTCAAATTCTTCATCCTTTTTCTTCTTTGCCTACAGAGTCATTACATCTTCAATTTATTAACTTCCATGTGTCTAGTTCAAAGGTGCTTCCAGGCTGGGATTCCACTTATTCATTTCTCTCAAAATCTAATAAAAGTTTCTAATGAGGTCTGTGGTTTAGGATTTGTCATCTTTGACTGCTCTGCAGTCTTTGACACACTGTAATTTATGTTCTTCCTCAGCTTTTATTGTTTTACTGTTGGAGTTGATATTCTGGCATGGTTTGCACTATGTTAATCACCATGGCATCATCATCATCTCTGCTGCTAATGTTTGTGTGATACTCAGAAGTTTGTCTTGGAGATCTTTGGGGAAGTGAGGGTCTCTTGTGCTGGGTGTGAAAGGACCAATAGTCTACCAACAATAAGTAAGAGTGATCTTAGTACAGATAGAATATATATTGCTTAGCTAACAGATACAATGCTCCATGTATTATGATTTGACAAATGTTCATATTTAATGCATAAAATTAGGAGACACAAAAAAGCCTTTAATTAGTTTTGCATTCCCTATGCAAGTTTTCAAATTAGTATTAATAGTGTTGAATGGTTCTGTTACAGCTTTTTTTAGCCTTTTAATGCTCTTGTAAGCCTTAACTCTCCTTTGCTATTAGACACTGGATCAGGAGCTGATCTTTAATACAAAGCTTCTGTTTTTTCCCTTCTCTCTGTGTGCAAACAGTGTTTCATTTCTTGATGGAAGTAGCCTCTGCAGAAGAGGCTGCCAAAGTATCTTCATTAACTAACTATTTTTAAAGACAGTTGATTATTCTGCAGAAAAGAAAAATGTGTGTTTGTTTGTGATATAGAGCAACAGAGAAGATCAGCAGGAATGTTTGCTGGCTGTTTGGGTGATACACGCTGATAGAGTATCTCTTAAGTACTTTGAACTGAAGTTTGAGGATTAGCTGCAAAATTCATCTCTCTGCAATAAAGATGAAAACTTACTGCAGCTAGATGTTACTGTAAATTAGGTTTGAATTTATTAAGAACCTAGAAACAATCATCAAATCAGTAGTGAAACAGCAGCAAATACAAAAGCAGGCTTTAAATATTAGCACAGGTTTTGCTGAGCTTATTGTATGCTTGGTACTGCTACCTGCTTATTTGCCAGTTTTTTGGCTGATTTTCTGAGGAAACTGCTTGTCAGGACACTTAGTCCATCCTGCAGCTCAATCTTTGTGACTTAAACCATGCTAAACCAATTAATTCATCTGATAGCTTCTATCCCTTGACTGTTTCCCCATCAGTTAGAAATTCCTTAGCCTCATGCCTTCTCTGTACTGCTGCAGAACAGCAAGGCGTAGGCATGAGCATGACACTCAGCATTCTTACAGCACCTCTCACAAGCCTTCAAGGCACTCCACCATCATCAGATCTCTCCACAGCCCCTGCAAGGTAAGGAACTCTTAACACAGGTATTTTACAAATTGGTAATTAGATACAGAGAAAGAGAGTCCTGCCTGGATCATACAGAATGGGACAGAATTCTCATCCTGCTGACTTCAGATTTGTTCTAGACCCCCTGTGTTGGAGAGCATGTGTGTCTGTAGCTCTCTTTGCCTTCACAAAGCACTGCCAAAACAAATGGTACTTGCCTTCTCATGCTCAGGAAATGATTATGAGGATGGGCTTTTCCTTTTAGAGGAGATGGAGTCGGAGATTGGGTGAATAACTTTTCTAATCAAGAAGAAACCAAATCCTTCCCTTAGCAAGGGCTCCTTTTGGGTTCTTATACTGTGATATTTCAGACATTTTTGAAGGCCATTTGAGAAGATTGTACCTTTGAAGGATATTGAATATTTAAAACAAGTGTTCTAAGATGTTCTGAATTCTCAAGGGACAGATTAATAACTTCAAGCTAAAATATTTCAAAATAAGAAGGTTATATTCCAGTGAGTTTTTTTCCTACTTAAAATAACCCAGCTGTGAAAGTGGAAGTGTGTAGTACTAAGTGTTCTTTGTTCAGAGTTTAAAAATAATTCAGAACCCCAGAGATTTGGAAGCAGATGTCTCTACTTCAGGATTCATAAGGCCCCAACAATGGCAATATCTCATTGTCAGCATATTGATTTTCTATTAGTGCAGCCACCATTTATTCAGAGAAAAGTTCCTTTTTCTACTAGTTCAAGTGTAGTTTTTGGAGAGCAAGGGATTAGTGGTGTATTTTCTTAACTTGTTCTCTATGCTTGGGCTAATCACTGTTCCATTCAGCCTCCTCTGATATATAATAATTATAGAATCATAGAATGGTAGGGGTTGGAAGGGACCTTTAAAGATCATCTAGTCCAACCTCCCTGCAGAAGCAGGTCCCACCTAGATCAGGTCGCATAGGAACATGTCCAGGAGGGTATTGAAGACCATCAAGGAAGGAGCCTCCACACCCTCCCTGGGCAGCCTGTTCCAGTGTCAGACTTTGTACAATAAGGTTATTTCCAAACATTAAGAGACCAGTGGAACTCACTTTGAGATGCGTCTTCCCACAGCCCACCCAGCACTATACCACAGTAGAGTCTGGGAAACAGCTCTTCCCCTGCTGCTTCTCACAGGGTGATGTTCACATCCCATCTTCAATTATTGTACTTGAATTTTACTCTCTTATTTCTGTTCCTTATTCCTTTGTCACACTTTAACAATTCTAATGCATTCAGTGACTCCTTACAGCTATGCCCCTCATTGAACTGCAGAATTACATTCATAAATAGATGCCACCATTTTAACCTGCAGTTACAGAAATCAATTACCATTTTATTGGATTGACTGCATCTTCTGAACTCTTCTTTTCATGATGCTGTAGGCATGATAACCAAACTGGGAATGTTTGAATACACATACACATTTAATCAAGGAGCATCATGAAAAGCTGTAGGGTAAAGATTTAATATGAAATGTCTCTTTTTTCTTGTTAATGCTGGAATAATTAATACTTTCCTGGAGTGTTTTTCATCTATGGCTTTTGTAATTGTTCATTTTTTAACCTGCAGTTTATGTAAAGACAGTCATAATGGTATAATAGTATACATTATTCTCTGGAGAGGAGGTTTTTAAACACATAATCTTAGTTAAGAAACATTCACTATTCAAATTTCAGGCATTATTTCAGTCTATTTACTCAACATTTCTTTATTTAACAGAGAAAGCTTTGATTTTAAAAAGTACCTGCCTGATTCACAGTGTCTTTGATTAGACAGACGTGAGAATGCTGCCCAATTGCTTTTAGTATAGTTACTCAGTAAAGTAAAGCTGAAAATAAACTGGTAGTTAATTGTGCTAAAATAACAATAAGGGGATTTTTTTTTTAGGGAAACTTTTGAGGGAATATCAAACAAAAGCCAGTAGTTAGGCATAAAGCAGTCTTCCCTGATCTTCTGGTTCAGTTTTTTTCATGAGGCATACAAAGCTATTCTGCATGTTGGATGAGGAGGCTGGTCAAGTCCCCCAGGCAAAGCTGGGTTGTCCCTTTCCCTGAGGTTTTGTGGCTGGTGCAGGGGTAGGATCATAGATGGATGAGTGCAGTGACATAGATGAGGGGGCTATTGCTGTCATCTGCAGGGGTGGAAGTTGCAACTTCATCCTGAGCACAGCTCAGATGGTTTTTAATCCAAAGGGGACCTGAGGACATGTCATTTTTACCTAGTGTTTATTTTTGGGAAAGAAGCTTTTTCTAGGGAATCAACACTATGTGTCCTAGAGGATGTAGGCAGAGCACAAGTCTCACTAAACACAGCGTGTGATGACTTCATTTGACTTTATGCTTTTGAGGGCTAATAGTTTTACAGAAAGTGGATTTCTTATTCTCTGTACTGTAAAATCAAAGCTTTGTGTATCGTACTGTTTCAGTAGATAACCTGCTTTCTAAACTCTTCCCAACTTAGGTCATCAAATATCTTATATAGGGTCCTGATGTGGGGTTGTTTTCAAATGCCCCACCGTGTTACACATTTTAGGAGACACTAGAAAATGTCTGTACTGACATTGGGCATCGGATCTGAAACCTACAATTCATTGGCAGACTAAAAAGAAAGTATAAATGTTCAGATCATTAAGAAGGCTGAACTGCCTTTAGAGCAGAAGCCATACATAAGGGTTATATATATTGACAGAGCAGCTGGTAGTAAAAGGAAAAATGATAGGCTAAATTATTGGATAAAGTCATTCATACAATTTTAAAGCTATGCTTTGTTAGACTCTGTCACCATCCATAGATGATGAGCACAGATGAATGTAATCTATCTGAAACTGTGGCCAGAAGATGGAGTGCAGTAATGTCATCACATATAATATGAAAAAACAAGTGAACAGCTCCTGGACTTTAAGTGAATCTCTCTTACGAATATTTCTCCTCATGCATACTGCTTGAATTTTACTTTGGGGACATTAGCTCTTGCAGTGCTTTGTTGGGTGAGACTTATTATTTTTTCTTTGTTATATAAAATGCAGTGTCACACAAAAAGTACTAATGAGAAGAGAAAATCTGACTAATGATACTGTATTTAGTCTGTGAAATAAATGGCTCAGTGGTATTAGTTGCACAGATAAATGTCATAATCAAACCTGTTGTGATTCTTTCTCTTCTCTTCCTCTTAGTTGTAAGTATTTAGTAGTTTGCTGATAGAACTGACAGTTGCATAATTTAAAATCTCTGGACAATATTTGTGTGGTTTCCAAATGAAACGGGTTTGTTATTGGTTAAAAAAGAAGATGGGAGACCTTTATTTTGCAGTTTTTGAACATTTATTTTTGGGATCCTAGAACAGTTACCTGAAAAATCTTTTAAAACACCCTGTCTATGCCAGTGCAGCTTTTGCTTAGAGCCTCTGACATGGCATGCCAAAAACCAGGTTTGCTGTGACTTTTGAAACTGCCCAGATGAGTCCATAAGAAAGTCTGGCATTAGCTAACAAGTTAATTGTGCTGAACTAAGCTGTGCTGTTTTCTCTAGGACAATATATTTTGGAGTAACAGATGATGTATGGGCTCAAAAATTTCTTTTTGAAGCAAAAGAATTGCTTTATTAAAGTATTATTCCTGTGATAATAAAACATCTTTAAATGCTTTCATATAGCTTCACAAATAGCTCGTATATAATGCAGAGATGAGAATGAGCTTGCCTCTGCATATGGAAAATGATCTTTTTGTTGTTTTGGGTGCTGCAACACAAGAAAAATATAAATACATAAAAAACCAATTTTTTTAAATGCAGCATCGAGCTGTGTTTATACTTTATGTGCTTAAACTTTTATTAGCTTTGAGAAAAGCTTTTCTTTCAATGTCATGTTGCTGCTGCAGAGCAGCCTCATTTGTTGGGCCTGACATGAAATATGTAAAAAATAAAAATAATAAACCAAGACCTTGCTCTGTCATGCTTCAAGTAGCCGTGGGAGTTGAATGGAATGAGGCTTGATAAATTAATGATGCTAAGTGCTGAAAGAAAATGGAAAAGTGATGAATATAAGGAGAGAGGTGCCAATCTTTGATACCGTGACTGACAAGCCAGGCACATAGATAACAGCAGAAACTGTGGGCAACGATATAAAGCAGTGAATGAATTGAAAGCAATTGGGGGAACTTGGGACTAAGAGTAACAATGGTTTAGTAGAGACATTTGTTTCAATTACTTTTATCAAGTGATCCTTAATATTAGTCCTGGATCAGAGGGACTACAGGGCATTTTGCACCATCTTTGTATCCATGTTGTGCAAAGCACACAATCCATGTGCAGCAATTGAATAATATAGAAATAATCATAATAAAGAAAAATGCTTTCTACTTAATGCATTTTTTTAAAAACAGATCAAGCATTTAGTGTAAATGTGAAGCTCAGCAATTAAATTGTCTTTATCAAAAATCAAAGGCCCAAGGATAAGCAATGTATGAAACATTTTTTTTCCCCAGATATGAAAATATCAATGTAAATTGTAAAAAAATCATTGACATTAGTAGTATGCAATTTCAAGCTAATTGCATTATATTGCCATACAATAACTGAGATTATGCACATTGTAAAAGTATTCTGTGAAACCATTTGCTTGCTTTTAAATGTGAAAGTTCATCCGGAGGACATCTATTATAATCTCCTTGGCTTTGCTTCATTTAATGGCAAGGAGAGGTTTTCTGTGATAAAGTGCGTTTTCTTAAGGACTCTTAGAGACATACCATTAATTTCTGGCTGCTAATTTATACTTAATTTACTTTGTATTTAAGTTTTCCCACATTATGCAATGGGGGGAATCTATTTTGGAAGGATTTTTCTCCCCAGTTTTTATATTTTGTTCTACATTCAACTAAGAAAACCATCCTGAGTTTCCTCCAGCTTCTTCTTGACAGGCTATGAATGTCTAAATTGTTGCAAAGGAGGCCACTGTAGAAGGAAAGATGTCCATCTTACTGACAGCATTAATTTTCATGTGATGCTGCAGGCCCATCTCCTGACCTGTGCTAGCAAAACTGGTTTTCAAAGATTTTTTTTTTCCTTTTTTTACGTCCCATATCAGTCTTCTATATGTTTATCATGTCAGATTTTTCTTTCAGCAGGATTAATATTGTGCAATTCCACTTGTACCCGGGATTAATTTTGATGCAGCCTTTACAAAGGCTTAGCCAGCAACTCTAGAAAAAGCCCGTGTTAATCTATACACTGGGATTATAGAGGAAGACCTGTTTCTTTTCTACTTCTTTTTTTAAAATTGCATTCTTTGCAGATGATGAAAAATGCACTCATTCTGCTGCCATACATGCAAGCAATTTCCAGAGATGCCTGTTCTGTAATCCCTGACTAAATATTGCACTGTAATAAGTTCTATTTATTTTCTCCATAGTAGTGTCCATCTGCAGAGCTCCTAAGGACTGTATCTAAGTGGTACATGCTGCAGTGAGCAGACAAGTGTCCAGCCTGACTCTCTTCATGTTGGTTAATTAGTTACAGTTGTAATCATTGCAGGGACTGCCAGTACGTGGGTTTGGACTGAATTTTGTAAAACTAGGATAGAGAAAAAAAATGGCACAACTTCTTCTCCTTTGTTAAGATGACAAAAGAAAAAGCTATTTCTTTTTCATGCTTCACTTTTTTGTCTGTTTTTTGCGGATATATATACATTTTCTGTATAAAATGGAACTAGTTGTACTCAAGAGGATGAACTTTAACAATGATGGATGAGATGCAGCACAACATTTAGGACACCATTAATTTTCACTGGCAGGCAGCTTTCATGCCAAAGAGAAAGAGGAAAATGTATGTAGAACACTCTTACTTGACTTGTGAACTCCAGAACTGCTACAATCAGTATCATAGACTACGATTTTTTGAAAGTTTGGCCTTGGTTTGCTCGTATTATCGATTACAAGGAGGACATAATATTTATAGAGGTTCACAGTGGCTAGTGTAGGGATACATTGCAATGCTTTCTACAGCTACAAAGTCTTCACAGTCAGAGGCTTCATTAGGGAATGTTCTTACCCACAAATTATTCTGAGAAATAAAAAGTCAGAGTCTAAACTCATCTTCACTTTGTTGCAAGTACTCTGCCAGCAAAATGGTTCTGTGCAGGCTTTCTTCCAAATGAAAAACCTTCAGTGTAACCTGGGAAGCTCCTTTACCATCAACAGCCTTGAGGAAAACTTTGTTATTAAAGAAGGAAAATGCTGTAGCACTGAAAGTTGTGTTCATGCTATGGTCTCAGGATGGACATGGTCAGAATACCTAGCTGGAGGTGATGTTGCAGTGTTACTGAATGGTTTGGTGAGGCCTTTCTATATATCCTTTGTTTGGTTGGTTTTGTTTTTTTTTTCTTTTTTATGCTGTAAGGAATTTTTCCTGATGCTGTAGAACAATTGAGACTCATTCAGCCTGAGGAGCAAAGCAGAGGTGGCAGCCATGAGGAAATCCTCCTCTAAGGGCTTCAAGCACCAGAGATCGCTCCCTCTAATGTGATTACAGCAGTCCTTATTGCATTCAGATTTGTGATTAGCAAACCTCAAAAGGGGTAAATTCTGCCCAAGGGACAGAAGATTCATGTGAGTTCTTATTTTTAATCTTTGTGTGCTCTCAACTGTGGTCACAATGAAGCACTTTTCTCCCCAAATAGTAGCAGCGAGTTTTGGTTTTAAGTCACAAATAGCGCTGCCAAATGTTGGAGAACAGGCTGTGCTAAAAGCCTGTCATTCTTTAGGGGTTTATTGTGCACCAGTAACTTTTTCTTCAACTTTCAGTATTGTTCCCTGAATTTTTAATCAGCCAATAAATAGCAACTGCTGTGGAAAAATGTTATGGATCAGACAGCTTGGCTGTGATCTCTGCCATTTTAAGGTCAGGATTTGAGTATAAAGCTCTTGCACATTCAGTCTTAGCTGCCTATTTATAGAGGGGGTTTGGAGGAGTGGGATTAGTGACTTTTTCAAAAGAGAAGATGCTAACTTCACTATAGCAAAGATATCAAATGCTCTATAAATACTAACAAGTCTAGTGTCTCTATTCCTTGGTCTGCAAAATCTAACGTGCTTGAATTACTTTTCTGAAGAAGAGTTATTTAGACATATAGAAAAACATCTGTTCCGGGCATAAATAAATAATGTTTCAGTGGTTACATATTGTAAAAGACCATTTGAGGATTCAGTGCCTTAGCATCTACCATGACATGATTCTGTGATTTCTTGAAAGCAGTATTTTTTCCCACAATGAGGTTTAGATGTTGGAATCAAATCCTTCAATATTTAATGGAATTTGTATGTACAATCAGTTCCTGGGATTTTTGTCTCTGGAGAATATAATTCTGCCTGCATTGTGAAATACCTGCCTAGTTTAAAGGTAGTAACTTCCATAATTGTGAAAAGACAGGGCTGAGATGAAGGACAGAAATGAGACTATGTGTTTAAATTATGCATTTCATCCCCTCCTTCCTGACTTGTTGTTGTTGTTAACCAATGTATAAAATCAGTCAAACATGAATTATTCAGTGAGTACCTTTGAAAACAATTTGCTCAGTGTTTCACATTCGTTTTTGTCTCTAATAAAAATTGTCAAATGAGGAGCAGTAGGACATGGGTTCTCGTACAAGGAGGCTGTTGAGTCATCAAATTCTGAGTGTTTTTGAACCAAAAACTTCTCAGACTTTTCAGAAATCACTGTTTTTGATTTTGTGCATGATCAGCACAGTTTTGTCATTATACCAAAATAAACTGCCAGCCTTGAATTTAGATAAACTGTTGAGCTGTGACACAAGGAACTGGATAAAAAAGATAAAGTTCTTGTACTATGGCATTTGCCATAGCTGCAAGGCTTACTCTGATTTTACTCTTATATGTGTATTTCCAAAGCTGCTGAGCCTCATCCTCCCATCTTCTCTGGAGTAGTATTCCACAGATCAGATCAAGATTGCAGTATTTTGTATGTAAAGTGGTTTTGCTATTTGTGATTTGGAGGTCTGTGATGAGAGACACACGTAGAAGTTTGCATTTGAATTAAATACCTGGTAAACTCAGCAGAGAGTTCATAAAGCTCTGCCAGAAGATGACTGAGAGCACTCAAGAGAGGAATCTTTTACTGTAAAGATGCCTAAAGGTAATAATGCAAGTTATCCTTCCTGATGATCAAAACAACCCTCTTAAACTCTTTAGTATTAAGACTAAGGACAATGTATTTAGAGGAGAAACCTTTTCAAAGTGACACGTGCCAGTTACAACCTTAGGTGGTTGTAATTTCTCCCTGTCTAGTTTGATTTTCCTGAACAAATCCTCTTAGATCCCTTTCTCCAGGAACACTGAGTCATCTCTTCTTTAAGGAAGATCAGTGTACAGTTTTGAAAAACTCTGCTATTGTAACATCAATGCAAGATTCCAGTGAAGTTTGTCAACAAAAAGAGAGAGTACGTGCCAGTACTTGAAAGGTGAAATAGAGATGCAGAGCTCTTGGGTGGGTAATACCCTGGGACAGACTGTTCAGGAAACACCCTCCTGCAGTACTCAGTTTCCACCAACAAATCTTTACAGAAGCTTGTGGGGTTGGCTTTAGATTTTGAACCATATGTTGATGTATATGGATATTACCTCTTCCTGTTTGGGAGCAATACATCCAGACATATCTTTTCTTGGAAGCCTACTGAAGTATGCAGATGCTGCTGTGGGAGGTGGGGAGACAAGGTGCTATGTAAATAAGTGGGTAAGGGTTTAGTGAGAACATATAAGGTGTGTGTTTATAAATTGGTGGGTTCTTCTGATAGCACTCACTGTTTTAGAGGAGAAAATGGAGTTCTGCAATGAGAGGAGGATTGGGAAATGTAAACCAGTTATTATGCAGGGCCTTGCATATAGAAGTAGCTCAGAGGCAGGAACAGCAGCCCAGCAAGCTGCATTCATTAGCTGTGTTCATAGTGCTGCTGCTCCTTTCCTCTGAGATTTTTTGGCAAATCAGCTCATCTTTATGTGCTCAAATCTATCACTTGGTAGTTGTGAAGACCTTCATTCAAAGAAAGTTTGTCAGAACTAAGGGCAGAAATAATAAGGGCTCTAGAAATAACAACTTTATTTCATTTTTGATGTTGTCATCAGTCAAGAAGCTTGGGGTCACAAAGATGTTTTTCTTAAGTCTTAACATGCTAAACAATGAACTTGACCCATGGCTGCAGTAGCTTCTGAGAGACTGTTTGGAGTCATTCCCATTTTTCCCTGTACTCTTGGATAAATGTTTACCACTTTCCTGGATGAATAGCGTTCAGGCTATGACAGATGTCAAATTGTTTGACCTGATAACTCTGCACTCAGGGTCACTGCTTTTACAGAGAAACCAGGGCATTTCAGGTGAGATTAGTTTTCAGCCTTTCTCCCATTTCATCTTACGTTTAAGTGAATGAAAGGATAGTGTGAACTTCAGCTGAAGAAAATGGAGAGACAAAATTAAGTCAAATCATCTCTAGCATGAGCCATTTGGTCAATAATGACATTTTAAAACGGATGAGAAGTGGTTGTACACAACTATACTGGTGTATAAAATAATTGTTGTGCAACTTGATGTCTCACGGTGCAATGACAGTGCCAGCATGACTTGGTAGTGGTTTTTGTTACATTAGTGATGCACTGCAACTAGCCACACTGCAGAAAATATATTGTCCCTTGTAATATTAAACAAGTCAGCTTATTGCATCTGTTAAGAAGTAGCAATAAACTTTTATAAAACGGGAGTTTGTTTAAATGACTGCTTCCATCTGATCAACATCAAACTACATGTTGTAAAATGTATCCAAGGTGTAAAGGACACTGAGTTGAGAAATGTGTATGTTTAACAAATAATGAGTAAATAATAAATCTAATGAGTTAGTTTTGTTAAACAAGGCATATACAGCTGTGCCTCTGTCTCTCTAGTACTCCTTTTGAATGCAGATCCCTGGATTCCATCTTTATTGAAACACTTTATACACTCTAACATTATGTATGAAACATCTTGCTCCGTTTCTTCCTCGTCATGAGTCCATTTCCGACAGGATCTTTTGTTTATGCACTTTCTGTAATTATATTGCAGTTTCTTCATTAAAAAAGAATGAAGAAAAAATAGACAGTAGACACCAAGTCCCTACCAAATTTGCTTGTCTTCATGGTAATTAGGAAATTACAAATTCCTGTGAGTACAGTCATGCAGATCTTTCTCCATTTGCCAATTCAATCAGTACTATTCTATGCAAGAAGGACATGAACAAAAGGCAGCAATGAAAATCAGTTAATTCAATGACCACCTGTTCCTTATAATTAAAAATAATAATTTACTGTGAGTTCCAGGAGGAAACTGACTCTGAATCATTGTTTAAACTGTTGTCAAGTTGTCCTCTTCTATACAAGTGTAGAGAAAGAAATAGTTGCTTGATAGTTGTTGATATTAATTAAATACGTTTTTTTCCTGTTTGTGTGCTTTCTTAACTCTCTTCAGAGCAACAAAGAATAAAAGTGGCTGTAGCAGTGATGGGCAAAGGGATTGTTTTTGCCTGAGGTGTCATTTATGTAGATTTGGAGCCATACCGAGTCTTGCAGCTAGGGTGCAGTAACTCTATTAACAATTACTAGACTCAGCTGGTCTGTAGTTGTCCTTCCTTTGAGCCAGGGGTTGAGCTCAGTGGTCTTCAGAGGTCCCAGCCAGCCTCAGCCTTTCTGTGATATTTTTGATTCCTTGGTAGGAGTCTTCTGTTGTGTTGTACTTTACTGAAAGCAAGAAGACTTTTCTACACTGTACCTCTGAGAGGTGAAATATCAAACTTTACAAATTTGTACATTTTGCAGTAAAAAGTGATACAATCTTAATCATTCCCAAGAGTCTCAGGCTCTCTTTGCTTTCCCTTTCCCATATACACATCCTCATTTGGTCAGGGAAGAGCAACACTAGTGACAAGTTCAACAATGACTGTTTCTTGTTTGAGGGCTCTGATCATAGGAGCAATATTTTAAGCCCTGGAAGTTATTTCCAGTAGAAGCTCCTTGGCTCTTGTAGCACCTCAAGGTTGACACTGCATTCTCAAATGAAGTTGTCCTGAAAATCACCAATTGATATTTGGCTATCTCAACAGGAAAATAAATAGCAAACAGAAACAGGTCACTCAGACATGGTATGTGGCTATTGTACAATATCTGGATGTTTGATCTTAGATACTGTAATTGCTGCTTGGAAGGTGTTTAGAAAAGCTGGGATCTGCAGACTTTCATTAAAGGAAGTTTGCCTGAGGACAGCGTGGGATGAATGTGGAATTTGGCTCCATACAGAGAAAAACACGATAGATTCTTCTTAAATATGTTTTATTAACTTGGTGTTCACTTGGGGAAGTTAAAGCTGATTTAAGTAAAATATATTCAGTACAAATTGCAGTGGTTTCATTGATCTGTTAGAGCAGCAATCCTCGCAATCCAGACTTCAAAGACATCTGGAGATGAACAAGGGAAGATGTAGGATTCTGTGTTTCTGTCACAGTAAGAAATGTTTAAAGGTTATATATTAACATGAGGAAAAGAGACTTGCCAGTCTTCTGGGGCTTTTCTATTGCAAAAGAGGAACAGTGATCTCTTATCTCTTGTTACAATTTGTATATGTCTTTGTATATATTTAATATATTGTCTCCCCTTCTATTTTCAGTAGAAATTCAAACAATGCCACAATTAATGCCACTGAGGTTCAGGAATTATGTTTTGTCTAAGTGAGGTTATTTGAGATAGTTTAAGCTTACTTTTCCTTTACACCTTTTAGACTGGTAAATAAATACAGTTGTGTTCAGTTGAGGATGAAGAACAATGCTGTGGTTCTGCTGTGGATGTAGGAAATGGAAAACTGAGTACATTTGCATTCATTTACTTAACATTGTTCTTTGTTGTGGACCCTGATACAACCTTAGGACCTGATGGGTCATCTGCTGCAGAATTCCTTTAAGTTCTTTTGGTAATGGAAAACATAATTTTCCATTTCTCCCACGGTGTTTTTACACTCACATTTTTGCATTTTCTACTTAATGATCACAAAAATAGTTCAGTTCACCAGCCATAGGCACTTTTAAACAAATAATTAATGTTATATCCTGCCTAATGCCTTGTTAACATATGTGGGTTGGTATTAATGACTGAAAACATTCTTTCCCTTACCTCCATCGCTAGTCCAGGCTCAAGCACTGACAGATCTGCTTGTGGTGTTGATTTAAATTCCTTCCAAAATCTCACCAGTTACAGCTATGTCACCTAGAAGATGCTGTATAGTGTCATGGTTTTGCCCAGCCAGCAATGAAGCACCATGACAGTCTCTCACTCAGTGCCGCACATCCACCCCCACCCTCGTTAGGATGGCAGAGGCCCCAGTGAGGAAAAAGATAAGCAAGGTTGTTGTGGATTGAGACAAGGGCAGGGAGGGCTCACTGCCAATTACCGTTCTGGGCTAAATAGACTCAACTTAGGAAAGTAAGGAAAGTTTATTCTGCTATCTACAAGAAACACAACAGAACAAAAGGCAAAAACAGGGCAGGATGATGAGAAAAATACTCGAGGTATTTCAGAGACAGCTGGGTGTTGTTGTACTTAGGGAAATGGGCTAGTGGTTAATAGGGCTGGGACAAAGGCTGAACTCAATGCTCCTGGTGACCCAGTTATTGATACTATGAAGTCATGTGCTATGAAAGGATTTAAGTAATAATGTGGTACTGTTTTGTATATAAAACCTCGACTGATGCAACCTCACATAAAGTGACTTTTTGTATATTTTATACTTAAAAGAAACTTGATGATTTGATGCCTGCAAAATTAGAGTCAGTGCAGTGTTGCTATCAAGGGGAATAAAATCCTAATCGAAAGGGAGCTTTTAGGAAGGATTTGGAGATATAAAGCTCATAAACTCTTTTGTAATGTGTTAAAGCACAGTTTGACACGTGCTGCTGGTTAACCATGCGCTTTCAATTATTGCACACCCCCGTCTTTGATCCAGAAGAATTATGGAATGATTTCTCACAAGGGGGTGCTTTCCAATGCTGCTCAATAAAGGAAATAGATTCATTTGTGCTAAACAAAGAAGAAAGGCAGGGAGGGTGACATTACTGCTGCAGGAGGACAAAATGTAGTTCAGTGGCAGGGCGTGGATTGAAAATTCTGTGGTTTGGGTGCGATGCCTCCGTGTCCTTCTGCTTCCCTCTGCCGGAGTGTGGCAGGATCCCTGCTCAGCCCCTGGCCAGGCTTCACAACAAATCCAGCAGAGCCAGAGCTATTTGTCTGAGCAAGTCACTTCTGCAAAGTCATTTCTTTATTTTTTTAAAAGTCTCTGCTCCAGGTTCAGTTTTCTTTCAATGGGTCCACATAGTGCACAGCACAGATCTGCTGGTCAGTGCAGTTCAGTGGCTGCCTGGCTCTATATAAATCATGTCGCAGCTTTGAGATTAATGAATAGTATCTGGATTTCTTTCAGAGCTGTATGAGGTGTAGATTCCCAGCTGTTCTTCACCTTTCCAGGGCTGCTCCACCCCTATATGGCTTTACAGTCTATTGTACGGCAGTCGAATTGCAGAGCTCTGGCAAGATTTCTGCCAATTTAAAGGCTTTTCAAAGACAAATATTTAAATGTCTGTGATATCGATTGCCCAGAGTTTCCTTTCCCATTTAATTATACTACATTGCATTCAGTTGTACTTGCAAAAAATGGGGGATTGTCTTAATAATAGCAGATAATTCACTTTTGAGCATGAAAATAACATGAATTTTAATAGAGCACATCATTCATCTCAGCTTAACAAGTGCTTTCCCATCGCCGCTTTCCCCCTTCATAATTTTGATGGATTTTGGAAACAGAAGTGGGCTTTCCCTTTAGAGTTTCACAATTAAACTATGCCAAGTTTAGTGCAAAGTTCAATTCTCTTGCAAATAGCAGCCATTATTTGGCAGTTCATCTGTCATATCCTGGCTTGGCTCCCTGTGTTTACTGTGAAGTATGACTGCCAGCTATGTTTCAGGAATTATTGAAAGTTTACATTGATTAAAAGGGATATTTGAAGAAAAATGACAAGACCTTACCTCTAACTCAGTAGTTTACCTCTAGTAGAAAAATACTAGAGACGGTGCTATTTCCTCAAGAATGTGTATATCTCTTAATGCGTATTTCACATTGGGAAGTATTAAGCTGCGTTAACAACTAGTAAGATAATTACTGTTAATACTATAAGTAATTAGTACTGACAATGTAGCAGTTATCACTAATATAGTTACTTAGAAGTGTAAACTACGGATTCAGATAGTTCTAAGTGTGTGAGAAGCCCACATTGATAAAGAGAATAAGATTAAATGGTTTTATCATCAGTGATGGGTGCAGGGAGATCTTTTGGCTTCCTCTGTCTGTTCTCAATGTCTTGCGAAGTAACAGTGTTGTGTATACTTTAATTTACCAAAAATAAAAATGCTTAGGATTGAAACACACAATTGGATGAAATGCTGATGAGGAGTGCAGTCTCTTCTTTCTTTCTTTTAAATGTTTGTTAGGTTCTTTCTGTTTAGTTCTCTTAAAGGGATTTTAAAACAGAGGTTTCCTACCTGCAAAGTTTCTGTTTCAAGAGTAGTTTGGGTGCTGTTTTCCTTTGTCCTCTTTTGTAATGCTCTGCCTGGAATAAGTGACTTCATGCATGCATACAGAAGAATAGCTAATAATAGTCATAACATACTTGTTGCTCTTCAAATAGCCCCCAATTCATACTGAATTGTTTGGTTTACACATCGTACAGTAGATATCTTCACACAATGATAGAAACCCAAGGTTTATTCTAGAAGGCAAATGATGATTCACGTTGCATTCACGTCATGCAGGGACAACTTCACAGCTTGATCCAACTTGATTTACTTATTCAGTGACTGGCTTTATTTTATGTTTCCTAAGAATGCTTTTGCTGGTGGTTTGTAGTTGGTGATTAGGCTCAGGAGTACATACGCCTTTGCTCATGTAGTGCTGCCCTGGACTGAGTGCAGGCTAGTTGTCCTTATATGTCACAACATTTTGAAGTCACACACACATACCCTTGCTTAACTTAATTGCCACGTATATTCCATGAATTGGAATGGAATTATTTGGTGATGTTTATGATATAGTTTTAGTATAATATATGGCTTCAATATATTTAGTAGACATTCACTATAATAATTTCTCATAGCTCTTTCCCCCCCTCATATCATTACTTTTTACCCATAAATACCACTTATGTCAAATGTCAAACACGACTTTAAAAATCTGTTTATTCAGTGTCATTCTTAGAGCTGTGGGTTTTGTCCTCAGCAACAGATGTGCTCACCAAAGTAATGTTTAAGTGTACGTATTTCTAAGGCAACAAATCCCCTTACATCTTCTAAACAAAACAATTCAAGGAAGAATTAACTTTCAAGATGTGTTTAAAATTGTTTGGAAGGCATATAGTCAGAATCAATCCATCAGATAACCCTTTAGTGAAGCAATGTTCCCATGACCCAGCACCACAAGTCTCATTGGCTATATCTTTAATAAATAATGAACCGTGTTCTCTGGAGCATTAAATGTCATTCCCTTTAGGTTAACTGTGTTTACAAAATAAATATGGTCGTTAGAAGTTTGCATTTCATCTCTCAGGCTGTATAACAAACAGAACTATTGAAATAGTCCCAAGTGGAATTCTTACTGTAAAGTCTTCACTTGTTATCCTGTATCTTGTGTTGTTTCTATCTGTGCAGTGAAAACTAGTGGTTAGAGGTTCAGCATAAAACTTAGAATCAATACCAAAGGAAATTGATGCAAATAATGCTTCCCCCAAAAAAACCCTTCATGAAGTGTAGTATGTGAGAGTATTGAATTGTGAAGGCATGATTTTGTCTTCTCATAGTTCTATTTTTATGTTAATTACTCTTAGAAGTTCCCACATTTCTTGATTTTTCTTTGGAAAGCACTTGAGGAACCTTTTACTTCTGAAGAAAGAGCATGTTTTCTATTTTGTGTAAGATGCTGTGCCTTGCTTTAGATTTTTTTATGAGAGCATTTATTAGCAGATGCAAGTTGAAAATTTGGTTCGTTTTTTAAGACAATTTAATAATGCTTGTCTAATAGCCAGGTATATTCATATTAAATGTAAACAGAAGAAAAATGGTTTTATGTCTTATTTTACAATTAAGCTTTTGTTAAAGTTATTTAAATGCATAAAAACATGGCATTTCATAACTTCCATGGTCTTTCTGTAAAGAATGTTTGCAATGGTTGATTTCAAACCCCAATATATTTTATTTTAATGAAGAATTACTGCTTTTCCCATCAAGACTCTGCAGTGAGAGTTTTTACTAAAATTCAGTTGGGCTGGAAGAGGGGATAAAAGATATCAAAATACAGATGATGTACACAGAAGGATAGGACTAGGCACTGTTTGTTTTGGCAATGTACTTCTGCAAGTGTTGGGAACAGGCTGCATGTACGTGAGGTGCTGTGGTGATGTCTATGTGGAAAAAGCCTGACATGGGTGAACATATTGAAGATGTGATTTATTCATTTTATATACATGTTCTTGGTTTTTCAAAGAGAGCCTCAACTCCTAGACAAACAGCAAATGTATTTGGATGTGTCATATGGTGAAGTGATTTGGGTGTATTCCCTTTCACTGGTCCTAAATTAGAAACTATTTCCATGCTGATGGTGGCCTTAAAATGTCCTCACTCTTCAGTTTCTCTGATCAAAAATCAGATGGGAATAGCAGTCTCTGTAACATGTTGACTCCATGCCAAGTTAGAATTTGCTGTCTTTCATTTACAATAGTACAGATTATAGATTTGTATCATTTCAAGATGATCCCATCTTTGAGGTCCTGATTTTGCAGTCATTTGACTGTATTTCAGATTAGCCCCTTAACAGTTACTTCCCTCTTCTCCTGCTGTATTTTGTGTCCTCATTTCAGAGCAGTGGTGATAACCCACAATAAACAAGCAGACAGTAAGTGACACTTCAGCCACAGGCTGAATGCTGTCATTTTACTTACTGTGTATGTACAGTCAGTAGAAGGAAGTTCTGGTGCAGATGAATCACAGGAACAAGCCTGTGTTCTCTGAGCTGACATACTCTTTCTTGCAACACCAAAGCAAAAGAAAAAAGATGAGCTGAGGCTACTGTACCTGCAGTAATGTAGGTACCACAAAAAGTGTTGTGAATAAGCTCCATACTGGGATATATTTTTCTGAAGTAAAAGTTGCAGAGCTGGAAAGTTTTCTGTGTTTGAAGTAATATATTAAAGGGTGTCAATCTTACTTTTAATGACCTGAGAATGTCTTTCTGTTTTTTTTTTTTTTTCCTTCAGGATCCCAGGAGCAAGCACAAGTTTAAGATCCACACATATGGAAGCCCAACCTTTTGTGACCACTGTGGGTCACTGCTTTATGGGCTTCTGCACCAAGGGATGAAATGTGACAGTAAGTGAAGTTTTTCTAGGTTACCAAAAGGGCATATTGTACAAAGTAAGTGGAAACACTGGGTAACAGCTTCTTATTTCTTTTCTGTGGAAAATACCATTTAAATGTCAGCTATTTATAGTAGTCACACTTCAAGTGGATATTACAGTCTATAATAATATACTAATGAAAATCACCTTTTGTTGCTGAGACTATGGTGTATTCAGTTTGATGCAGCTGAAGAGCCTTCACAATGGCAGTTTTGAGAAAGCCTCTTTTATGACTGCTCAGGTGAATACAACATTGAAGACTGAAATTTCAGTTCAGCTGGTAGCCAGGATCCAGTATTTTCGTTGTATTTAATTTGTTTTGTAAGTCTCCAGCTAGAAAAATCTAATAATCAATTTAATCCTAACTCTCTTCTTTGCTAATGCTGGCATGAATGCTCTGTTTTCTTAGTCATATTCCCAGCAGGTCTTTATTCCATTTTCACTTCTTTTTTCCCCCTCTCACACTTCATTAATGATATCTTTAGGTTTCTGAGGTAGATTATTTTATTCTCTGTTTCCCTCACTGTCTACAAAATGTATTGCAAGATGGAAACCAGCCACATCGTTCAGTTGAAAAACTGTAATCTGAAGGAGTTGCCAGCAGTTAAGCATTGTAATCTTAACTTTCACTATGCTCTGGAATCATATTAACTTCTCTTAACTGTCTGAACCATTTGTATATCCACAGCCTGTGATATGAATGTTCATAAGCAATGTGTCATAAACGTCCCAAGCCTCTGTGGCATGGATCACACGGAGAAAAGAGGAAGGATTTATCTGAAAGCTGAAGTCACCGGTGACAAACTGGAAGTAACAGGTACACAACTCATTTTGGAATGCTGCAGCTCATAAATGTGTAACACACACATGGGGTGTGGGTTTTGGTACCTTGGTCAAATCTGTGGATCTTAAAGCTAGCGATGGGGGATTTCCCTTCAGAAATGTGAGGATTTCATCCAATATATCCTTGAATCCAGAAGCAATATGAGCTGGTATTCATAAAAATAAATAGAACAAAAGAAAGCTGTAGTAATGGCTTTAAAAACTCAGGAATATTAATTAGAAAATCACCATAATGTCTGCTTTTGGTGTAGTGAGCAGCCCAGGGGGTAGCTGGCAGTTCAGGAAGGTACCGTCACCTTCAGAACCAACAAATACTCCAAACTTTCATCAGTTGAGTTGTTGTCTGCATTTCAGAGTATTTCATAAACAAAGGCAATTTGGATTTAATCCCAAATATTACTCCCAGTGAGTAATAAAAGAAAAAAAAAGCTTAGCACATTCTGTAAGGTTAAGATTACCCAGATGGGGAGGAGGGAGAGAGAGGGTGGCAGTTCATTGCCTTGGAAGTGTTTCTCCCAGGATTTATGAGCAAGCTTTATTTGTACACACATGCATGGACACCCCACACCCCCACCAACCCAAGTCTGGTTGCAGTCTGGTGGTCCAAGTCTAAAGTTGCAGAAAGAAACCTCTAAAATGTATTTTACAAGCTGAAGGACTGTTTTGTCACGCTAACTGGAAATCTAATAGGTTATTTAACTCCAACAGAACTTCCTTATGCTGTATCAGAGTGGACTTTATAACTCTGGATCTGCAGAAGTCACGTTTGTTTCTGTATGTGCTTTCTGTTTTAGCTGAAGTCAGCTGATAATTGGTGTGTCTGATATCTGAAGTATAAAGGCAGTAGTGAACTTTACTGTTGATTCTTCCTTTCTATAGCAAAATAAATAGGCATCAAAGAAATTCTTCACCAACCAGATTGCAGAGTGTTTGCTCAAAGGGAGAGCAACGTGGCAGGAATTAGGATGGGCAGAAGTGAAATAAGGGAAGAAGTAACAGGAAAAAATGTTCCTGGTTTTTGTTACAGGTAGAGGCAAGCCTGTCAATTCAAATTCTAAAAGAAAGTCACCATGTTTCATGGCTCAAAACTGGAAGGAAATTTCAAATATATGCTGTAGTAACTAAAACAAAAATAAGTATGGAACTACAACCAAAATAATGTAGGAAATGGAATAGAAAATGCTCATAAAACACAAGCTATTAGAAACTTTTACCTCTAGAGAGTGTGTTGGTTAGTTTGTCATCACAAGTAACAAACACTGCTTCTTCAGTGAAGAATATTTAGGCAACAAGCCTTAATCCATCCCATTAGATGTAAATTGACACATCTTTAACATCAGTACTGAGGGAAACTGAACTCAGTACCCACACTATGAGACAGGAGCTGGATACAACACTTCTATTGTTGCCCATTTGCTGCTGCAAAATGGAATTAAATTCAAGGGCAAAGTGGCAGCAGGAAAAAGTATGAGGCTTCTTAAAGCATCTCAGCCCTGCTTCTGTTTGATCTAGTTGTTGGCAACCTGTGGATCTCGAGTGTTATTCCTTCAGCATTGCTCAGTTGAAAAGCTGGAGCCTATTATACACAAAAAGGATGTTCCTTCTACCTCTGCACCTCTTCTTCTTGATAGAGACCATACCCCATGCAGGCAACATAAAGGAAAACAGACCATCACACTGGATTTTCACAGCTTATAGAACAAACTTCCCTCCCAGCGCTGTGCTCAGTCATGGCTTTGTTCTCTCTAAATCCGAATATTCTCCTGTCAAACCTTGTAAAATGTGAAAGGAGAAATATGATAAACTCTAGTTAGAAAGGATCAGTATGGATCCCAAGTGATACTTAATTGTAGTTTAACTTTTCAAAAAGCTTCCTGGCAACGTTGTGGGGGTAAATTTGTCATTAACTGAAAGGTGAGGAGTGAGGCATTTCAAAGATGGTGATGCAGGTTCTAAAAGTAATTGTACTATCTAGTGAAAATCATCCCAAGTGCCAGAATTTAATATTTGCATTATTCTAGGCTGCTTTGCTGCCAGGTTTCTGATTATGGCTTGGATTTTCTGCCATAATGTACATAATTTGACAAATAAACTGTACTTAGTCTCTGATGATTCAGCAGGATTAAAATCTTTTTAGGGACAAACATGTTTCTCACAAGTCTTTGTGGTACCAAGGCATGTAAAACAATTACACAAATACGTATCCTTTTCTTTTGAAAAACTCTTGTCTGAGATGAAAATATGATAAAATAGGTGGGAGTGTACTTGGCAAATGCTATTACTTTTGTGTTTATGAATAAACCATTTCTATCCCATGATTAAATAGGTTTCTGGACATCAAGAAAAATGCTTACTAGAACCTTCTAATGTTTCTAACAGCTACAGTGCTGTTGTTTTGGCTGAGGCTTGTCAGCATTTCCAAGCTTTCAGAAAATGTATTTGAATAAAAAATGAGAGTTTCCCTGAAAGGAAGCTGCTTTTCATTTTCCTCCCAGTAAGAAAATACTCTAAACTAAGAGATACTCTAATCTCAAGACCAGGTGAAGTTTCAGGTGTGCATGTTTAACTGAAAAGGAAATTAGCAATTGTCAGTAAGTTCATGGACATATTGCCATGCAAAAATTCAAACTCCTTTTCTCCCAGTATTTCTAAAATATTTATTGACAAATCCTTTATTAGGATATACAGTTCCCTGAGCTGCCAAGCATGATACCACTGCCTTTAGCTTTGGGAAGAGAGGTGAATTAAATCTCCAGGGGGTTTAGGAACAGCAGGGAAAATAATCAGTGATTGGCTGTTTGATTTGAGCCTTTGCCTGCATCTTTTTCAAAGGAATTACTCTGTAGGTGTTGAACTCCTTCAGCTGAATTCCTTAATATCTCTGCTCTGCATCCTGTTTTGGTTGTTAATTAGCTCCTGCTGATTCTTTCCTAGCCAACTTTGATTGCATGCAAAACATTTGTACTGCTAAATGCAGATATGCCACTCTGGTTGGCATCTTGCAATCACATTTGATGGGCAACGTAGCCATCCTGGTTCCAGCCAGGACGGCCAATGGAGGATGCAGCATGCTTAGTGATGACTGCAAGACACGGTTGGTTGGTGTTCAGCGTGTTCCAATTTGTCTTTACTTGAGTAATTGCTTTGAAGGGTTTGTGGTGGCTTTTGCTTCCAAAAAAGGCCACAGTATGCACTCACTTACTGTTTTCCCGATCAAATATTGTAAATAGTACTGGTTTTTGTTTCCCCAGTGAATACTAGGAAAGAGGCAAGGCAAAGCGCTGCCAGATGGAGTTGGCCAGTTGTTCAGTCAGATTATCTAAAATATCCAAGTGCTTTGGCAAGTTTTGAATTGAACTAATGGTGGGAATGATTCAGTCCTATGTGTAAACATACTTAATTCCAGTTTGCTAGGTTGTATCTTCAATGTGGGTGCTTAAAAGTAGAGATACAGTCTTTTCTGTGTGAGTGTTAGAGACTCTGCAACACTTTTTCACAGATAAGGAGGGATTTTGTATTGGCACACTTTGCCAAAACCTCACCATCTTCCCAGCTAGTTGACATTTAGTGCTCATTTGTGTTGCAATCCTTAAATATCAATAGATTATTTTATAACTACTATCTGGAGAGCTGCACTGGATATTAATAATTTTTGCACTTAAGCAACACGATAGTTTTATAGGGATTGTCTTGAATTGCTTTTTCTGAAATCACTGAATTTGTGGCTCTTTCATAGATCAGCCTGACTTGGGGAATTTGCTTTGAGGCATAGTAAAGCAGTTTTTCCTATTTTTAATCTCTGGTTTTGCACTGAATTTTATTCTTCCTGATGTGCATTAAAAGATTTGTCACTCTTACATTTACTTGCTGACCCATCTTAAAATTTGGGGCTCTTCTGAGTGAATTTGTAGGTGGCTGAATCACAGTGTCGATATTTTTACTTTGTTTTTTACTTTTTTTTTTTTTTATAATGAGCAAACAATAACCTTTGTGAGAAAATGACTCCATCTGGCACACTGACATATAAAAAGCTGCCACATTACTGGGATCCTAAACTGTGACCTGTCAGTTACTGGGAGTTGGATTTGACAGGAGCTGACAATAAAGATCTGCCCTCCAAATACAGACAGCAGTTTAAAGGCAGGGTTGTAGTGACTTGCTGGCAGCTAATGCACCCTACTGTTACATAAGTGTCATTTATGTATATCCATTTATATATGCACAGCCCAGAGTTTTCAAGGGATTTAAGTGTATTTATCTTAGCTGAAAGAAATCAGAAAATCTCATTTTATTCTTCAGCGATGCTTCTGTTATTTCAAAGAAGAGGAAACCTTTCAGTTATCTGCAAAGGATGGGAGCACATTACAGGCTCCTTGGCAATAGTCTCCCTACAAGTTCTGTACTCCCACTGCACATTTTTCAAATTATTTGTGAATGTATGAACATTGGGCTACCCTATGGCCCTGCACATTGATGTCTTGTCACACTGCTCGCTGTGGACAGCTGGTTTAAGAGCCTCTGCCCAAGCAAGTTTCAGAGACAAAATGGAGAATTTTGGTTTCTAGATTCTCATAAAATTTATTTCCTTAGAAGACCCCCACCACACACACACACACTCTAATAATGTTTATTTCTGATTGTCTAGGACAGTATTAATATCTGCCTTTGTTAGCATAACTTTCAAAATATCTGCAACTGATTTTAAAGGCAAATCTATAAGAATACTTTGTCTGTTTGACCAACTTTGAGTACCAAATACCTACAAAGTGATCCCAAATAATTACTTGCGTGTGGGAGGCATTTTTAATGTCTCAAAAAAAAAAGTGTCATGTTTTACCTCATTAATATCTCTTTTCTGGCATTCCCAGAAGCTGCAGGGTTGCTGCATTCAAGACAGAAAGAGCCTTTAACAAATGCCAACCATGGCAGCAACCGAGTGCTTCCCATTTCATTCATTAAATTTACCTTACCATGAAGGAATAGGCAATGAACAGTATTTAAAAGAAACATTAGTTTTTCATAATTGGATCTGCATGCATATAAAAAATTTAGCTAACATGCTATGGATTTATGTAACTGCATAAACAGATAAGAATTAGAAATTTAATAGTCTGAATCCCTTTTCAGACGATTTGTTTCATCTCACGTTAAGACTCATGTTTTATTAAATAGCTGTCCTACCCAGGAGTACATATTTTTTTAATTATCATGATTTTTATCAAGGTAATCTTGTTTTTAAAATAAAATACAGTTGCTCCCAGGAGATTTCCAGTTGAAATTGAAACTGGAGAACTTATTGAAGGCACAAGTACTTATTAAGTAGCATTAGAGGTGATGGTACATTTTCTGTTAGTAGAAGAGAATGTCTTAATAAATAAAGAGGAATAAAGGATCATGTAATATTGGTTCATTTTTTGCCTTGTTCTAGGAAGGAAGTTAATCATCTGTTTCTTGTGTGCAAATCACCTGTGAAGTGCAAGCCTTGCAGTAGTCCATGTTCATTAAGTTGCCATCTTTCAGGATTCAGGAGATGGGGTGTAATGAGTAAGCACCAGTCTCAGAGGGATGTTAACAGAAGTTTTAGCTGAGCTGGGGAGTAGTCGTGCAATAGAGAAAAATCTCTTCTCTGAAAATGTTTGTAGTGATGAAGACTGTATAGAAATTGGAATTTATCTGAAAAGCAGGATTTATTTTGAGCCAGTTGTACATGTGGGTCACAGCCAGCTTCAGAAAGCATGCATTCAGTAATAGTAATAAAATCTTATAATAAATCTTTAATGAAGGCTGAGTGGTTCTGGAGGCTGCTTCAAATTCTGCATATAGAGAGTACAAGTACATAAATTGGGAGAAAGACTAGTTTCAGTAATAGGTAAATCTTTTAAACTGTGGTTAAGTGGACTGTGGATACTGGGGAGGGATTTCCTTGGCTGGGAGTGAGATCGTCTGCCACTCACATAAGTTATCTGTAAACTAGGCTATCACTGGAATCTGTACCAGAATCTTCTTCAAGAAGTAATGAGTAAGTTACTCAACTTACTGATGCTTTGTTATGGGAAAACAGACTTCACAATGTATTTGAGCTAACAGTCTCCCTTTTCTTTCATTTTACTAGACAGCTTGCCAGACAAGACCATTTGAGACTTGAAGCTTCTTCTAAACACAGCTGTTGGCGTGCAGTTGAGAGGTTTCTGGTCATCTAAATTGCCTGTAGGGAGCAAAAGACTGGCAAGAAAAGGTTACTGTGATTAGTAAACTGGTTTGATATCAGCATTTGGGAATTCAGGAAAAAGGTAGCTGTGACTCACTAGAAAAGGAACTGAGTAAACTCATGCTGCTAATAATTGAGCTTTGTTATAGAGACAGAAACATTTATTTACTCATTCCCATGACTGCATTTATTTGCTAGTATCACAAGAAGTTATAAATCCCTAACTCCCTATAGCTTGCAACTTTTCACCTGTGAGATGTCATGGAAAACAATCCAGTTTTGTCATCTGCTTTCTGAATTCCTCAAAATCCTGCCTGAATTTGTCCTCTTTACATAAAATGTCAGTTGTTCTCTGCCAGCCCACTCTGTCTTATTTAGATATTTATTTAAAGTATGAATACCTAAGAACTGACTCTATATTTGCTTGTGTCTTTATACTATTCCTGGGAAAGTGGGTGTACCGGTTTTAAGCATAGCTTCTGGATGGCTACAGAAGGATTATAAGTAGCACATAATAGCTCAGCCATAGGACAGACATCAAATAGTCTACATTTCCTGCTGAGTAAACATTTATAATCTCTTCTTCATTAATGATGAGGAGGAAAATGACACTTTTTTTTTTTTTTCCCAAGGCAAGCTGACAACTATTTGTTTGTTAGAAGGAAAACCTGAGCAAGGTTGGATTTGTTAGAAATTTCAATGTATACTTCACTATCTTTTCATCTGTGTGCTTTCTCAGTCCATCTTGAGTCTAATCTGGTCAAAATGTTGGGAAAGTTACCTCACACTATTGCTTTGCTCAGTACAGAGGTTGTTACTGTGTTTAACAGTTCTGACAGCAAAACAGCAAGTGGCATTTTAGGTTTCTGCCCAAGTTACGCTCCAGGTGATGCTGAACTGTGTCTCACTTCAACTATCAATAAATTAGAGTAACATCTCTCCCAGTGTTGAGTTTAATCAGCTTGTAATTGTAAGATAGGATGAGATTGCTTGCTGGCATTGCAGCTGTAGCAGAATTCATCCCCAGGAAGTTGATTTATTTTCTTGGAGATATTTTTCATTGAACTTTTTCTGTTTCAGTCACACACAAGAGAGTGTCTTTGGTGGGGAGGGGAAATCTCTTCTCTTACCAATCCTCTTAAAGAAATCTGACCTATGTTAAAAATAGGGTGCCCTTAGAGGTGGACCATTTAGATGCTAATTCCTTATAATCACTGTTTAGCACAATTATCATTGTGCCCTTTCTTCAAGAAAGAAGTGCTATGCCAGTTGAAAAAAAGTTGTCTAAGGGTACCAATTACACAGACAAAAGTACAAATGGACCATATAGCTTAGGAGGTAATGGCTTATCTGGCAGCCTGTGTTTAGTATATGTCACATCTTTCCTTCCCAGATCATCTTTGAGCTTCTTTTTCTCTTCTGTTTAGAGAGCTGCTTTATTTTTCTATGGTTGCTGCAAATGAAAGAAGTAGTCTTATACATGCTGCCATGTCCTCCTGCTGGTGTGTTGTTTTCTAGGCTGGGCAGCATGTATCAAGGCTGATCAGTGATCCCTTTCTCCAGGGAGCAGTCCATAGCTGAGCCTCAGAGAATGGCTCAGCATCCACCCAGCCAGTTCCTCACAGTTCTGCTTGGTTTCACACTTAGCATCTCCAGGTAAAATTTAAACATAGGGGAGCAATCTGAAGACATTGTGTTAAAATTAAGCAATTTTGTTCACAAGAATTTTAATGAAAAACTTGGTGGTGTGTATTTCAGGGAAGCTGTAGAACATGTAGAGAGTTTTGCTCCTCATTTACATCAAACTGCAGTATGGAAAGAAAAATCAAAGACTGGATTTTTAACTTTATGTGCCAAACCTGGCAGTACAATCACAAGGCAAGAAAACCCACCCCAAAACAACAAAAAAACCTCAAATATAGGATGAGAGAGAGCAATTTGCATTGAAAGCTGTCACTTTATCAGTTCCTTCTGGAATTAGAAATATTTACCTAAATCTAGTTAATAATCATAGAATAGTAGAATGGGGGGGTTATAATTTTGATATTATTCCTCAGAAGTATTTGAAGATCACTTTCAGTGTGCTACGTTTTAATATTGTGTGGAGGGTTTTTTTCATGGCTTGGAAAGAAAATGGTTTTCCAGCTGAACACTGGGTGTGGAGTCTTGCTACTCTCAAAGGATAAACCAGAATAGATGAGAGTGGAGATTTCTCTGGCCTGAGAGCTATCATTTCCCCAATTACAAAGCCCTGACAGCTTTATACAGAAGTTGTGGAAAACTATGGATTAAATGCTCTGCAAGAAAGCCCCTTATTTCTCTTCTGTTCATTTAAAACATAGTGTATTTTTGGGGGCTACAGTTACTTGAGTAATGTAGCTAGTAAATAGAATAACATTTTAACATTTTAGCCCAAAAGCATTTTCTGTCTCTCGTTGTTTTAAAACACAAATTTAAGAAAAAGAACTTAATCAGTATCTGCTGTTGGTTCGAATTACTGTGATTCATTTCCAGCCATGATCTAATTTCAATAATTAATTTACATCAGGGTATCTGTTCTGCATGAGAATCATCTTGACAAATAAACTAGCTTGCATTCCTGCACTCAACCTTCTCTCTGCACCTATTCTGGATGTAAGCTACGAGTTATATCTGGTATTTCCCTCTTCCAGTTTGTTCTGCTGCACCTAATAATCTCATTAAGTAAACAGAGCAGGTTGAACTGTTTGAAATTATGTGTTTTCTGTGGTAGTGCTGGGGTTTTTTCCCCCCAAACAATGTCACTCTATAGCTTCAATCAAAGGCCACAGCAGCTAAGGAGTAGATTTGCACTGAAGAGTGCTTAGCAGTTCTGCCCAGGGAGGGTGTGGAGGCTCCTTCCCAGGAGCTCTTCAAAACTCACCTGGACACGTTCCTGTGTGACCTGATCTAGGAGGGACCTGCTTTGGCAGGGGGGTTAAGCTAGATGATCTATAAAGGTCCCTTCCAACCCCTGTCATTCTGTGATTCTATGATCCTGACAAGATTTGGGATTTTTTTGTTTTTTGGGTTTTTTTTTGCAGTAGCTCTGTTTGAATCCTGTTTGAATCTGAAGTTCAAATTTTTGCAAGAAATGTTCTCCATCAAGAAATCTTCAGTGACTTAAGGGCTGATCTTTCCTAAACTTCCTTTCAGGTTTCTTCAGCTAGGTAGATAAACTTAACAGTCCTTCTTATTCTGACACTATGAAAGCTGTAGCTGAGGGCACTGTCAATCCTGGATAGTATCTCTAATGACTCACTCTTAAATGGCCTTTCTTCATACTCTATGTCACCCTCAAAGCTTCTTGAGATTTTTTTCCTTCCAGGAGTAATTCCAATCTTAAACTATGAATCTCACAAAGGAGTTCTTGAGTGAAAACAGTTTTCTGTCCAATATAAACCTGGAGGATTACTGCTCCCAGTAGGTTTTGAATTGCCCATCGCAGCTCCAACACTGCAGCTTGTCACAGCAGTCCTGGCTTGGGTGGGATGGGGTTTCACAATATGAGGGAAATTCACCTCTTCTCCTGAAGTTCAACAGAAGCTGAGGAGTGAATGCTGTTAACACAGAACATGTTGTGTAAATGTTACATAGGCATTATTCTGGTTTCTCTCCAAGAGGAAGGAGATACTGCCTTTTCTTACCTGTTGGAAAACTCCACTCCCCTGCCATGACTTCTGAACTCCTTGACTAACCCCACAGCTGCTGCAATAACACCAGACAGACTTTCCAAACCCAGAAGCTGCTGACCCCTGTAAGTGTCTTTGGAGCCCAACATTGCCTCCTTTGTTCCAAATAGGGATGTGGCCTTGCTGAGAACAGCACCCTTTGCAGATTGCTGACTATTCTCGTCTCTCTGAGGATCGGTAGCAACATGAGATAAATTAACTCACTTTATGCCTTCTTTTGACATTGTAAAAATAGAAGCTGCATTAACATTTTTGTGAAGCTGAAGTTAAACTTGTCTCCTCTCTGCTTTTACTTTGGTTTCTGTCATGACATGATGCTTACACAGATTCCATCTGACAAGTAATGAAGCATGAATCTGAGGGAAGTTCAGTATTAGATACCTTCCAGTGAGGGATTGTATCAAATAACTTGTCTTTTGAAATCTATTGTCCACCCTTCAAATATTGGGCTGATAGTGCTCTGTTTGTATGACCTAAGACTGTTTAGAAAATAAAAGCACAGACAATTGCCACCCACTTTAAAATGTATAGTGATGGATTTGGACAGTTAATTGTTCCTTTGCAGGAAAAGAGCTGCCTGGAAGCTGCATATCATTTATGAATTGCTCTTCTCTCCTGTCATTCCTCTCTATCATTGTTATAAATATCTCTGAGTGCAACCTCACTTTGCAACAAGTAGTTTCTTACATGCCAAGTCTGACAAGTGGGTTTCATGTCTTGTTTTATTTTTCAGCACACTTCAGTAACTCTGCTTTGACATGTTATTGCCTTCTTAATGGTGGTTTGTAATCCTCTATAAATGAGCTACATTTTATGTTGACAGTGCGAGAAGCAAAGAACCTCATTCCCATGGATCCAAATGGACTTTCAGATCCTTATGTTAAACTGAAGCTCATCCCAGATCCTAAGAATGAAAGCAAACAGAAAACAAAAACCATCCGTTCTACTCTGAATCCAGACTGGAATGAGTCATTCACGTTGTAAGTTTAGTGCCCTTTAATGTGTTGCCTTTACATGTATTAAGCCATTTGTTTCAGTGTGGCATTGAAAACTCCTCTATTTCTCTCCTTTTTAGTAAATTAAAACCTACAGACAAAGACCGAAGGTTATCTGTAGAAGTCTGGGACTGGGATCGAACAACCAGAAATGATTTCATGGGATCTCTTTCATTTGGGGTGTCAGAACTTATGAAAATGCCAGCCAGTGGATGGTAAGAGTTTCTGAAAATAGAGCAGGCAAGAATATATCACAAAAGTCTAAACCCGGTAGTTTTCCTTCAATATTATCTACTCTTTTTTTAACTTTGAGCTGTATCTTGAGCAAGAAGTTTGCATCCAATGCAACTGAACCTCTGAAGCAGGCTATATATAACAAAGGAGGATAACAAAAAGAATGCTTTTCTTTTGTGGTGTTCATGAAATCTCTCCTGGAGCCAGGAGCTGCTGCAAACTCAGTTCTTTGCACAGTCTTGTGATATGAAGTTTATTTTTATCTCAAATACGATATATTCATTACTAAGTGTATCACGTTATATATAGCTCTGCAAATTCAAAGTACATGGAAACTGATTTCATAAAATGCCTTCATTACCTACCAAGATAGGGGTAGAATGCTTTGCATCTCCTCAAAAAGTAAAATTCATCAAAGGTCATTCTTTAGGGCTGCAGGAGACACAGCTTCTTCAGGGCTGATGTCTCTCATCATGTTACAGATGGGTGGGAAGAGTCACCTGCCTTGGTGGATCATTTGGGATTAAAGATCTAATTTTAGGTTCAATATATTCTGTTCCTGAGTCTGCTTTCTTTTCTACCTGTGACATTGATACAAACCACACACAAACAACTAAATCAGACTTTAAATCCAACAGGAATAAAACTGTAAAGTCACCATTTTTCCTTTCAAACGTTCCACAGGTACAAGCTGCTGAATCAAGAAGAGGGTGAATATTACAACGTTCCTATTCCAGATGCTGATGAAGATGGAAATGCAGAGCTGCGGCAGAAGTTTGAGGTGAGGATTAAACACAAATGGCTGCAACTATATATTGTATACTTTTTTCATGTTATTACAAAACCAAAAAAAGCCTGTAAAAAGATCTAGATTAGAGTGGTACTATTTCTGTTGCCTGTGACAGCAGTTCTATGCCTTTGAGTTTCTTGAAGATTGGACCAAATGCTTTAATTCAGCAGTGGTATCATTTTCCTGACAGTTCAGCATCTCTGCTATGACACTTAGAAGTTGGTTTTTTAAAATATTTTATGTCAAGTATATGCAATAATTTCAGTGTCTTTTTAATACTGGCTGCAAAATCTGCCAGCCATTATCACTAGTGTCTACATGATCTGACAAATAAGAGTCTCAGAAACAACAACGTTTTAATGCTCAGGATGTTTCACACAAAATGCTTTTTTTTTTTTTTAAAAAGGAAATATTTACATGTCCAATGTCTGACATTATGGTGTCTTTAACGCTGAGTATGGAAGTTTTAAAGGATAAGAGATATTACTGGCTATGTATAGAAAGGAAACACTGAAGAAAAGGGATACTTTCCAGAGTCTTGCTGCCTTCTGTGGCTCAAATTGGAGTGGTTGATAGTCACAAGCATGAGCTCACCATCCCGTGCAAAGTCATTTCTTAATGAACACACTTAGCCAGCAACTCTGCGTCTTCTGTCAACTACAGGTGATATTACAGCAAAATACTTGCTGGCCATTAAACCCACGATAGGAAAGGTATGGTTTGGGGAGGGAGGTGTTTTGCTCTACTGGGTTCAGCTCATCTGACTTGACTGCTCTTTCCAGCTGCTTACACAGTAATGAATTTTAAGTATTCCAATCTGCTGTATTGTTTTCTTGTTTCTCATTGAATATTTACAGCTTTAGCTGTTTATCCAAAAAGTAATGAATGTACCTGTTGTGCATAAACAAACACGCCTGTTCCTTTCAACCTGAAACGGCAATTTCTTATGTTCACCATCAGGCACAATTCTACATTGTTATTATAAAAGATGGGTTAACCCAAGACAGTGAGGAAAAACGACACATGTTCAACTTTCAAGGAAGAAAAAGAAAAGGTGCATCAAATTTTTCTGAACACATTTGGATCAACTACCATACTTTTGTCTGCAGCATGAACTATGGTTTTTGTTACACATTTGAGAAGTATCTGAATCTCCATCCCATTTTCCTTTCTTTACAGTTGACCAGTGGGATTTTATTTTGCTGCACCAGATCATTTTCTATTCAAGACCATATTTACTTTTTAACCTTCCTAGAAGGAACAGGAATAGCTTCAGAAGTAATTCCTTTCACCTCTTGCATGTCTCTGTGCAGTATAGAGTCTGGAATTAGGTGAATATACATATGTTAGTGATACAGGTCTAGAAGTGCTGTTTTTTCTCAGGACAGAGGCAGCACAAAGACAAATCATTAGATTGTCTATTTTTAAATGTCAGCTATTATATGCAGTATATTTGCATATTGATTTACAATCTCTTAGATTTTTTTTCTTAAGCCTACTGTAAATACATTGGTTGCAGAAAGAACAGTCAGGGTTTATCAGTGTCCTGCAGTGGAGAAGAAATCTTGAGAGGTTGCATCGTGTAAAGCTACTGGACTGGGTCCCAGAAATGGCAGCTTCACAGAGGGTCACCTCTGCCTCAGAAATAATTAGTCTGTCTCAAAGTCTAATTAGTTCAGCTTCAGCACTGTGCATTTGAGGCTTTCCCTGTTCTAGAGATGGCCAGGTTGATGCTATTTCAGTGGCCTGAATCAAACAAGAGAGGTGGGTTTACAGTGAACACAGCATCTTCAGGAATGTCATTTAATGAATTGCATAATAAACAGTTTTAAAACTTAGTGAAGATGTATGGGAATATTGAGAACGAACAAAACATGTGATTATAACTAGACCAAGACTAGTATAAGGCTATTACATGATAAAAGGATTTAGGTTCAACCTCTTACTCTCTGAGTTTACCAGTGTGAGAAGGAACAGAAGGAAGCAGCACCCTCCAAATAACGTTCCTACTTGGTTTCAAGCGGAATTGCTGTGATGTCTTGTAAGAATTAACAGCACAGATGTCTGAATGGTGGTATTTAACTTATTAGCTATTCTGGTATGGCACATAAGTGGTGCTGACTCTTATCATTTCTATCTTGGCTTGCATAGTCATTTTATTTTAGGTTCCTATACTAAGGAACAAGTAGATAGCACTGAGAACTATGCTGCTATTTGTGATTTAATGATATCATCTAAATAAATATTTCCACTGTTCTGAAGTCAGCTTTGAAACTTTACAGGAAGAAGATTGCAGATACTGGCTAGGGGAGTATATTTGTCAGGCAGATTAAGACTACAGATAGATTGAGAGGTTGTACTGTACTATCTTCTCATTTATCAGTTCTTAGAAAAGAGCAACTTCTAATCAAGTCTATATTTGTGATGCTTGGTCTGCTTTTTGATATATGACTGTGATGGGTATCCAGGCTACACTGATTTAATTTTGAGTATCAAATTTCAACAAGTTCTACCAAAGTATTGCATTACTAATATCAAGTAATTAAAATGAATAATGGTGATCTTCAGAGTAAAGGGCTATATAGAAACTTGAGCTGTACAAGAATAGAGAAACTTTAGGATAAGAATTTAATAGCTTAACATTAGAAAGGATAAGAGTATTTTCAGATTATAAAAGATCATGGAACAGGTAGAAGTGAAATTTCTGAAACCAGTTTCTGGTCTTAAAGAAAAGAAGTCTCAGACATTCTTCAAACTGCTTCTGAATCTCCAGGGGCACTTAGGAGCTTCCTCCCATTTACATCAATGAGAAATTGTGAAATATCTGCCTGCATCAATAGTTCAACAGACATCTTTAAGATTTGGCCTCAAGCTCCCATTGATTTCAAACTGTTTGCATAATCCTATCACATCCTTCTATCCCAGACTTCTTATTTAAGTGTGGTTCTTAGTCGTACAAATCTCATTGATACATTGCTTTACTTACTGGACCTCCTGGCACAGATTCTTTAAATCATGTTTTCAGTGTAAAACTACCCTAAAATAGAGATTATAAATAAGTAAATAAATAATAGATTCAGACATTCTCTTCACTTACCTTTTTTAATTCAACATTAACAACTTTGTCACAAGAAAAACGTTTCCCTGTTGTCCATTCTGACAGATCTAAACAAGCTGAAAAATGAGCACCTAACTTGTGTCCAAGTGCTTTACATCCTACCCAATAAATGGGAGAAAATCTGGAAAAGAGAAGAATTGATGAGGACAGTGATTTCATGAATGGAATCACGCAGAGACCTTGCTGAGTATTTGTAAATTTTATTGCAAGGAGTTTTCTTTCTATATGTATTAGCTGTATGAAGTTGTCCAGTGTAGAGAAATTGAGGTGTATTGTGCATAATGCAGTGTAATATTTTCTGTATAACAAATTTTCATCAATCTACATATTTTCTGGATCTTACTCATCACTAAAACTTACAAATCAATTTTCTGCTCGTTTAGCAATATACTTAAACTGTCTTCAGTGATTTATAGATGATACATCATTATTAATATTTAGAGATAAAAATATACTCCTGCAGGAAGTGGAGGCAGGATAAAATGTCATTGTTTTCCATTTGCTTTTAACCTTTGCTTGTGAATTTTCTCTCTGGAATGGCATTATTTGTGGCCATCTCAAAATGAAGCTCCCTTCTCAACAGGCATATAGAGAATAATTGTAGCTGCTCCATAATTGTCCTTCCTGGGGTTGCCATGGGAACACCCAACAGTCCCAGGTGGCTTCATGGACCCCAGCTAACAAGTCTTTTAACTGAAATATCTACTGTATTTTATATACTTATTTCCTATTTGCTAGTCAGTGAGAAATAAAATTAAGCAGGATATTGAAATGATGCAGTCTGATTGTCATTTTCATACCTGGTTATGGTTTGAACAGTGAAGTGTTCTTGCAATTTAGGGCATGGGGTTTTTTATTGGGGGAAATAAAAAAAGTGCAAATTCTGAAAGTTCTATTTCAGGAAGTTATTTCAGGTTTGTCAAGCCCTGTTTCCTGTAATTAGCTGCTTAGTAAAGCACTTCTTGATACTTAAATGTCACCTTACAATAATAATAGAACAATACTGGTTTATAAGTAAGGTGGTTAATCATTCTGTCTGTGCCCTTCTTTCTACACTGCCATCATGAAAAGCATTATTAAAACTAAAGCAGTTGTCGTGGTCCATATCAATGATATTTTTTAATTAAAACAGAACAGGATAGCTATAATCCTTACATATGGACACATTTGCCAAATACAAGGTATATTAAGTGATGGGAGCAATCTGAGTCACTACAGTCAGCTTTGGCAATTGAAGTGATCCATGCGAGTTATTTACAAGGAAATAGGTTACTGCTCATGTAATCTTCATTTTAAAGCCATCTATGGGAAAGATATGTAACAGTCCTCCTGGTACATACTCTTAAAATGTCAGACATTTTCTTTTGTTATTATTATTTCCTTTAGTGTGACTCTCAGTGTGGGTTTCAGTAGAAGAAAATCATCCTCTCGGTTTCTGAGAGAGCTCAGAGTACTGTCCTACCATGGAGATCTCTGTGGGACCATTCTAGTGGCCCTTGGAGCTGCTGCCTTGGGGCATCCATGAGCTTGGAATCATGTTTATGTTAGAGTTTTCAGCTGAGACATCAGGGACAAGTGGCTTTTCATGCCCATTAGTTTTGTACCATTCTATTTAAATTGGTGAATAAAGATAAAATGGCTCCACAATAAAATGAAGTGATTCTGATAAGTACTTCTTCTGCAAACTAATTGCCAGTTGGTGTCAGTAAAAGCAGTTGACACTTTCATCTACCAGTCAACATTATGGGCCAGATACGTAGATGGATGTGTGGTGGAAAGGGCAGGCAAGGTAACCAGATAAAGTGGCCATACTGGTCATATGCTCTATTTCCAGTCATGTCTTTCTGGGATTGACCCAGGTACTTGATTAATCATATAGGAGCAGCTCTTTTGTATTACTGTCCAGTTGTCTGATGGGCTCTTTTGCTGCCAGTTGATGTGAGCAAACTTTGTGATGTTTTCCAAGGGCTGGAGCTGGTGGATCTGGGCACCTCTTGGTGCTACTTTGGCTGGTCTCTGGTTAGCCTGACATGAGTTACATTTTGAGTTCTTTGTGCCAGTGAAATCACTGATGAAGGCTGCAGAGAAGCTAGACCTGTAGCTTCCTTTTGCAGATGAAACAGATTGAAACATAAGGAGAAAGGGAACAGAGTTCAGAACAGGATAGATATTGTATCTGAAAATTGGAAGTGTACAGTCAGTGGTGACATTTTGGTGACATCTCAGTGCTTCTAAACATAACTATTATTATCCTAAAGAAAATGTCTTTTTAAATGTCTTACCATTTAAAATATGAGGACAGAGACAATGTGGTGCTTGGCCATCAGGCTTAGTTATAAATACCTAGAACCTCTCCAGTGATGCAGGAGCTGTCAATATTTCTTCTTCCAATGTGATGTGGAGCTTCTCCAGTACACAAGACAGCATTAGTTTGACCAAACTTATGTGTTAATCCTTCCACAGACATGAATTTATGAACAGTAACCTGTCTCAGTACCTGTTGCATATGGAGCTCAGGTGTATTTACACCATCAGACCTCTCTTTGTGGCAGTACAGCTGGTGTATTTCAAAATGTCATCAGATCTCAAGGCACAATTGAAGCTTTCTGATGAGTTTCAATGTTGTTACAGTCTGATGCTGGAAATCTCTTTCATCTGTTTAGCGTTCCCTCTCTGGACATCAGTACATCATTACACTCTTTAACACTCCTCATAGTTTTATTTTCTTAAAATAGGTTTTTGACCGCTTTATTAGACAGCTAGAGGTCAGTACCTTCTGCATTAATCTGACATTTTTCTGATACTCATAACAGTTTTAGGTCAAAAGGACATTTTCTTTCTTTCCTTTTATCAATGATCAGGACACACTTGAGCAATTTTCATCCTGAGCTGGAAGCTGGGTAAAAATGCTGCAGTTGCATAGGCAGGGCTTTAGCAGAACTCTCCAGGGACCGTTTCAGTAGCTTAAGAACTCAATGAGATTTCTAATTGAATATTATATTTTTGTTCAAAAAAAAAACAAACCCCAAAACTGTAGAGTAACTTGTGATTTTGTTAATTTGGGAGTTTTAAGTTCTTCTGGTCTCTGTATAAAGTCCTATAAGGGCTGTGAAGGAGACATTTCTTTTAAGTCTTTGAAGGATGGTGATGGCTGTGTTCCAGAGTTATTACACTGCAGTTACTTTACTCTTTTCTGGGTGGGTGTTTCTTTGAAATAAATAAAAGATACACTCCCTACCATATCTGTATCTAAGCAGTGTGTGTTCTTACTTTGAAGCAACAACTGTAACTTCAGGCAGTTCAGCAAAGGTGACATGGAAAAGAGAAATAACATTCCTGACACTTCAAATTGTAAAAGAAAAGATTAACTTAACTTTTCAGGAAACAGGCACCAAGCTACACTAAAATCATGACCAGCTAAAATATCACTGGCACATCAATCCCCACTTGTCATGTGTATAGAGATATAAAAAGAAGAGCTGCTTATTTTGGCCATGGCACTCATTCCTATTTTTAAATTGTGCACATTTAATCATTAGAGAATAGTTTGCAGTATTATAGAGATGCTGTTAGATGTCTCCATCTGTTCTATGCTATAGTTTGGCATGGGGAATTCCCATATGCAGTTCTGTGGAGGTTTCCCATCCACTCACCATATCTGAAACTAGAAAAGTTGAAATTTCTTAACCAGATGACATACATCTCTGCTCTCAGTTTGTATCAGCTTGTGATTTCTGGAAGGCTTTTCTCAGTCTGTGTGTTGATTGAAGTGCAAGAATATATCTAGAAAATCATATTGATAACAAGTGTAAATGCTTGTCTCAAAACAAGGCAAAAAACCTACCCTATTGTGCTGTCAGCCCTCTATAGTCCTTGTTAATTAAGAGCCCAGACTACACACATCTAGACATACATTCAGCTTTATGCATCTGCATTGCAGTGGTTCAATGCCATCGGGAATGTTCCATGCATGAAGCGTGTGTATGTACAAGATTGAGGTCAACATGGAAGAGCAGTTGGGTGAAGACCAATGCTTCATTGTGTTATGCTGCACTGTGCTCCTCGCTGTGAGGGTGACTAACACCTCGGTTTCTTTTTTGTGACCTTTCTGTGTGTAACTGATGTGTCCATTTCTGTATTCTCGCTGCTCTGTCTTTGTTTGTTTACTTCTGCTACTAATTGTTATTGCTTTGCTTTCCCAGCCCTTTACTAACGAAGCAGTGTTTCTCCCTTTCCTGTCTCTTTCAGGACTGTCATGTAAATATCCACTTCTTCAAGGTAGTTTTCTCCTTGATGTTCTCCTACACCTTTCCCTTCACGCAACCTTCTCTACCAGTATTAATTATTAAATTCAATTTCATTCTCACCACGTTTTAAGGATGCACTAGGGTTTTACCCAGTTAAAGCTTTCTGATCAGATTAAAAAGAAATGAAGGATGAATATTCCATAAATTGTCACAAAATGCTCCTCAGATTTGAAGTTTACTGAAGAACAAAGGGGTCATGAAACCCCAGCAGATGCGGTGTGCTTTTCCTTCTGAAAGAGTTAGTTAATGAATGTCACCTTCTCATGGAAAATGGTGCATCTTTAATTTGAAAGACACTCATGGAACTTTAAATAACATCCACAGATCAAGTAATGCTTGTATTCACTGATTATTTAAATAGATGAATTTACATATTTGCATGCATGTTTTATGATATAATATACTACATATGTTGCTATATGTTAGCTGGAGTATACTATATCATGAGAGATACTACCCATATGCACAAATGCTCTGATACCTGAAACACTAATTCACCTGTTTACTTCCCATTTGAATTCTTTCATTAATCACCACCTCACTGAACTATTGCCATAAAAGTTACATATGACAACATACATGTGTGGATTTTCAATTTGCATGTATCTGTAATGAATTCTCTTGCTTTATTAGGGCAAAGGTTACTGATTCAAACCACACTTTCAGTCTCATACATTGTTAAGCTACAATTGGAAGTTGAGGCTCCTGTGCTGGAAATGGTTTTAATTTAAAAGTCACATTTTATGTTTATATTATTAATGCATGAGTTTACCAAATGTTTTAATACTGAATTAGAGAAACAAATAATAAGACCATTTGTCATTGCCAAATATTTCCTAATGAAGTAATCGTTTGTCATGCAATCAGTAACTTCTTTTTTCTTAACCTTGATTCTTTATCTGGTGTCTTTATCTCAGAAAAGCCTGTACAGAAGAGGACTACCCTTCCTCAATCCTTTTTACCTCTTCTTATTTGAAAATAAGATCACATGGTGGTTTCATGATGAAACTCGCTTAATGCAGGGAAGTTGCAAGTCTCTCTGTTCAAATGTGTTTTAAACCAGAGCAAAAACTACCCTGAAAAAAAAACATGTCTGGGATAAATATGAAGTTATGTCTAACATCATGTTGTCATTTCATTGTAAGATCCAGACCTTGAAGGTCACTGATGTAAATTGACAAAAGTCCTCGGTCACCTCGTGTTTTCATCATAGGAGTGCACCTAAAAAAAGAGCTGAACAGTTTCCTACAGCTGCTGCTTCATAGGAAAAATTCAGCCTTAGTCCTTGTGAGTTATAGACATGAATTCCAACAAAGTAAGTTGTCAACTCTGTTCTAGTGTGAAGAGGAGATTCAAGAATACAATTTTTCTTCACGGGGGGTTGGGGGGGAAGCTTCCCTGTTTATTGCCTTTTTTTTCTCTAACCTGTTACAAACCCTCCTTTTGCTTGACTAGACATCACTAACCTGAGCACAGAAGCATCATTGCATGCTGCATTCTGCAGGCTAATCACCACTGATGTTAGCATGGCTTTGGAAATAATTTTGTAAGTAATCAGTTTATGTGGGACTGCCAGGGAAGTCATGTTCCCAAGTTTACAAGATCAGAATTGAAGGGAAACAGCAGGAGTAGATGAGGAAGGAAGGCTGTGTTCCTGAGGGTAATGTAACACTTCTGAACTAGAAACCAGTACAATGTACACAAATAATTTTATCATATTGTAGCAAATTTGAGAATGCTGTGAACAGGATCAAACAGCAAGAAGACTTGTGTGTGAAATGATCTGATAGTGGGAAGGATCACACATTTATGCTGCTTTTCTTCCACCAACAAAATATTTACACATCTGTTTATATTTATTTAAATTTATGTTTAAATTGTTTTCACAACATCATGCAGAAAACAGCTTCCTCTTTGTGTGTGTGTGTGTGTGTGTGTGTGTGTGTTTAAAAATTCCATAGCATTTTAAGCCTTGGATACAGAATCCCAAGGTTTGAAAATCAGTCCTGGGCTCCAGCTTTTCATGGCCGTTGCATTTGATCACATGGATTTGTGCCAAGATCGGGTTGAACTGAAATCCCTAAAGGTTATTGTTTTGGTCCGTATTGAAATAAGTTTTATGCTTGAAAGAAGATTCTCTGCTCTAGGTTTTTTTCTTACTGAAAATCAGCAGTAATTTGCATCATTTAAAAAATGAAGGAGCATATATAAAAGCAATTATTTTGTTGACACTTAGGGATTTGCTGTTCTAGCATCCTATTTGTTGTTTGAGGATGTTATTACTGCTACCACAGGATATTTCTGCAAGAATTCTTGAATATTATTCCTAGGCAGCCTCTTTAATTACATTTCATCTAGTTAGATGCTGCTCTGTTGCAGGGGATAGCGTGTTTGGCAATAAAGGCAGAAAACAAAGTAGACTCAGGTGGCCACAGGATTATTAAACAGATTAAACATGTTGACAGTGCCAAATGGTTAACTGGAAACTCTTCCCTCTCTAGATGTCACTGTTCACAGCCAGACATCCGTTGTCCAGGGCAATATCCTTTGAAACACCTATTCTCAGGGTAGATAGATCCCTTTTCAAATGACTCTTTTATAATCATTTGACTTCATTATCTCAATTTTCTGGGGATGTGGTTACCTTCATCTTGTGCTTGGCAAATGTGGGAAATTGTTAGAAATCATATATTCAAGTACTTCTGACAATTTTAACTTCTACACAGCAAAACCAAAAGAAATATAAATGAATAGGGAATGTAATCATAAATACCCTAAACCAAGCAGCTCTGTGAGATGCTGTGTGGTGTATAAAACTGTTGTATTGTCCTTTAGGATTCTCTTATTGCCTTTATCCTAAGTACATATCCCTTTAATGTAAGGATGAGCTTGAGAAAATAATTTCTCCTCAGAGTCAGAAACCACAAGAGGTCGGTAAAGAACAGGGAATGGCTCCTGAAGCTAAAAACTGTCTCTAGCAAAGTCCTGAAAGAAAGGAAACAATGCAAACTGTTAGTATGGATAGATTTTAAAGATATAGAGCCATTAAATTAAGCTGCCATTTTGGTAAAAATCAGTGTCACATTTTTCATCCAGCCCTTCCTGCATGAATTTTAACTGGCACTGGTGATATTTTTTTCCTCTAATCAAAGTATTTCATAATCTGCAGCTGTAAAAAGGAATTCTGCCTCTGCTCACCTTTATATTGGTCAGTTCCTCTTGCCTTCGGGTGCCTCATGAATTCTGTAATTACCTCTTTGTGCCTCTGTCGTGCTTGGCTTTGTACCAAGGGAGAGAAATGGACCTCCATGGAAATCTCTGAGTCACCAAGTGAAATTACTTCATGAATTTTGCGAACCTGCAAGATGTTAGAGGAGGCCTGGGTTCTAAATGCAGAACTCGTGGCAAGAGTCAACAAAATAACACAGAATTCTTTGTGGGACTCACTGCTTTCATGGACACTCTGATGTCATTGTTCCTAAGTGATGAGCAAAGCAGTACAGCACATGTGTGGGCTTCAAGGGTGGGTTTCCTGTATTCTTGGATGTGCTTTCTGAAAGAAAAAAAAAGACATTTTTAATCCTTTTCACATAGGGCACATTTTTTTTCGGGCAAATCCTTTAAATAAATCTACCATTATTAACCAAAAGGGTAAATACAACACAAGTTTAAGGGGAGAAGTAGACATGAAGGGAAAAGTAAACTAAAGACATAAAATAGTCCATATTTAACTCCCAGGAAGGGTTTTGTCATACTCCCTGTTTATATTTTATGACACATCCTGTTTGCCTTTGTTCCTTATTATTAGCCATGGGAATGATAAGTATTTTTTCCAGCTATTTTTTCAATGACTATTTTATCTATTGAAGTAAAATGGTACTTTACTTCATTTTTATGTATTGCTTTTTTTTTACATCATGGCTCACCATGGTGACATTGCCATCATGAAAATAAATACAAGAGTGCAGCTTTCTGCTTATTTGTGCATTTTCAGTGTCTTTCTTGCTGCAAAGACATTCTACTAGAATGCCCTTTCCCCAAGGAACGTGTGACTGAAAAATGATGTGTGTAAACCTCATGAATCCGTGATGATGTCTATGGTCAGTGCATCTCCCTGGTCTGAGTGTCTCTTGCTGTATTGCAGTGTCTCGTGAGCATCTCCAGTCTGCTGCATCTGCAGTCTAATCAAAGCCTGCTCCTTTCTGTGTGCAAAAATATGTGTGTGTATACTCAGTAGTGCAATACATTTCTGTAATTCAGTTCATTAGTTATTTGTTCTTGAAAGGGAGAAATAAGGATCAGTGAGAGTACACACCAAGGTGGGAAAAAGCCATGTGTTGCCTTCTTCAAAAGCACTTGTTAACCCAAGGAAGAAGCACAAGAGCCAGAGACTGTATCTTTTGTTCTGTTTCACAGGAATTTTAATGCAAAAGCATCTCCCTAGATTGTTCAGCACATGTTTTGCCGGGGAACAGGTAAAATGGACAAGGAAATTCCCACCCCGATTGACTTGCAACAGCAAGAACATGAGTTCAGGCTGGACCAAAACGTAATGCTTAGGCCATCCCCTCTCTGGTGAGAGCTGCTGGGCTGCTAAATCATCCAGAGCTCAGGCTCTAACTTTCTCTTTTCTGTGTTGTTTCCATGACTACAAAACTCTCCACTAATGAATTGTAAGCTTGCATTAGGTTATGGTATTAAGCTTAAAACTCAGTTTGATGAGGTATTACATCGTGCTGGGGCTTAGAAATGGACTCTTCTTGTTTCAAATTTTCAGCATCCTGATAATTAAGTTGTATAAACTAGGAAATTGATAATCCTTCATAGCATCTATAATTACATGAAATTGGAAAAGCAATAATGTAAGAAACAAGCTGCCACAATGATGGAGAACGTTTCAGTGAATGGGAGGGCTTTTCCTCCAGATTATTAGTTGAAATTTATTGGATTTATTTACTTTATTAAAGGCTTGCTAATGGCTCAACCTGTTGATCAAAATCCCCACTGAGATTTCATGACTGTAAACCTGAGTAGGGCTTTTCATCCTTTTTTGAGACTGAGGTTTCAGTTTCTCCTGTTTATATCCTTAGTATGAGTTTTGCCAATGCTGTCAGTGACATCCTCTACGGTTTGTCTGAGATCTGAGGTGCTCTGATGCTTCTTGTGTGGAGTCCAAGTAGTGACAGATGTAACTGAGCATTAATTTCACACTGAAGCCAAAGCCTTCTGGGCTCCAATAGTGAAACTGGAACCTTACTATTCAGATTGTTTCTTTCCTCACTTCCCAACATTCCTTTTGCCTTTTGTTCCTAAGTGATGCAGAGTGTTACCTGCAGCTCTGCTAAGGCTTTGGGTTAACTTAAGAATTAGGAACACAAACAATTGGGAGCAAGGCAGGCTAGCATGGCATGGCTTCTTCCATCACCTGGTGACATTTGCAGAGCATGTTGGGGCCTAGCAAAGAACTAGAGGAAACTTGTGGCAGTATGAGAAGCAGAGATTTTGTTAGAGGACATTCCTGTTCCATGGATCTCAAGAAAGGCTTGGGACCTAAGATCAAGCCTGCAGCAAGCCTGCTCAGTTAGTCCTTGGACTACCAACTCTCAGGCTATCAAAACTGTGACTGTTTTTTGCAGTGGGAGCTGAAGCCAGTTCTGCTCATGGCTGTCACAGTGTTCATTTGCTATTCACAGCTGAATACAACTGAACAGGCAAAGCAGGCATAGGGTAGAATCTGGTACAGAGGAAGGGAGAGAATGCTGGTGTGCAGGGTGAAGGAGGAGCTAGGAGTCTTGAGAAGGCTCAGCTGCTGGGAACAAAGCTCCCTGTTTCTGTTCCCAGTAGGTGTCAGTGCAGGCAATAACTGAGAGATGAAATGTGGCGATACGGGAGCTGTTTCCAAACAGAAGCTGTGAGTGCTGTCCGTGTCTGTACCTCCACACAAGCAAAGAGAATTCAGAGTTGTTGTTAAATATTTCTTCATTTCTCACTCTCTCCTCTTGGAAATTCGTTACCAGTGGATCTTCCCGCTGGGCATCTGTGAACTTGCTAAGAGTGAGTTGCCTTGACAACCGAGAAATACATCCTGTAGTCAACTGCACATCACAAACCCTTTTGTTGGCTTGAATATATTTTCATGGGAAATTATGTGGATTTCTCCCTTCTGAGGCTGTGGCTGCAAGTTTGGGCAGTTTTGGAACCCAGTGTTCTTTTTTTATCTGGGAACAAAGCCAGCCTTAGTGTGCTGAATGCTGCAAGCAGCAGCAGAAAAGAATTAATGAAGGTGATCAATACAAGGTGTTAAAGCACTAACATAATGTTAAGTAGTTTGAAAAGACTGAGGGTAGGAATGTGAATTATGTCCTTTTTTTTATTTGCTTAATTATTTATTGGCTAATGGGGAAAATGACCCGTTCAGTCATTTTGCTGTGTAATTCTTAGGCTCCTGAACTTATACCAGAACAACCAGAGGGAAGAGGAGGAAATTGTTTTGTCTTACAGATTATCTTCAGAGTAAAAAAAAAAAACCAGAAAGCTTTGAAAAGATTCAACAAGAACATTTACTATGATTGAAAATTTAATGTAATAATGGATTGATATTCCCTAAATCCCTTCTTTTTCTTTTGTGCTTCAAACTCCTCATTAAGGTTTGGAGAAGACTTTTTTTTTTTCCCCTATACCTAATTAAAAGACTAATTGTTACACTTAGATGAAAAAGAAATTGAGTACATTTTTACTGCAGAACCTGAAATATCTTTTCCAAAAAGGACATACCCCATTTCAAGAGACTCTCCAGTGGAACACACTGTAACTTCTGTAACACTCTGCAAAGAGGGCTTAGACTGAGTATATAAAGTATGTCTCACCTGTGGTTTCAGGGTAAAAGGACTGGACGAGATAAGGTGCGTCCGATCCAGAGGAAGTAAGATGATGTGCATGTCTTGTTTTCTTTTAAGATTAACTCTTCTGCTACCAGTGCAGACTAATTTATCTGTAACATACTCTTTTCTTGGTATATTTGCTACAAGCTGGCTTTGCTGTAACAACATTGTGGTTTTATCAAAGATATTAAACCAAGCAGTCTGAATGTAAATTGAAAATTCATCTAGGGCCTAGAGTGCCATTTTCAGCCTCAGCAAGTTTTAATAGCCATAACAGCTGAGAAAAATTCTTGGGCTGTTTATAAGACCAGAGCTTGAAGAGAAAATGATGGGTATTGTTTAGTGGTGTAAGTTTAAGGGAACAAGGCATCTGTCTGTGGTATCACATTTGGGTGCCTTGACCTGTGTGTCTCCTGCTGGGCTCCTCTCCTTAACTGCATTTTAACAGTTTTAGTTTGTAGCTCCCTATCTGAAGTGTCTGAAATATATAAATTGGAGTTTATGTGAAAAAAAAACCCAAAAAATGTCAAAAAAACCTCTCCTCTATGCTGAGGCATTCAAAAAGCTGAGGAAAAGTGTTTTTCTAGCAAAATGTCTGTTCAAAGTTATTTCCTATATGGGTCATAGCAAGGAATTAACATCGCTGTGTGTGAAGAAAATTTGCAAGTCATCACATTGGATATAACATCATGAAACAACTTCAGTGGGTACAGGCAGCCAAATGCTCAACCAGAGGGGGAGAAGAAGGACACACTTGGATGCCAGAAACGCTGCAGAAAAGGCCACAGCATGTGGAGGGATGAGGTCTCGTCCACGTGCATGCTGAGCCCTGCAAGTTTCCTGACTTCTCATTTGAAAAAAGATTTAAAAATGGAAGTAAGAAGATCATGCCTCTTGCTCTTTGAATGTAAATGTTTTCTTGCAAGGGTGCAGAGAGGCCTTGGCTTGGTTCTCTGCTGTTACAAGATGCCTCTTTCAGATGTCGGCAACAGAATGTTTGATGGGAGCAAGCGAGATGCTTTCTGCTCTGGGAGCCAGCAGAGGGCACAGGAGACTGCGGGTGAACCTGACAGACACCTGCTTCTAAGGAGATTGCTGATGAATCTGACTCTCCTGGTTTTGGAAGAAGTACTGCTCAGCCCCCCAGCCTGGGGTTGCAGCACTGCAGAACACTCCCTGCCAGAACGGCAGGTTTGTACCCAAAGAAACCAACTGCCTTGGAACAAAAGTTAATTTGTTGTTTCGAATGATCCTTTTCAATCAGGCTGACAGCAACCTGCCCAGTGGCTTTAAACTATAGAAATAAAAGTGTTTTCAGTGTCAGATTTGGATCTCTCGTACTTGGAGAAAAGGAGGATATTGAAATTGCTTCATGTATCGCAAGAGCAGGATCTTTTATCTGAGATGCCATATGTGAGAGCACCACAAAGACATGACCAGCAAAGCCTTTCTTTCAATCCATTTCTTCATTGTGTACAAACAAAGGATATTAGGCTTTTTCTTTTTTCACTTACTTTGCTTATGGCTCAGTCTTGTCTTGTGGCCTTGAAAGGAGCTTTGTCTCAACAAAGAGCATGGTCACAGACGCCAGATTTCTCCCTGGGGCCGAATCTGCTGAGGGGCCATCAACTGGGACTTCAACTGATGCCCAACAGTGGCTCTTCCTAAATGTTTGCCCAGCAAATGATTGTGATTAGGCTCTCCAAGTGCTACTGTCATGCAATCGAGTAATAATAGTGATGGAAGAAATTCCATTTTTTAAGCTGTTACACAATGTAAAAAAGAAAAAAAACAGACCAAAACTGTTGCAGTTCCCACCCCTGTGGCAGGGTATGAGGCTTTCTGTACTTAGCAAGTTGCAGGAAGAATTGTCCAACCTGACTCTGCTTTTCGAGTGATGTGTGGTTATTTTTTCAGAGAATTGCTTGTCATTACTTCCTGCAGTAGTGGAGGGCTGGAGCCTGTGAAATGAGTCTCCCCTTTCAATCTGAACAGTTTTCAGCTTGTTAGGGGAGAGGAAAGTTTGTATCTTTCAGTTTCCAGGGAGGCTGCCAAAGGTCTATGCCAGACCAGGCTTTTATGGTGATTTATTGTGTGACTTGGAATAAACTTTCAGTAATTTTCTTTATCTGTAAAACAGTGATAATATGCAAATGTTGTCCTTTTGTGGTGCAGTGAGAAAAGTAGTTATCTTTAATGTCAAGCAGATGTCAGTGGCACAAAGTAAATTAACCATATCAGAATTTGTTTACCAGACCAACACACTAGATAAATGGGGGAAAGCACTTACATCTCACAGTATTATTAAACCTTCTTGGCTTTGCTTCTGCTGGTATGTGGGATTATTCTGAGAAACAGAGGGATATTATGTTGTAGCCTGCATTATTTTTCGGTGAGTCTTAATTTTTTCTCTTCTATTAACTTTGAGATTTGAAATGTGACTTACTTGGGCAATTACATGGTGTCTCATATGAAATACTGAGACCATTGCAACCTTCTGCAAACCAGATTCTCTCACCAAGGCAGAGCCTTTGTATGTAATATTTCCCTCCCTCCCTCTTTGATTGAAAATCAAAGCTGATTGTCTTGCTAGTTTGAACGTGGCCACGTTCATCTGCATTAATTCCCATGTGTTATGTGGGGTTGTTTTTAATGCAGGTTATTATTCTTAATGCATGTCAAAGATTTCCTAACTCTTACTATGCAGTGACTTTAAGAATTACATTTTGATAGAGAATGTATTGAAGAGATTGTTTATGGCCTAAAATACCCAATGAAGATTACAGCATGATATTCTTGAAAAACAGTTTTTGTACTGCAAAACAAAGCAGCAGACAAGCCTGCTCTTGGTGTGAAAATAAGTGCTCTGTCTTTCTTTGGCTTTGGTTTTGGCTTTGGCTTTGGTTTTGCTGTTCTAACCAGATCAGTATATCTGCTTTTGTCTGGTTATACATGAACGTAGTTTTCACTTTAATTCATTTAATAATCAAAAGTATTGTTGGAATGAGACTTTGAAGTTGCATCTGTGCAAATGTTGTTCTGCAGCCTTTCTCCTGGGAATGCCACTTCAGATACAGTCATCTCCAATGCTAACCTTCACCCAGTGATCCATTCTGCCAAGAAAACGGGCTACTCTTCTTACTTTCCTGTTTTTGTGTGTGTATATGTGTGTATGTTCCTCAGAAAGCCAAACTTGGGCCAGCTGGTAACAAAGTCATTACTCCAACAGAAGACAAGAACTCAAGTGTGCCATCCAACAATCTGGACAGGGTCAAGCTGACAGACTTCAACTTCCTCATGGTTCTTGGAAAGGGGAGCTTTGGGAAGGTAGGAAACCTTAATAACTATTCCATTGGCATTGGGTTTTGGTTTGGGTTTTTTTTCCTTGAGGAAGAATGAATCAATAATCCTCTAAGGAGTAAAATCCAGAGTCAAAAAGATTTGCATTTTTGAGACAGGATTTTGTAACATGAAGTAGGTTGATTCCCTGAGGAATAACAGGCTTCAAGACTGAGGGATCTGGTGACCCTTGGCGGTTTCAAGGAAATTAAGTCTTCTTTCCTGGCTTTACTACCTAGGTCATTCTGCTAGTTACAGAAGTCACCAACATTGATAAGGCTGAATATTGGGGAAAGAAAAACAGGAAGAGCATATATAAATTGGAAAGCTAATAGTCAAAAGAAAGGGCTGCTATTTTTTCTGTCTGTTTGAACAACCACTTACATGATAAAGTGCCATTTACTGGAGAAGTCCCTTGGGACTTAACATTTTATCAACCCTTTGGCAATGTACTTGCGCTTAACCAGAGGTTTTTGGCACAGACTTTGTCCAAATTGACTGGTACAGCTCATTACAGTGGGTGAGTAACGGTGATATTTTGGGAGTTTTGATCAAGTTAGTCTATACCAATAAAAGGAAAAGCTGGATTGCCCTCTATACAAATCTTCAGGGATGTGAGTCGCCTTCTCTTCTTGGCAGGTAGGGAGATTTTAACCCTGTTGTTTCTCTGTGCAGGTGATGCTGGCAGATAGGAAGGGGACAGAAGAGCTCTATGCAATCAAAATACTGAAAAAAGATGTGGTGATTCAGGATGATGATGTGGAATGTACAATGGTGGAAAAACGGGTCCTGGCATTGCAAGATAAACCACCATTCCTTACTCAGCTCCACTCTTGTTTCCAAACAGTTGTAAGTGAGCTCTGTCTTTCTCGCCACTCTGATGTTTTCCTTACTATATCATTAATGTTATCAGTTTAGTAACATTTAATAACATCCAAAGTATAGATCATAGCACGTAGAAAATGATGGAGAAAGATATCCTGCCCATAATTACCCCTTGTATTTTAAATATAGACCCTAGGTTTAAAGGTTTTTCTTCACACAGCAATTCAAGCAGACCAGTGTGACAATTCATAAATGTAATAACATGTGCTTTGCAAAGTCAGAGACTGAAGCCCACATTCCCAGAGGTTCCAAAATACTATTAAGGGTCTGAGTATAGTACCTGAGAAGTCTTAAGGACCGTTATTGTATCATGAGGTGATTAGTCATGAACAAATGGTGATGGATTTAATTGATTTTCTGACACCCTTGACACACAGGACATTCCCCATCACATGGCAAAACATCTCCTAGGGACAGATTGCAGGATGGCTCTGAGGATCCAGCAGCACCACGCTGGTCTGTGAGGTGACAGGGAAAGCTGTGTGGTAGACGGTTGGTGCTCAGGGTGCTTTTGGTTCTGGAGCAGGATACACCCTGACACTAGTGAACTGGCACCCAATGTTCCTAGCTGAGTAGAGGTCTTTATTCACAAGAAATAAAGGCTCTTCTTGTCTCACCTTGTAGCCATCTTATGACAATGGCCCTGAGCTAATGCCCAGGGCTGGATGATAACTTAATGAGGTGGATAAAAGGATATAGTTTTCCACTTGACTATTCCATGTCTTTTACCTCTAACATTTCTGATGGTTTTTAATCTAAAAACAAATGAACAAACAGGCAGTTGGTTTGAAGTAGTAATGTTGTAATATTCCACAAGCAAGCCATGTCATCCTGTTACCATTCCATAGCATAATTGTCTGTGTTGTTTAGAGGCACTTTCAAACTGCTAAATCTCTACAAATCTCTGAGCAGAAAATGGCCTGAATACAACAAATTTGCAGACACAATTAATCACAGTAAAACATGAATCTGGGAACTATTCACTCGGTAAAATATTTTTCCTGCCTCTACTTATAATATGAAGATTTTTGTTATAGAGGTCCTAGTGAGAAACAGCCTTCTATTTCCCTCTAATTCTTTATATAACTTAATTAGTAGACAAAAATCTTAGTGTCATCAGTAAAAAAAAAACCACTTTGTTCAATCTTATCTTTATTTTGAGCAACTACATTTTATATGTACAAAGTACAAATAGCTAGTACTTTCTAGGGGGAATGGAGGAAAATAGTTGGGGGTTTTACTATTTACAATAGAAGAATTATTTTTAATCACAGACAAGAGCAATGAAGCTACATAAAGGCCTAGATAAATCATTTACACCTTTGCCTAATTTGCTTAATGTTTTCCTAAGTGTTTGCACTTAGTGCTCTGAAATATTCTGGAGAATTAATATGAGCTATAAAAATGAGGAATTTTATATGAAGGGGAAGAAAAGATGTGTAACCATAAGAGAAATTGATTATTTTTGTCAATGCTTTTAGCTGCAGGGTTCTAATGCCATGGATTTTACAGTAAGACAATTCATGCAAAAGTCTGAATATTACAAATCCAGTCTGGACAATTAATCTTTGTGCCCATGGATTGTCTGTTGGACCCATCGTAGGAAATCACAGCTTTGAAATGTGCTGAAACCTCAGTTTCTTGACAAGTGGGGACTTTCTTTTTCAAACAGTGCTGAAGGAAAGAAATTCAATTAGAGCATCTTAGTATGAGTCTCTTTGCCATCAGAATATTGGATCAGAACTTTTCTACAAATGCTTCAGGATAATGGTTGTGTCCAAAGTAACCGAAGGAAAATCAGAAGAAGCCAAAAAATACGTCTTCCATAACTGGGAGAAAGACTCTTTAATTCATCTCATGCTGTCTGGATCATGCTATAACTGCAGAGAGTAAGCATGCCATTATGTTGTCCACCAGAATTGTCAGTGTCAAAATCACCCACCCCGGGGTAAAACATTTTTGGAGACTGTAACCAATGTATTCTTACTGAAGTCACTTGGAAGAGTTTGTTTTCAGTCCTCTGAGAACTAGGGGACAGTCCTACAGTTTGAAGTCTTATTATCTGAAGCTCACTGGGTGGGAAAATACTACTGAAATGCACTCAAATGTGTTATCATAGAATCATAGGATCATAGAATGACAGGGTTGGAAGGGACCTTTAGAGATCATCCAGTCCAAACCCCCCTGCAGAAGCATGTTCACCTAGATCAGGTGGCATAGGAACATGTCCAGGTGGGTCTTGAAGACCTCCAAGGAAGGAGACACTACAACCCCTCTGGGCAGCCTGTTCCACTGCTCCGTCACCCTCACAGTAAAATAGTCATGGTCGTGTTTGATTTGAGATACCTGCATATGGCCTTTAAAAGCCCTCACTCTGCCAGAAAAATCTTCCTCCAAAATACCTCATTGCCATCTTTCACTAGCTGAAATACATGCCTATGAGAAATTAATTGGATTTCACTTGTGAATGTTCCAGATCCTTTTGTAAACCCCACAACTACTTTCCTTCTTGCCTTTTTTTTTAATAATCAAAAAGAGATTTTTAATACCTCCTGTCTTCCAAAGGAAAGCATATTAAGGAGGATCAGAAATGGCCTCAAAGCAAGAATTTTCAACTATCTTTTTTTAATATTTATTTTTAGAGAGACTTTTCAGACAGAGCTATATGTGAATCATGATGGGAACCATTATAGACAAATAATGTATAAAAATAGGTCACTAAAATTGGCAAATCTAGACAGGTCTCATCAGTCATTTACTCTTACAGGTTTTAAAAAACATTCCACTTCCATTTGCTGCTCTATCAATTTTGCCAGAATGTACAACCAGTCCTAATAACCTTAAAAGCTTTATAATAACATATTAGTGACTCTTTTTTTTTTTCCTGATCAATGCATATCTAATGTTTTCTCTAATGTATTTCTGTGCATCTTTAATACTTTATCCTAGGACCGTCTGTATTTTGTTATGGAGTATGTGAATGGTGGTGATCTCATGTATCACATTCAGCAAGTAGGAAAATTTAAGGAGCCTCAAGCAGTGTGAGTGTTCATGTTTATATATTTCAATCATGTCATCATCTTAATTTTGCACTGTAAAAGGATTAGGATTTTTCTTCTTCCCAGGTTGAGTATAAAGTTTTGGGCTGTCTTTTTTTGACTGTGTTTTTTAAGGCCCAAATACTGAAATATATGTTAAAAATATGTTGTCTTCATACATAGACCAAAGGTAGTCGTTTTGTTCAAACATACAGCATGAACAAAGGCGTGCAATGCTTGCTTCAAAAGTGACAAGAATTTAAACCAGGCAACAGGAAATTAGAGATGTTACTTGGTATTCTGGTGTTGTTTTAAGAAGCGAATCTATAAAAGGAGTGGGTAGAACATTTCAGTCTGAATTATTCTTATAGGGAAAGATAATACAAATAGACTCAACACTGAAGTATAAATTATGCTTTATACAAGAAAAATTCAGTCTATAGCTTACAAAAACTGCTATGATCCTACTTTTTATACAAGTTTTATTTGTGAGGAGTTAATGAATTATTAAAAGCTGTTTATATACGTGACCTCTTTCAGATAATTGTACATCTGGCATATCAGTGACCAACTGATAATGATCTGTAACACATTCAGATGTGAATAGATCCATCAGTACCATTTTTGTCATGCTTAAAACATCTCATTGTCATTTATTAATGTTTCGTGAATCATTTACCCAATGAAACTTGAGAATCGAGCGTGACCAACTCTTTTAAGGATTCTGCTACATTAATTTCTCGATTCAATTTCAGTCATCAGGGTTTTGTTAAAATGAGAGGCCTTCTAAATATAAGTGTTTGAGAGAGGGAACAAAATTGCAGCCACTCCCTGAACAAAATCTGGATGGTGTCAGATCATCCTTGACTCCCAGCTACTGTAACTTGCCAACACTCGTTGCAAACCATGGTGCTTTATGACAGCTTCTGCCTGTGGAGCGTCTTTCAGCACACACATTCACGAACACCTCTGATCAAGTGTTTCTAAGCTGAGCTTTCCTTTCCCTTATGCCAGCCTAAAAATTAATCTCATCTTTAAATAATCCTCTTGCATATTCTTTGCAGTTTCACAGCAACTGGCTTCAAACATCCATACATATATCTTTTAAACTACTTTCAGCAATTGTATTTTGTATGGTAATCATTTTAATTAGCTTGATGTAATTAATCCATTAACAGCCTGTATAGAACAATACTATTTCTGCAAATTATTGCATGCCATATGAGTTGAAACATAAATTGAACTGAATCTTGATTTCAGCATTGATATGTGATGAGAGATAATGACCTTTGCAGGCAGAATGAGCTCAGCACAGTGAAACGCTGTGCTCTAGGTGCACCATTTGTTTTGTGGTTTAAGGAGAGGCTTTAATATTTGTTTTCAATCTGCAATATTTTATCATCAAATAATCAAAATGTGTTTGTTATAGTCAAGTTGAATTAAGGTGTCACGTTATCTGCCTGTAATATGTATTTTTATGCCTTATTATATGTATGCATAGTATATACCATGTACTTTATGTGCTATTTTGCTATCATTCTTTATTATCATGCATTTAGAATATATTTTGTCAGAAAGAAATCATGAGGCACTAAGAAGTCTGTTGGGTTTCGTCTTCATACAGGTTCTATGCAGCTGAGATCTCAGTTGGGTTATTCTTTCTCCATAACAAAGGAATTGTTTATAGGTGAGTATATTCTGACATAAGTAATTTCTGAACTGTTTTTAGAATCCCAAGAGGATCAGTTTATTTAACATTGCAGTGCATTTTTGCAACGTTCTCTGAAATCCAAAGCTGCTGCTTGACCTGAGTTTTTCTGACATTTGTGCTCTGCCCAACTCAACTGAAAACACTTGAAAATGTGAAAGATTATCTTGTGCATTTCTGTGATTTTTAGTAGTTTGACATGTTTAGAAGTCTCACGATGAGTGTGCTCATGATCTTATATAGCTCTGTCTTCATTAATTGGCCCATTTCAGGGCTTATAGTCATTCTGTAGACATCTGTAGTGAGGTGCCCTGCTCCATCCACACTGCATGTGCAGCCCTGTCCCCTCCACCCCCCAAATAGCTACACATATTCCTCACCCAGACTCAGATACTTCGGCCCTGGTTGATCCTAAACATTAACATTAAATTACTGTGATTCTTCATAGAGATCTGAAATTAGATAATGTGATGTTGGATTCAGAAGGACACATTAAAATTGCCGATTTTGGAATGTGCAAAGAACATATGTTAAATGGAGTAACAACCAGGACCTTCTGTGGCACTCCAGACTACATTGCACCAGAGGTAAATATTTACCATTTCAAGAACCTTTTAGTCTCTGAAATGAAAAATGTCACTACACACATCTCACACCACCAAATGTTGATAGCTGGAACTCTGGATACATAAGACCATTCTGTGATTTTAAACTTGTAGTCTGGCGATGTTACTATACTAAACTTTGTTCTTCAATTTGTGGAATCACAGAGACTTCATTGGTGTTGTTGAGGTTGTTGATGAGGTCAGGAAACATTTCACTGGGAACAAACATAGCTTCTGTCATGTATTTCTCTATAAGTTCACACAGCCGACCAAGTGCATCTTTAAAGCATTGTTTGGTATTTGGAAATCACAACCCATTCATTGACTTTTGGAAAGGGACTCATGACACCTTGAAGCTTTTCACTGACCTCTCTGGAAAAATACTGTAGTCTTTTCCAGGCTATGTCTTACAAATGGTACACAGGTATCGTAAGTTACTGCTCTTGATCTCAGGAAAGCTCCAGTCATTGAAAGCCTGAACAAAGCTGTAAGATCACAGCTTGAAGGAGTTGACATAACAAATCCATAATTTGCCTTTTTCTGTGACTTGGTGACACCTGTGATACATCCAAGCCATTGAAAATCACCTTCAAACACAAACCTAACCGCAGTGGGTCTGAAATGAAAGTTGAATCCTGAGAAGTTCTACTTTAAAGCACTGGGATAAACAAGAGCTGAGAGTTAAGGTTTTGAGTCCGGATATGATTTGTATTTCAATCGCTTAGGTATAAAACATTAAAAACAAGCACATGTGGTGATTTGGAAATTATTCAAATAGATGCATATTAAAATCTGGCATTTGTGCATACTGAGCTTTCAAGAGTCTTGATTTGTTTGGTTGCAAAGCCAGTGCAAGAGGCTGTATCGTGATCCAAGGAATCCTGATCCTGAGCAAGAGGCAGCTCTGGCTGGAACATTGTTGGCCATAATTGAATATTTATTGGAGTACAGTAGATTGATACATGGACAAGTAAATTAGAGTCTAAGGTGAATTTTGTCATCTCTATGAAATTGGAATGAAAAGTGGGTTTTTTTCCAGTTGCTAATTCATGCTTTTCAGAGTGAAATGTGTATCATAAAACCTAGTTTTCTCACAAACTGCAGTTGCTTGCAGCAGGGTATCACAACAAGCAGAGCAGTAGTTTATTTTCTCCTGTCAAAACAGAAATTCAGCCAATATTACAAATTAAAAAGTGTCCTTTCTGTGGCAATGGTCTTGTGCCAGTTAATACCAAAGAACGAGTTGTCATTGCCAAAATGCTTCATATGGGTCAGTGTTGGAATTATTTATTTTACTTTATTTGGAAATTTCATATAAGGAAATAGACTTTTTACCAAAACCTTCAGTAACTGGAAGCAATTTAGTCTATTATCTGACAGACAGACTATTTCATTTCATTTTACTTGGCTGGTTTTCTTTCATTTGTGAAGACATTATTGTGTGACAGACAAATACTAACTAGGTGTGCAGTAAACTTCAAAGTAAGGTTCATGTTTTGCTTGCAGGAGTGTTTCTGCATGTTTCCTTGGGGTTAAAGTTTATAAATGTATGATAGATTATCAGGAGGATGCATTTGCACGGCACCATTCTAGATATCTAAAGTAGTCCTGTGAGTGTATTTCACCTGACAAAATTAGCTCTTTTCATCAGTGTTTGGGAAATAATGTTGTGACTACAGAGGGGTCTGAAGGAGCTCAGGCTGCCTCTACATGAGCTAGCCACACGTGGTTCACAGTTACCGCATCTGGAAGGACCATAAAGGGACACCTCTGTGGCTTTCACACCTACAGTCTCAGGACAGATATGCAGGATGATATGGTACTGCCTTCAGCAAAGTGCACTGTAAAATAGTACTTTCCTTGTCTAATGCTTATGAAAGTTAGCACTTGTTACTTCCCTGTATAACATGCTGGAATTAACATTCATTTTCTTACCCTATGCAGTTTCAGAAATATATAGAGGTTAAACTGGCAGAATCCCAGATTTGACCATTTCTGTCAGGCAATAAAGGGGTTATGTAGTAAAGAATATTTATTGATGTGCTGAACTTAAATGATTATGGTCAGGGTAGTCAAATAGCCATGAAATCAATTCATACTTTTTATTTCCTTGATGAGTCAAGTGACAGAGAATGAGATGGATGTCAAGAGGATTAGCAGGAAGGGATTCTGCCAGCACAGGCTGATGTCTGTGGTGCAGTACTGAACCCCACCATCAGCATCCCCGCAGCAACTAGATTTTGAATTTCAAAAGAATTTAAATTAGAAAATTCATTTCCATTCTCCTCCATCCAATAGCCTCAAAACCTCAAGTTCTAACCTTGCATTTGCTGGGATTATGAGAGGCTAGTAGGTGTTATAAGAATTTGGAAATTGCACATTTGACTGTTTCTTGTGCTAGTAGTATTTATTTCTTTTAATAACCGAGTTTTAACTTTTCCAATAGACACGAGATATGTTCATGAAAGCCTTTGTCTTGCCTCTGGGTTATAATCTTTTCATCCCAACTGGCTACCAGCTGCAAGCTGCAATGATCTAAACATTCCTACAAATTGGTGGTATTAATCTCTGTGTCCTGCTCTTAACTGTGCCTTCCTTGGAGGCAAAACAAAAAAAGAGAGAAAAAAGCTAAAAAGGGATCAACATCCACCTACCAATTTTGCTTGATGACAGAAATTCCTCTTCAGGTCTTCCTAAGTTCTGAAACCCACAGAACCTGGAGCTGCAGAGCTCTCAAAATGTGACACTTGAAAGGCAAAAAGAGATGAAAAAGGCAAAATTCAAATTAATGACAGAGAATGGAGGGAAGGGAAGGAACCTATCGGCTTCCCACACCTTCCCTGATCAGCAGAAATCAGAGATTAAAGCTGGAGGAGGGTACAAGTCTTCATTTCTAAGTGCACCACCTCCCTCATTGCTCTGTGGGTCTGCTCTGCACACTGCAGTGAGACAGGAGGTCATGTTAATACATCTCTGTTTGTTCTAAAAGACCTCAAAATTTGTACATGCAAATAGGATTGTTTTGGCAACTGCTGCAAAGCTGCCAGTGATGGCTTTGAGTGCAGCAGCTGGTAGGTAATACATGATGATTTCTGGATGAGGAGGAGGGAACTACTGAAAACACAACACTTAGAACTTGCTGACTTTATACCGATGCCTGTTTGACTGTATATTGAAAACTCATCTGCTTCCTCCCACACGTAATTCCTTCCCCGAAATGAGCATTCTTTCCTCTCATTTATGTTTCAAATTGATGCTTTGAATAGCTCCCAATATTACCAGTAGAACCACTGGTTTCTGTGTGTGACATACAGGTTGGTGTTGGTGAATGAACGTTGCAGATTGCTTTTCTGTGTTTCACTTGTATTGTACCCTTACCAGGATCAAATTAGTGATTCAAATGGGGTGTATTTAACTGGAATTGAAGGGAAACACCTTCTAGTGTATGACACAGACATGGACAGTGCCACCTTTTCCTACAATGCAATAAGTCCAATGGAAAAAAAGTGTTTTCATTGCTTTTGCAGTGGAACTTGATGTCTGTATTTATTTCTAAAATCCCACTCTTTCATCATGAGACTGATTTGGGCAATGCAGGTGAATGTCAGCTCAGTCATCTTACATGTTATGGCATTGTATGGTCATTTTAAACAGATTTCTGTCTCATCGAACTCTTTAACAGCAGTAAAAGAAGTAGACTGTAGCCTCCTGGACAGACCTGACTGCCAGGTTGAGAAACATGGTGGTTTAGCAGCATTTTCTTCCTCGCTTTTTATGGATGCATCTTCTTCTCATTTGCTAATTGAAATAAAGCGTTCCTACCAAAAGTACTTACAAGTGCACTTCTTGTACAAAATGTTCTGCCCTTAGAAATTAGTGACCTTCTGAAATATATCCTTTTTTTCATCCTGATAATACTCTTTTCACTAAGGGAAGGGGAGATGGTCAGGGAAGGGTTGAGGATTAAATGTGTAAAAGCCAGTATTTTTTCTGGGTGAAATTTTGGAAGAGTTTGGTCTTTCAAGAAGCAACATTGGTTCTTGCAGACTTCTGGGAACTTACTAGTGATAGAAATTAAAGGGAGAGGAATCAAGTATGTCAACCACTATAACATGAAATTAATGTCTTGAATATATATATTTTAAAGCCAATATTACTGCTAAAAGACAACAATAAAAATTGCCTTTACATAGGATCTTCTAGATGACAATGCTGTTACTACCTCTGGTTGTGTAATATGTTTCAAAGTGCATTTGATTTTGAAATCCTTTGCTTAGAAACATGGGAGTAGGTTTTAATTCATGTACTGCTGTTATCCCAGGGAAGAACATATATTCACACCGAGACTTTAATGTTATTTATTAGCCAGGCAGGCAGCACAGTTTTATTGAACTGGTGACTCACTATTTTTCTGAGAAACTACAGAACTTGCCAGTTCAACTTCTCTTTCAGACAGCTAAAAAATCTGGGATATATGATGTGTACTTTTCTTAGCAATTTGTTTCACAAAGATTAAAAATGCATGGAAACAGGGAAATAAATACAAGCCCAGCTGGAATTTTCTGCCTACTCCTGTGGAGTGGTGGATTTGGAGGTTCTGATACTGCCTTCTCTGACATGGATGGACAGTGACTGAGAGGTCCTGCATCCTTTCACAGTTATTTAGAAAGAGATCTGAAAGAACATCAGCATCTCCAAACTCCTCTATAGCATTCCCAAATACATCTCTTAAATAAATTAACACTGATGTCTGTTGAGGCCTCGACTAAAGAAAATGACGCATGAAGGGACCTGTGTACTGTTGGCACTTGCAGCTTTCCCTTGTGTCAGAACTCAATTTGAGTTTCTATGTGAGTCAGATGTGAACCTAGAGGATGCAAAATACTTGACATTTCCATTAGGCTGAACAGCAGAAACTCCTTTCTTTTTGATGTGGCTGGTATGTAGCTTCGTGCTGAGAGTATCATAATCATGTAACTTGGAAGTTCTAACTGAGCTTTTCAGGGTTTTGCTCTTTTATCCATTTTTTATTCCTTTTTCAGGGGAATGAAAATATAAATATTGAAAAGAGGGGAAAGTCTTAGTTAATGATAATCTGGAAATCAAGTGAATCTCATGATTTTAAGCTGTGACACAAATGACTGAAAACATTTTTCCCTTGTCTCCTACATTGTGTTGCCGTACTTCCTCTCTGCTTCCAAATGCATATCCAAAGCCTCATTTCCCAAGATAGCAGAGTACCTAAAGATGCTGCTAGGTTTAGATTAACAGTCCAGCTCTCCCCTGAAATGGGTGAGTAGCTAGAGTGAGGACTACAGGACTCGGTGTCTGAGCTTTTTCAAGGAAACATGTTCAATTCTGCGTGTCGCTGTTTATCTAATATGTCACAAAACTGGGTGTTTGTTAACATAGAGATTTCTTTCCTTTGGGTTTTTTGTGATTATACAGATTATTGCTTACCAGCCTTATGGGAAGTCTGTGGATTGGTGGGCATATGGAGTGCTGCTCTATGAGATGTTAGCTGGCCAGGTAAGAGTTCCCCTTCTTGTGCTCACCGTGACCTTCTCCTGCCTCTCCCTAAAGGGTTAGACCATTAGAGGACAAGACTGGGGCCTTTCGTACTCATATTATCTCCTTTTACTCTTGACTGACTCCACTGAGAATATGTTTAGGCTTTAAGCTCTTTATATTGCACCCACATAATCAAATGCTGCCTTTGAGTACGGCTTCTTTGTACCGTAATAATGTTATAAATAGCCATCTTCAAAATTGAATGGGAGACACTCAAGCAGGAAAAATGCCTGTCAAATGGAAGAAATATCATTTAGTAGTTTGAAGCCACAGGGAAGCATAATAAGAGACTGTGTATATGCTCTGCATTGCAGTTCAGTCACAAGAATATGGGTTTTGTGTTGTACGTCCTGGGGGTAAAATATGGGTCTTGCCACTTGAAATATGCTAAATTACAGACCCCTTATTCTGCACAGTTAATGACACACTGCTCTCTGAATCCCTTAAGCAGAAAAGCAGCACTGTACTGCAGTAAATGGCAGGTAACTACCAACTTTAAGGAATTCTGTTAATGTAGAGTTGGAAGGAATTGATGCAATTGGCTTTCAGTAATGTCAACTAAAGATATGCATTTCCTAAGCTTAAAACATACATTTTTAACAAATGCCTTTAATAGTTTCTCCACTAAATTCCAGTTGACCTTTTAAAACTTTTTAAAGAATGGCAATTGCAATTGTTAACATTTATAGTCTGCATTGCAAATATTAAGCATCTGAATGCTTTGGAGAAAATGGGATTTCTCTTTACCTGAGTGTTTCACAGCTGCAATATCCAGGGGACTCACCCACAGGCACTTTCCTCAGCACCTGTATCTAAAATAAAATGCAGCCCTTTCTGCTGATGGTCTCCCCTTCACAGAAACAAGAGTCTACAGCCATGAATATACCTTAGCACAGGATAATTGAAAGTTGCAATCTCCAGACTGCCTGCTGTAAAATATTTTGGCTTGCTGGTGCACAGTAGCTTTAAAAACTGATGATCACAAAGATAATCCTGCATACATTTAATTAACCTGGCTGCCATGTTGGGGGCAGAAATGAACTTTTGTCCTCAATTTCTACCTGAGACTGATGAACACTAAACTTTTGAGTCCTAAGATACCCAAACTGAATATGGCTGGTAGTTCGATGTCCTAGGCAAGGACCACTCCTGTACACTGATGTCTTTGGGCCTCTCTGAATGACTGGAGTCAGGTTGCTGGGCTAGATGCATCTTTGCCCTGACCCAATGTGGCCATAGTGCTGTCATGCCATTTCATATAAAACAATAAGTAACTTACCTGTGATTTATTTTCAACAGCCTCCATTTGATGGAGAAGATGAAGATGAACTTTTCCAGTCGATAATGGAGCATAATGTTTCCTATCCAAAATCACTGTCCAAAGAAGCTGTCTCCATCTGCAAGGGGGTGAGATAGATGCTTTTTTATCATTAAGTTCCTTTTTGGCAATCTTTGTGAATGACTAAATTTGTCTGGCTTTGATACAGCACTATAGTATTTTTAAGTGCAACTTCTATCAGGCAGTGCTAAGCTGTATTGTCAGGAAGGGCTCATCATTGGTGTCATTGGTAAGTATTCAGCTCTTCTAGCTGGGGCTGCTTGTTTTATGGCAAGAAAAACTGTCAGAATCAGTAGCTGCCAAATCCAAAGCAGAATTTATAAACAGGACAAGGTGTGAAACATCTCAACCCCCTTTGTCTCCCAATCCTTGGCAGCACAACCCCAATTTTGCAGGGGGAGATTTCTCAGCTTGAATGGATAGCAGATAGTCCATCAGGTCCTCAGCCCAGAATGCCTAATGACAGCAGCAGAGCAAAAGAGTTAAGAAGAATAACTTTTAAACTTAAGTAAAGATAAGCTGATGTGAAAATCTTCAGTGTAAATGGAAGGAAACTGTGGGGAAATCCTGACCTGATGGTAACCTGTGTGGCCTAGAATTTTTCTTAGATTCTAAGTTAATTTGTCTCTTTTTTTGGAGGAGGAAAAGAATAGATTCAGCTTCAGGAGATTAGGCCAGGAAAAAAGAATTCATTTGACTTTCCTTTGACTCTGTGTGATACCCTAGTGTACTGTCAGCCTGTGGTTTTTCCGAACTACCAACTATAAAGCATTATTTGGTGTCTTCCTTACACTAATATCACTGCACTTAGGGTCAGTTAATTTGACATTTACTTTCTTCCTTTCCTTTGCAACCATTTGTGAAGTATTGTACATGAGCTGGATATTAATCCCTTAAGGGAAAATCATCAAGATAAAGAAAAGTTGCTTAGAAAAATGAGGTGAAAGGAAAGACCACTTTAATTTTGGAGCCTATCCTGGTGTAGATGTGCTGTCCAACAAAAAACTAAACATGGTATGTTTGGGTTAAGTACATACAGATTGATGCTTCATTGTGAAAATCAGATATTCAAACAACACTATTTGAATTTGGTTTAATTACCCTGTTCTCAGCTCTTCTGCCTGCTGCTGTTCTGCAAGGTACTTATGCAAAGGGGGGTCAGAAAGCTAAAACTGTGTTGCATCACTAAGTTTAAGGTCAAGTGTCTGTGATACTAACATGTTGATCATCTGCATTAAACTAACAAATCAATCCCAGATTTCTGTGAGCACTATACCTGGGCTAAGAAGTCAATATGAGAAAGCTTCTGAAGCATGTAGCCAGCCATAGCTCAGCAATCCCAGAGCTGTTCATCATTGAGCAGGATGAACGTGCCCGCTGTGCTCTTGAAATTGAATTGTCTGCTTGACATCTGTTCCACTGATTCAGAGCTTGTTGGGTTTGGTAAATGCAGTAACTTGAGAATCATTATTCACAAAGCAAGGGGTTGAGAAAAGGTAACAAAAATGGGAAAGCTGCTATTAGGCTTGAGGAAGGATGAGATTCCCAGCCCAGTGCACAGCTGTCTTCCCAAAATCTGCTCAGAGTTGCTTTGGTTCAAAATTGGAATCCAATCAACTCAACATTTGGAGGGAGACTGAAGGGGTACAGCTGAGATTTTAAAAAGATGTGTCGAGGTATCACTCCCAGAAGTATGGTAATCATATATAATTTGTAAAAGAGCTTTAAAAAGTCCCTGCACTACTGGAACTGAGAGTTGAGGGCTGCATTGCTCAATCCCAAGTACATGTCAATTTAAAAGATTTTGAAGAGCTTATTAATTAAGCTGTCTCTAAGCATGCAATACTGATGGGTTTGGGGATATTTTCCCCAAGTCTGCTTAATCTCTGCAACTGGATATAGTATTGACCAAGATGTGATTAAGGATGCAAAGGAGCAAACACAGATTAAATATTGTCAGCTGGGTGCCAAGAAATTGTAGGCTCTGTAATGAGATGTCGTGAACAAGCACAGAAAAATGAAATGGGGATGAGGGGGAGTTTGTACAGCTTTAGTATATTGGAATTACCAAGTTCAATTGATTATTGAGAGGTAGAGCAGAAGCTGTTCTGGAGATTTATAAGCCTGAACTGAAAATCCAAAGATGAAATTCAGGAGTGAGTTGTGAACTAATGGGATGGCAGTGTTCCCCAGGACCACCTACCCATCTCCACCGCTGGCCACAACCTCTGACAAGTGGCAGAAAGCTCTCAAGTGTAACCTTAATTCTACTGCTGATGTACTCTCTCCAGTGATCAAACAAGAAAACTAATCTTCAATAAATGAGTTTTAGCTTTTCAAACCAATTTTAATAGCAACTTGCACCTTCAGGGGAGGAGCAAGGGCATTGCAATCTGGGGCAAGTCTGTTCACTTTCATTCCAGTGTTACATTTAATCATTTGGTGTTTTCTTCCTAATAGCTAATGACTAAACATCCTGCAAAACGCCTTGGCTGTGGCTTTGAAGGTGAAAGAGACATCAGGGAACATGCTTTCTTCAGGAGAATTGACTGGGAGAAACTGGAAAACAGAGAGATTCAGCCACCTTTCAAACCTAAAGTGGTAAGTGAGATGCCAAGTCCTTCCTTCGCTAAGTGTGTCTGCAGTCATGCTTTCCTGTGGGGTGAGCTTGATGGTACTGTGAATCTGGGACACTTCTAAAATAAGACAATTTGATTATGGTAGACCAATCTGTAAATCTGCTAATGTTTTGGCACCCTGTAGCATAACCCAGTCTACTTTGTTCCTTCCAAAAAAAAAAAGTGGTTTGAGTCTTAACTTCAAGTCATGCACTGCAGGAGGGAAAAAAAAATAAGGGAAAATTGGCATATTCATGTCAGCCACTTGAGATGTGTAATAAATGCAGTTCCTGGCTGTCTCCTCTGAGCAGCATCTAAAGCCAGTGATTAAAGGTATCTGAATTACTGGGGTGGATTTCCTCCACAGTGGGCTACACAGCATGGTGGGGACAGGTTGTGTTTCTCATCCTTGAGTGACAGAACCCACACTGGCAAGTTTGCAAGAATAATCCCTGATTCACTTTTCACGTTTATTGCTGGTTTACACACATGTATCTGTAAGAATAGTTTAGAAATCCAAACAAGTGAAAGATGTTCCTTATCTTACAGCGAGAACTGTTTGCATAGTAGTATTGGAAGAACTCTCTTTGTTGATAGGGAATTTCTTTCAGCGTGTTCTGTCATTTATTGACGGGCAAACAGAAGTGTTTGCACACAAGATTACAAGCTTTCAGGAACAGATGTAAATTGTTATGTCCTAACATTGAATCTCTCTTCCCTAACATTTTTTTTTGCCAGCTGTGATGTGTAGCTGGCTGTTGCACTACAGATATAGGACCATTGCTTTGTACACTGATGTGTTTATCAGTATGGACATGCTAGAGTGTCCATGTGTGTTAGTATCACAAACTAATGAACAGAGGGAGGCCACTACCTTGTAGCAGAATATATTCTTTTTGCACGTCACCAGGAGGAGAATTGCCTGCTGAGAAGAATGGTTTGTGTTAGGGCAAATACTCTTTTCATATGGTGTGGATTTTGCACACTGGGAAGGGTGTAAATAACAAAAGCACACGGTGGTGCTGCCAGCCCTGCTTGGCTGCTCCCCAGAGCTGTCTGAAGGGGAGTGGCACCTCTTTAAAGCATATTTTATGGAAGATTTTCATTATATGCTTCTTGAGTGAAATTTAAAGCTGATCGTAAAGCAAATCTACCTTCACATCTCCTAAGTTTTATTAACTCACGAACTGAGTGCTTAGACCTTCCTTGAAGGTACTAAAAGCTTCAAGTGTGGTCTGGTTCCATCAAAGCCGGTTTTGTGGCAGATCCTGGCTCCTGTTTAGAGCAGCTGTGCTCTATTTCCATGGTTATCATGACCTGTTTTGTTTATACAAGCTGCTATTAAAATACACATATTCACATGGAGCCTCACTTTCCCAGACGAGAATAATGTAAAACCTGAGCCTGCTATTTACATGCTGTGTGTATAACTTGGTTATTTTGATTGCTGATTCTATACCTTCAGACTTTTTAACTTGCCTCTAACCATACTTCCTTGCCTTTCAAATGTTTCCTGCATTACTCAAAACTATCCTTCCTGCAAACCTGATTTCTTTTGTTTTCTGTTCTGAATGAGATGTGTTCAGTGTGTAGCTGTATATAACCCCTCTTCTTGGCTGGGCTTTACAAGATAATATGTCTCTTCTCTTAGACAAAAGGAGGAGGAAACCCACGATACCACGTTTAGTAATGAGGACCTATTCCCAGGATGTGTTCCCTGCCCCAGCCCCTGTCTGCAGTCCCCAGCTCTAGTGCTCTGCTGTTTCTGTTCCTGAATTTACTGTAGGCTGTAGAATGAAGAATCAAAGGATGTGAATGAATTGCATTAAGCTTTCTGCAGATCATGAAGGAAACCAACACAAAAACTTTATTTTGCATCATAAAGGTTTTAAGAAGAGTTAAATGCCTTGACAGATAAAGTAGCTCTTGCCAATATGGATCTATAAAAATATTTTCTTTTTCCTTTTTTATCCTAGTAATTCTGCATATTTAAGCCTATTTACCTTGTCACCTCGTGCTGATGGATGGAAACGTTTCTGACTCTGTTTTTCATCAAAATTCACCAACTGAAGCTTTGTTACAATATCTGAAAATGAAATCATCTCTTCACTGCTCATAAGAATTGAGGGAAAGCCTTGCATGGAAAATATACAAAAAGCTGGGACTGACAATGTGTTTCTGATCTTTTTCAGCCTTTTATATTCTGCTTCTCTTTTCTTGCAGTGTGGCAAAGGTGCTGAAAACTTCGACAAGTTCTTCACACGAGGACAGCCGGTGTTGACACCTCCGGATCAGCTGGTCATTGCTAACATAGACCAAACAGATTTTGAAGGGTTCTCTTACGTCAACCCCCAGTTTGTACATCCCCTCTTACAAAATGTAGCATGAAACAGCAGAACAGGAACAAATCCCACAAGGAATGGTCCTAACCCTACAATTTTTAGGCTTTTGCCTTGTTGATTCCATTTGGGCCTTGAAATTGTAGGGTTAGAAAGTGTAAGACTGGGGAGAGGCCACTCATTCAGGATTCTGGCTTTGCAACAGCAATGTTGTCTTAATGGGAGATAAATTAGTGTACGGTGCCCACTTATTCTTCTAGAAGTCACCACTGACTTGTCTAAACACCCATTTTTTGGTACGTTCCCTATTTTTGTAACTTCCCTCTGTCCTTTTGCTCCCTTTTCCACTCTGCTGGGTTAGAAATTCTCTAACACATGGTCTGAAAGAATAAACCCAAGTTAAAATGTTTAGTCCTTCGGTGTGGATGATGGGAGATAGGAGCTCTCAGCCCCGAGAGACCACTCCTCCCGCTCTGCCCGGTGACTTCAAGGAGATCAGCAGCACAAGAGACTGAAAGGGCAACGGCTCCAGGGAGGAGAGGCATTGCAAAAAACAGTCCTTGAAAGTAGTTATTTTTAAAATCTGATGGAAACAAGTTGAAAGTGAGTGGGAGGGGGCATGAAATCAAATTAGACCCTGAGGCTTCGTGAACCGATCCTGGGAAGCAACACCTGAGCTTAAACACTCTTCAGCGGTGGCCAGATCTCCAGGATCTTTGCAAAGTAGCATGTGATAAACTCAAGGGTGAAATTTTGTCTTTAATAATAATAATAGTAATAA